>JABFEY010000116.1:0-41441 GCA_013618495.1 Fusarium longipes
ATGCATCACATTACCACTCCCATCATCACCAGTCATCTATTATTATTGCCAGAATCTTAGTATCACCACCACTTGAGGTTTTTATAGCCACTCAACACTCTAGCTTACATTCCAAGCACATTGTTTGCGAAAAGCCCGGCTCGAAATAACTGTGATGAGTCAAGAACAACACAATGGGATTCCCGACATTCTCGCATGAACCGCAGGAAGGAAACCCACCAGACCCAGAACACTGGGCATCAACATTACCACGGGAATTCTACAACATTGTTTTCTGGCCTTCAATTCTGGAACTACAACAAGACAGTTGGTCTACCCGATTGCTGCTACGTATCACAATGGCCTACGTAGCGACGCGCTGAGGTATCGTCGAGCGATAACCAGCAGACAAAGCATCTGCGACAGCAGTTTACCTGCTAGGTCCCCTTTCTTTTGCCAGAGATTCCCTCGTTCACCCAACCATCTCGACTGTCTCCGGAACAAATTATCATACAGGGCTTTCGTGCCATGTTTAGAAAGATTGCCAGATGTTTCTCGGTGGGATTGAATCGGTGATCTACGTAAGGTACAGGATTGCTCTGCTGAAGACATGTGTCAAACAATCGAATCATGTTTCTCACTGGACTCGATCAATTTTTGAGCCTTAGGTAGTCAATGTCGTAAAGCGTTGACTTTGTTGATTTGTTGCCTCTTTGGTGTCGACCACGCGAATAGCCCTTGTAAACACGTCGACAGAATGGCAGGTCACCAGGGAGGAGATGGATTAACGAAATGGAACCAGGTTGCTTTCAGAACCAACTTGGCGATCTCAAGAATAAATCAGCGAAAACAAAGTTAAACGCCATACAGTCCCACGCGATTAGGTTCAACAGCGATTGATAAATATAGAAGCATTTCTTGCCGACTGGCTTACTCGACTACAACGTGAACATTTCGTCTTCAAAAGTATATTGCATCATGGTATCATACAGTTCCTACAACGGTTGTCCTCAAAGCTCGTCGTACATTGCACCCATACATTAGCATCCAACAAAAGAAACTTTCTTTGAGAGAGGAGAGCCGGTGATCAAGGTATTATGGCGCCACGAAAGGGTTGCGTGCTTGTGTGAACAGGAATCAACAGAGAGCTGGGTTTACTCGCCCTGCTCGGGAGCTTGGGGACGTTTGAGAACCTCAATTTGGCCTGGACCATGTTAGAAATGACAAAAGAATATCGTGTCGGGAGGGTCGACATACGCTGAACGACGCTGAAGCTGGTTCGGTTCTGGCCGTTGGCGTCGGTATAGGTTTGCAGAGAAGCGTCGCCCTCGACGTAGACAGTCGCACTGTATGGAATTAGTATGGTTGACGCCTAAATCCGCGTATCATATCATACCCCTTGGGAAGGTTCATAAGGTAGTCTCGGCCAGGACCTTCGGAGAAGCTGGTGACCTTGAACCAGCTGGTCTTGCGGTTCTCACGGGAGCCACTGTTGCTAGCGACAGCGTAGCGGACAACTTCGCGGCCGGTGCTGGTGGGGNNTTTTTTTTTTTTTCACTTTTCTTTGTTTCGTTTCGTTGTTGGCTGGAGGGGAACAAGAGAAGCTGAAGCGGGGACAATAAACGGACGGGGATTTGTTGATAAGGGACTGGGACTTTGATGACAGTCGCGTAGTTTCAAAATTCTGAGACGCGATAGGGTAGGAAGCTGAGATTGGGAGGAACCCTCTTCAATGCGTTATTTGATTGGGTTATGCGTAGAGCTCCTGTGCGACCCGATAAACGGGTGCCGTTGAGATTGAGCTCGGATAGGTGCATATGGACGGCATTACGATTCGAATACTACTACTTGCTATCCATAGAGGTTCACTACTAATATAGACCCAGATTCAGTTGTCTAGTAGATAGTAGGTATGATCTTGGTAGGAGAGTGCTTTATCCTAAAAACGGACTTCGCGAATCGGCAATGCTTGATGATTTGAAATATTAACTCTCACTAAAATATCTGAATCGATAGCTGCTAGTTGTAGCATTCTTGCAATTGATCCTCTCGGTCGCCAAGGTCGCTGTTATCCCTATCTAGGCCCTGGTCCTGATACTAAATGCTCTAGATCACCACCACCAGATCAGCCAAGCGTCGTCATTATTTCCCGAGAAAAAAAATGGCGGCTCAGAGTTCAGCGCCGCCTCGATCTTTGGCGCAAGGAGATGTCTAAAGAGCTTGCATCGCAGTGGCGGCGTGCCTGAATTTCAGGCTTAGGCTCACACTTTTCGATCTAAGTCAAGGTGAGCTATGGAACTCTTCCCCACCAGTAGTCGGGCTCGTTCGTTCGCTTAGATACCCCTGCAAGCCTCACCTACCCGATCGGGTTGTCAATAGACGCCCACAATAACCGCGCTTATAGATCTAGACATAACAGCAACGCCTTACTCCAAACGGAGACAAAGATTCCTGTTGATTTCTTATTGAGAGAGAGGGGATAGTAAAAGGGAACGGGGAAGGCGCGACACACTACTAATGTTCACTACCTAATTGAGAGTTGCTAATTCTGGGCTGGCCCCCAGAAACGTCCGCCAGGTCGTCTAAGTCGCCGCCTTATTGAGCTTCCCCATCCTTATTGACAGGCTGTATTGGCCTACTGTTCGTCCTATTCAAACCAAACACGCTCTATAAAGACACCACCGCAACCGTTGCGTTACTTCCTGAGTGAGGTCCTTGCGCTTCCCGCCTTGATCAACCGTTGGGCCAAGACGTTGCCTCTTGCATTTGTCAACCTCACCAACAGTCGCATCACCAACGACATTCAAGTTGCTTTGACTTTTTCTTCATATACTCATTTACTCCCTTGTCAGCCTTAAATTCTTCTTTCACCTCGCCGTCGTCGTTATGACCGGCGCAATCCACTTGTTCGGTCGTGACGACCTGTCTATAATAGCAGCTCCTGGACCAGCAACCACCACGACTCCGTCCCTTACAGCCAATCTCATTTGCAGAGTCCTATTCGGTATCATTGCGAACCTAGCATGCATAGTACCTCTGAAGAACCTCTACCGCAATGGCGAGTTTGCAGCTGTTGTCTTCATTGCCAACATCGAATTGGCCAACCTCGACACCGTCATCAACGCTCTTATCTGGAGAGACGACGATACTAGCAAGTGGTGGTCTGGGCGAGGCCTTTGCGATGTCAGCCCGTACTATACCAACTTCCAAAATGCATTGTTTGTGACTTGTCTACTCGCTATCATGCGCAACCTCGCTCAGCAAGTCGGTCTTCTCCGTGCCAACCCTCTATCTGTCCAAGAGAAGCGCCGGCGCAATCTCGTCCAGGCACTCATCATGTTCCCGCTTCCTGTACTTCAGGTTGCTTGGGTCTGGCCTTTGACTACACAGAGATATGCAGTAGCTACTCTTGTCGGATGCAGTTGGATTGCTTGGCCTGCATGGCCTTACATGACCTTCTTCGTCATCGCTCCTGTTGTTGTTGCACTGATAACATCTGGATATGCTAGTAAGCCTAGGACTCTTTATTATAGTTTACGTTACTGCAGACTAACCGATATCGAAAGTCCTTACTTATGTCCGCTTTCGCGAGATTGCAAGGACCACTCGAACAGCCATCAACAGCAGCAGATCTGCAAACCAGCGGGCCCAGAGGACAAAGCGCCGCCTCTATCTCATGGTTCTGGTCATTTTAATCCCTTATCTACCCGTTGTCATCACCCTCGCCGTCCTCAACATTCTTGGCGCTTTTCCGCTGCAACCCTTTGACTACGATCTCATTCACAACCGCATTTGGCCCTATCCGTGGTCGGCTGTGATCCTCGTCCCATCCAATGGCTTCACATTTGTCCATCTGAACAACTGTTACATTGATATTCTTGCTGCCATTCCTGTCGTTCTCTTTTTCGGCATGACAAAGGACGCCATCAACACTTATCGTCGTGGCTTGCTTTGCGTTGGATTTGGGCGCTTGTTTCCTAAACTTGATGAGGAGTATGATCCCGACAGGACAACATATGGTAGTAGTTCAGGGAACTCTCACCTCGTGGATTCTTCGTTCTCGACGTAAGTTCCAGCATCTTTGAGACCTCAACTTTGTTGCTAACGAATGATAGCACATCATCCATCCCAAGAAAGATAAGAAGCCTTCTTACCAACCGCAACTTAACTACGGCATCGTCCGCAAGTCTCAATCCTGTTTCTTCGCAGCCTACGCACGGTGATTTTGCAACACCAGAAGTCGAGATAGGGCATGAGTTAGGAGAGTTTCAGACCTTACAGTCATCTCCCCCAGAGGCAGTCTATCCTCTTCCGAGTGCCTCACGTTCTACAGACCCAATCACTCTGCCTCCTCACAACCCCTTTCTATTCCGTACTCGCTTCGACTTACCCACGATCCCACTCCCATCTTTGTCTTCGTTTACCTTCAAAAGAAAGAAGGACCGTCGGCCTCCTCTAGATCGCGGCTTGCCTCTCGATTCCCTCCCTTCTGTCGTGAACGGTCGTATGTGGGAGGGCAATTTGCAGGCCCAACCTCCTCGTAACCAGACACTTGTTTGGGCGGATGCAGAAGATGCATCAACTCCTGACATCATCGCATCCGACACTCGTTTACTAGTCCCTATGTCGTCGACGTATTCCGTCACAACTGAGCCCCTCGAAGAAACATATCGACGCTAGGAACGTCTATATGGCTGGGCGAGATGATATACCACATGTGCTGGGGTACTCAGAAGATACATCATGCGATACCCTGTCAGATTTCATTGACTTTTCTCTCTTCTAATTCATTTGCTTTCACTAGACTCACTCTATGCGAGCTCAGCATCATTTCAGGCGACGGCGCAGGTACCAAAAAGGGTGGGTTTTGATTTAAGACATTCATCGTCAAGTTATTCGGTTATAATAAGATACTTCACGTTTTATTTTTCATGCCTCCAGTCATCCGTATATTGCCGGCGATCAACGTGAAGAAGTAACAGTTTTGTATTTATCATTGTAACCCAGTTTGATGCATATCCTGGGTTCTGACACGCAATAGTATATATAAGTGACCGTCATAATGAGCTTCCCGACTCATAACTCTTTTTTTGTCCAACCGTTATAACCACGCCCTTGTTTTTGGAAACCGCACACGTAAAACCCGTTTGCATCATAAATTCTGAAAAGATCGAAGATGGGTATGTAAAATATGAAGACGTAGAAAAAAAGAGATACTTTGGCGATCTGGCCTAGGGGGCGACGACTACATGTCCTTGGCGTTCCTTTGAAGTTTGCGCATCGCCTCGCGGTGCACGTCGAGAAGGTCTCCATTTCGCATGCGTTCGTCAAAAGCTTTATCGACCCATTCTTTCTCACGTTGCTGTGTCTCACGGCGCTGGGCTTCAGCTTGCTTCTGACTTAGGAGGATGTTTCGACTCATGTCGACGTTTCGCTGGACCTCAACTTCTCGACTGGCTAGGAGTGATGATGGAGTGAACGGGGTCTCTCGGCCAGAAATACTGATAACAGGTGTGCCTGCGCGTAATTCATGCTGAACCGACTGTCGGAAATTGGCAAGTGCTGTCTCTCGGGCAGTAGAACTGGGGAGTGTCGACACGCGTTGAGGTTGGTGGGAGTTCAAAAGCGCCTCTGAAGTGCTGAAACTGTTCATGTTGCTACTACCGCTGAGGCGTTGAAGAGAGGGCGTCGAGTTTGAGGGACTCAGGCTGCTCTGTCGCATGAGTTCCTTTCTTTTGTTCAACGGCAAATCGTCAACGTCCATCCCAACAGCGGCAGAATACATCGGGTAATTGTGTATTGATCCTGCGTCGCTGGATGCTCTATGACGAGCGGAAAGGTTGGCTTCTGAAGAGCTAGCCAACAGGTTTCCTGCCGATTTATTGCGGAGATACATCTCACGTTGACCAAGAAGAGTCTGAGGGCTCGAGTAAGACACAACGCCTGGCGTCGATAAGCGTTGGCCTTCTGTAACGCCTGGAACGCTCAGAGTTTGTGATCCCATTACCTCCCCCGTAGGAATGGATATTGATGGATTCGAAACAGCTTGCTCTTCCGCGATAGGTGCGATTCCTCCCGACGCCATCCGTAAGGCTCCCGAAGACGATCGTGGCATGGTGGCGCTCGTTGGAGTTGTGCCAGGGCTACGGTGCTGACTTTCCCCTGTGAGAAGAGCAAGTGCTGCTGGGACGTGCTGCTTTGAACCACGTCGAGGGGCCGTGGAGGCTTGTGAGTCCGACCGTGTAATTGCCGGTGCCGGTGTCCCTTCGTTGGATGACTTGCGTAGCTCTTCCATGCGTACTGGAACAGGTGTCTCAATTGTAGGAATGGCTGGACTTCTGGGTGCCGCAATATGAATCTCGTCAAGCTCAGGAGCTTCTGCATTGCTCAGATGCTTAGCCCATTCGTTGGTTCGGTAGGATAATGCTACCTTGGAAAGTGATCTAGGAAGTCGGTCTTTGGTCAAGCTCAGACGCGCCGAGGAACTGGATGTCACGGACTTGCCCTTGCTCGTATCTCCGACAACGTCTTCCTCTTGTCGCTTCGATTCATCAGTGTTGTCTGCACCGCTAGCACTAACAGCCGCGGAAGTATCCTGTTGAGTTGGATCCTTGCTGTTGTTTTCGGAAAGTTCCGCGTTGATCTGGATACTCTTTCGCTGCTCCCGTGTTGCGCGGGACGTGTCGTCGCCGCTTACACTCTCGTCGTCAATTGTTGCCGCAACTGAGCCATCATCGTCATGTGCTTGCCGTTGTGGGATTACCAACTCTTCAGTACTTCCACCATGTTCAGGGTCTTGAGGCTCTCCAAGAACACGACTCGATCGATGAGAGATGTTCCCAAGCAACTCCATTGATCCCCGAGAGAGGCGAGATAACCTTTCCGCAACTGAATGTCGGTGGCCAGGTGCATGGGGCTCAGCGTCATCTTCATCTGCATAAGTTGCCACTGATGAACGGTCGTCGTTAGTCCGGGCATCGTTGTCATCACTGGCGACGGGAATAGTGAATGGGAGAGGAATGACAGCAGGGGCAACAGATCTGGCGACGGACGACTGTGTAGAAATGCGCTTGTCAGCATTGATGCTCTCAAGCATAGAGTTTTGTACGTCACTGCCGACCATGTCGTGGTTCACGCTCTCTGTTACTGATGAGGTAACATCATCCGAAGCTACGTGAACCGTTACTCTGCCATCTTTGTCATGTTCTGAAGACATCAGGTTCACGGTAGTGGTAGGCTGCTTCTTGGATTGCTCAGAGTCGGGCATGTCTGTCATCTCAATAACTTCAACAATTGAAGCGGATTGTCTTTTTGAAGAATCGGTTTGGCTGATGCGGTTGTTCTTCTCGTTGGGGGTTTCGCCATCGTTCGAAGTTCGAGAGGCCGTGGAGCTTGCCGCATCGCCGTTGCCGTATATTCTTTCCCATTGGCGCCTCTCACGAGCATTCGCCTCTTCGATGTTCCTGCCAACTTGTTCTTCTTCCTCGCGAAGATTGCGCTGCCCTTCAGCAGCCTCTTCTGCTTTCTTTTCACGCTTTTCGCGAACTAGTTTCCATAGTTTGATCTGTGATATGATGCCAAAAAGGCAGATGATGACAATTGCCGCAGTTTCAACTCGAATGCCTTTTGTGACAGGATAAGTGTTGGCACCAAGAGGAAACAGATCATCGTTTAGCTCCCAAACATAGGCCCAAAATTCTTTGAGCCCAGCTCGGCTAAAGCAGTCGATACCCAGTACCGTAACAGTAGCACCAGAGAAAGAGATCATCAGGATGAGCGCCCAGTCTCGGGTGTAATGGCTGAAGTAGAAAGCGAACCCGCCTACAGTAAAGCAAGCAATGAAGATAGCTTTGGATACGACAGGTCCGAGTAACCCCCCAGGAACTAAGCAAAGAAGCCACATACTGACACAGAAGCCCCCTAAAGCACAGCCTAGGCCCTCGGTGATNNCGAGGATACAGCCGGAGATGACAACAGCAACCACATAGCCTCCCTGTAAGGCATCACTGACTTCTGACTTCATGACATAGACAATTAGTACAGCAACGCAGAGGGATGCGGCAAAAGCAGTCGAGAAAAAGGTGTGGATCATTCGATTTTTGATTCCGATTAGAGTATATGCAACACCGGTCAGCAGCATGATAGTGCCAGCGACGCCCCAACCTGGCGTCAGTCTTGGTTCAATGGGAAGACGACCGGCGGGTATTGTGGCTATGGAACGTGTTAGTAATAGCTCTGAGCTAGTATCTGCGTTTCATAATACCATTATAGTAGGAAGAATCATCAAGCCCACTTTGGAAAGGACCGTCAGTGATAGTCGATGTAGGGTCTGAACTTCCCGCTTTCTCGGTCTCTGTAGTGGTCACCGAAATAACTTGGCTCTCTGACTGGGAGTTTGTGGGTTCAGAAGATTCAGTTTTCTTGCCGGAAACCTCGGCGGTTTTTGTGATACTGTTCTGTGCTCGTGTTGAGGTTGAGCCCGACTCAATGGCTGTTGTGCCTTGCGCATCACCGTCATCCGCTCTCGGGGCTATTCCAAAATCTTCTCCATTGACGTGCTGAAAAATTAAAAGAAGACAAAGCAGCGTCCACAATCGAGTCCAACGGGCAAGCATTATGTTGATGTGTGGGCGAAAACGTGATCGCCTAGGTGTGATATTTCAGTTTATCAAGTTTCTGTTATATTGTCGGACTTTTGAAGCATCCTTGAAAACACAATTGGAGTGTTTCCAGCCTGAAGGACGAGTTGAGAATCGTTGAAAAGAAGAGATATTGTTGGGTAGTCGGGAGACAAGGATGCTGTAAGAACGTATGTTGGGCAAGGCTTCAAACTTGTTTATAGACGTCTGGCTGGAGGTGAGACAAAGACTATTATTGGATATGAAAAGCAAATAAAACAAAAACGAATGAACGAATGAACAAGGTGTGCTGTGCAGTTGCTGTGCAGTAGTACCAGTGACAGCAGCTGATTGTCAAGCAACCCTGGGATCAAGATCCGGCACCTTCAGAGGAGACAAGCGCAACTATAAAAGAGTGACGAAGAGGTAAGGCGAAGAGAATGGAAGACCAGAAATCGGGAAGGGTGTGGCATCGTAGCGTAGTTATTGTCTTGGCCCGCAGAGGCAGAGATCTGACGGGTGGTGGGATGAACTCAACCTCGACGGAGACGCGGAGATAGATCAGGCATACCCTGGTCCGTAAACAGACTCCATGGTCCAAAGTTAGCAATGGCTGGACGAAAAGAAAGCATATGGCGCGGCCGTTGAAAAAAGACCTCTTGGGCCAATTTCCCAAGGGCCTCCTGTGACGCTGGTCTATCGTGATGGGATGATCGACTTACACCTAAAGCTGCTAGCTAAAGAACCTAACCGGCCCACTCCCGCTGCTGCAGTGGGTACGTACCGTAATCCCGGCTCTTGGCTTGCAGCAGCTTGCTCTTTCCTGGTTTAGAGGTTAGGTGAAGCCTGGAGCACTTGCCAACCCACGCCTCTTTCACTCAAGCATCAGCCAATCGCGGTGGAGATGTACCTGTTTCAAGTACATCCGGGTACAAGTTCAGCCCAATTAGGTCAGAGAGAGCCACTAAGAGCGCGACGTTAGGTTCTTTCCCAAAGGCGGTAGTGGTACTATGATTAATGGTGTGGTGTTGATCGAGACAACAACTCGCATAGGATAGAAACTGCCGTTAATCACCTACCTACCACTATCTACTATCCATCGGTGAAGAACCCGCTGTCTTAGCACGCGACACATGGATGCCACAATATCTGAATCATCCCTCTGCCTCACAAAGTCTCAGAACGCGATCTGAGACGGAACGCATAAGAACCGCGCCCTGCTATTAAGAATATGTGCGGGTAGTCCGCCCATCTTCCCCACCTAAACATGCTTTTTTCTCAGATTGCATGGGACAGGGATTATGCTGAGCGGCTGATTGACAGTGGATATTGCGAGCGCCGCCATGCAGATTCTTATTCTGCTCTGCTGGACAGCACTCGATCCATGTGACTCTGATCGAATTTCTATCTATCCGTACGTACAGCATGGCTGGCGTGTTGCTTCCATTGGTCATGACACTCTCCTCCTCTCTCCCAGCTCTAAGAACCACCCATTGACGCGACATGGTTTGAATGAAAGGACACTCGTGGTAGCCGTGGCCGGAAACATCCGATGGGGGATCCCTGCACCCACTGGACGATGGGTGTTCAGAATCGAGTCTTTACATTCACAGCAAAAACTAGCGACAGATTGGCTGGTAACGACGATGTGAAGTGTACACCCTGCAGACTCGCTATGAAAGCCACTGCAACGATGCAGCAGGCAGCTCTGCTCTCAGCCGATACAATTGTCACACGTAGCCCAGCCACCCATGTCCGCCTCTGCTGCATCATCAACAAGCCGCTGCTTATTGACTTCACCAGTAGGCCGATCTACGTTTTCTCTCGCGCCAATCTGACTTACAGTGGCATCACACATGCTAGTCATGTCAACGACTTTGTTTTTCACTCAAGGCAGGGATATGTATCCTTTCTCAGCCGCTTTCCCACCGCCACTGTTGATGCAATGCTTGTGAGCACAACCTTTAGGCGATGATGTTGCAGGCAAGTCACACATGGCGTGGCGCTCCAGCTCACCAGTCAGCAATGCATTTGTCTCAGTGGACGACAATGTTATTTGTTACCTGAGTTGACGGCCCAGTATCCCAACCCCGTCAAGGTTTCACAAGGACCACATAACGCCTAGATCTCGGTGAGCCGCCGCTAAGAATTGATGGCCGTCATCCCAAACGACCAAATTCTTCGACTCTCGTCTGAGCTTCTAAGTTTACCCCCGTTCAGGGTCCATTCCCAGCCTTCAAGAATTACGACTGGCAAATTGAATTCTGCTGTCAAAGCGTTCAATCAAATTGTTCTGGAACTTTTTTACTCAAAAGTACACTTCCTAGACTCCTCATACGCTGTCTCATCTGAAACCATAAATCAGTGTCTGGCCGGATGTACAAATAAAAGCAGAGCAAAGACCGAACAGTGGTCGATGAGTGATCTATGCACCCAATGGGGTCCTTGATACTCGGTCATGACCGTCAAGCAAGCCTGCGTTCACCTTTCATATTCATCAGCTGAACCTGACTTATGAAGGACTTGCTTACTTCCTCGGGGATACTAACGAGACTGCTATAGAAAGAGGTACTTGGAACGCTGCCTTTACCAGATGAGCTCCACTTGGAGTCGATGATGGCCTGCAATCGCCCGTCCCGCTCTTAGTGAGGGCTTCCAGCTTTTGATGGACCGACTCACTTTTTTGTTTTAAGACAAGAGTGCGAACAACGGACGTTGGTTATTTATCCTTTCACCAGTTAACGCAACTAAACGCGATAATAGTTTGATAGGGACCCCACCATACCGTCTTGTCCTGCATTTGTTTATTGTATACATTTTCTTCACGATCGATCTTTTCATATATCAAAAGGGTCACACCATGCCATTGTTTATCCGCGAAATAGGTCATAACTGCTTCATTGCCAGCTCTTGGCCCTTATCCGCAACTTGGGCACGCTGTTCACCCGCCATCGTTGATGCACATTACGCAGTGACTTGTGCATATCATCATCGATGAGCACCCCCACCCAGAGCTTCTGTGCAGGTACCAGACGATACATTGGAGATCCCTTGTCCCATTTGCCATATTGGGAACACGCGCTACTTTACCCGAAAGCCTCACTGACGCGCCTGGAGATTAAAGTGATTAAACAGACCCAGTCTTTTGTTTGTACTTCACCTGAACAACAAGGTATTGGCCCGCACGATGGAGTTTTCTCCAAGGCACTTTCCTATGAATGCCATCATGTCAGCTCGGTCTTCTCGCCTATCTTGGGGCGGGAAGATCAACAGCCAGGAAACGACGCGCACCCCCTGCCAGCATTGTCTCTCCATCCGCACAAGATATCAATCAACGGCGGGTGCGCCACGCCAAGGTTCAAATCGATGACTGCAGCTCGGCAAGACAACGAAATGCGAATATACAAACGCCCCGGACTATGTGGAGTCAAGCACACCTCATCCTCAACACCAACCTGGTTTATCCTAATCGTAGAGTTGGTTTTTGTAACCGAGGTGTGCAGCAAGCCAATGGCCTCCTCTTAAGTTTATTTTGTATCTTTTGCAATGATGAACTAGTCTTATTCCTTGAATTAACCTGCCAATCTTGAATTCTTTTGTGTCTGGCAGTGGCCTACGTGATTCCTCTTCATCGTCACTGAGACGCGTTGGTAATCAGTCAACATAAACAAGTTTAAACCTCTCGAGGTTGTACTCATACGAAACAATGCGGCTGTCATACCCTCGTCATCTTACAGAGCCACCACAATCGTACAAAAGACTATTCTCTTTTTAATTATAGTATATCTGCCATATCTGGATCTGGATATAAGTCCTTTGCGCCAACCCCCTTTTGATATTGCTCGCAATGCTAGCTGGAAAACAGTTACTCTCCGCCACGTGCTATACTCGGCTTCACACAGACAATGGTCGACACGATCGATGATCGAACAATTTTTGGTATACGTATCTCGGTTATTTTTTTCCTCTCTTCAGACCCCTGTCAGTATCAACACATTGCTCATGTTAATACTGACGCCGGTTTGCAAAAAACAGCGTGGCAGCACATGCATAGTAACCTCAATGTTACATTCGGATGTAAGACGCGGTAAACTCAGTTCCTAGCTCCGACCTCTCAAGCCAGATTTTGCAGCTAGTGAAAGCACGTTGCTGCTGCACTCGTTGAGCTGCGAGGCCAGGCTGGTGAAATTTTTTCTCTACAGCTCTCGAGCTTAAGGTTTCTGACAACCTACTCCCTCTGCTGTGGCTGTAGCAGCAGCTTATCAACTTTATGGATGACAAGTGTGTATTTACTGACTTCACCGAGCTTAATAAACACCTCTGATCGGTACTAAAACTCGGTTCGTGAACTAGCTTAAGCGAATGTGGCGTTAGCAATTAGATTCAACCTGAGACAAGGGCAATCTTAATTGGTACCGTCAATAACTAGATCCGCTCGGTCGTTGCCGTTGACCTTGGTCAAATGCTAAATTGTACAGGGTTTCTATATACTCAATTAGATAGCTAGTTTCGACCAGCCTTCAATAGGCATTTTCCTCTAAGACCAGGAGGTTGGCGGTTTTCGGCTTACAATGGTCTACGAATCTATCTAGATATGGATGACTTGTGCACCTCGTGAACTCGGGACAACAGACCCCAAATGGTTACCATGCCGTCTTTGGCTAAATCGTTTTCAAAGATAGACATGATAGGGATATGTGAGCATTGTACATTTACGTATTCAACCTATGATAGTGTGCAGATGGTACTGTTACACATATTGATATAATACGTTGACTCACATAACACAAGCGCCAGATTGCAATGTATCGGCCGACTCGTAGTAGTCACTAGTGAATAGATTTCAATTAATGACATAAAGAATATTATCAAGGCTTACTACACATGTGTCGCTGTTTGAACCTTGATCATCGCTTGGCCACTCTGGAAGGTACACGATCGCCATTATATTTGGGTTGTGTAACTGTCTTGCCATTCCGGTTGCTGCGTGATGACTTGGCTGGCGGAGAGTTTCTCTTCTTACCCTTACTCATCAATGCAAAGAGTGTGCTCAGGGGAAGCAGCATTATTCGTAACAGCGTTCTGAACGGGAGCAGGAGGACAGTGGTGAGCGATTCCGTGGCCCATACAAACACGTTCTTGTGCGACGCACTATTCTTTGCGGCACTTGCAGCGAGGGCAATGGCATCATCCAGTCTTGTTTCCAGACCTGAAAATCGCGACTCTGTCTGGATCTGGAGGAGCGTGGCCTTCTTCTCGTAACGACGCACAGCCCTGTTGAGAGCGTCGAGTTCAGGTTGGATAGCGTTACGAACATCGCGTGCCACGACGCTGTCCTTTTGCTTCGTTTTGCTAATTTCTTGTTTTATTTCTTGGACAGTACCTGCTTCGCCTGTGCTAACGCGGGATTCCAATTGTTCCAGGCGTGCAAAGACGGCCTCCAGTTGTTCTGTATTCTTATTGACTTGCTGAAATTTTGAGGGCCCTCCTTGTACCACCCGTTGCAGGTGAAGTGTTCGCGACTGAACCAATTTTATCATGTGTGATAGAACACGGAATTCGGCCACGAGAAGGAAAATCGTCAAGTTGTAGTTGGAAACCAGGCCTTCTGAGGGCCGGCTTAATTGTGATCGAATTGTGTGTAAAAGGTATGCACCAAGAAGTGGGAGGAGAAAGCACGATACAAGAGCGGTGATTTCGTAAAAGTATAGTTCTGCGAGGGCATCTCTTTGCTGTTTACTTGGCTCTCTCTCATGCATCCTCTCTGTCGGCTCGGTATGCACCTCTTCATCTTCTGGGACGTGGTCAAGAGGTGAGTTAGGCCCTGGGCCATGAGTGCTAGAGTCGAGGTCGCTGTCGTCATCGATGACACTATCCGCTACCACTTCGTGCTGTATCCGAACTTGTTGCGCTGAGTGATACCATGTCCTGTTCAAATTGTAAGTATGTAGTCGAGGGTTGCAAACTGTTGGCAGATACGCCACCCTAGACTTACCATGGTTGCGTTACAGACCAGTTGAGGAAAACACCGGCCAGACCCAGAAGCATGAAATCTGTTACGACAGCACTACCATTCTTGAAAAGAAGGCCAGAGATGGCCGGGAGAAAAGCAAAAGCTAGAGATAGCGACGGTAAAGAGGATGATTCCTCATTGGCAGAAGAATCGGCATTGCTATGATCTCGCGGTTGGGGGTTTAGGAAATCTCTGGCTTCACTGAGGCTGTACTCGGAGAAATTCGAGCTGCGACGAGGGGGGTTCGTATCGAAGCTAGGTGACGCTGTGTGTGGACGTCGAGATGCAGATGCCGCGTCCTCGGCGACTGACACGGTCATGGCACGCCGAAGCCCATGACCGGAAGGCGGGGCGCTGAAGCCGGAGCTTACACCGACAGCGGGTCTCCCGGAAGAGGTTGAATTGGTATTCTCTTCCGCCATGACCAAAGCTCAATCGATGGGCTTTGATCTGGTGAAGACAAAACATCAACTAGAACGGGCTCAATGTAGAAAGATTGAGGAAAAGGCGGCGCATGAGGCTAAAAGTCACGCGACAGAGTTTACGAAGAGGCGGAGAATGAGGGGGCAAGAAGAGCAAGGGAGTGATGAGGAGTCAGGATGATTGTTTGTGAAATGCGTTGTGCGACAAGACGAGGAATTGGAATGTTATCGATGAGTTCGTCGAACAAAAAAGAGAAACGGGAAGTGATGATGGTGAATGCCGAATAAACGACGTCACTTACGTACGGGAAGGTGAGACTTGCCTGACATTGACCTGACGAGACTTCTACAACGCGATGGGAGCTTTTGGCCAGCAAACTTTAGCGTTGGTAGCTTAGGATGGATCTAGGTTAACTGAAGCTGGAGCTGCTAAGTTGGCAGGCGATGGTTTTTGTCCATCAATGAATAACGAGCCGAAAAACGCGGAGGTTTTTTCAGCTAGCTTCGATTAATAACTCAGCTGAGAAGAACAGCCAGCCTGATCTACCAATCTTTCGAATCGATTGAGCAAAGACGGGAGAACTAGAGGGCGGCATAGCTCTGTGATTTGATGACCTGCGAGATGCATGTCTTGTTTTGGAGCCAGCACGAGCTGATCGACATGCAAGGGAATTCACAGATTGGGGTGGTACAATAATTTGCTTGGAACTTGCCAGTGAGGGACATGTGCTTGGTATGTTTTAAACTGGATTTCAGATAAAGGGAGATGGATGAAATGAGGAAGTGTATGTTTAAATAAGTGGATTTAAGATAGGTATTGTAAAATGTAACATGGCTGAGTCTTGAAGAAAGAATGCTGAGAGCAATCCTATGAACTATGGCTGTAAATGATAACCGGAGCAGCAGTAACAGCCTACATCATTAATATGGATACTGCCTGATGCCGCTTGAGCGTACATATTTGCAGAGATTCATGTTTATAAATAAACAAAAAAGTAAAGACGAGAGCTCGAGCCTCTTAATTTAGTACCTAGTAACTACTAAGGTATGTGACGTCAACTTTGACATTCAGCTGATGCTACCCAACGCATGAGAGTACATATATGGATTCGCACTATTATATGCAGCCTTATTACCAAGTTCTAACTAACGACCTGCTTCATAATCTGGAGGCTCACAATGCCAGGTGACTACTGCATTCTATAGATCCAATTGATTAAATCAATGTCGATCGATCTCTCGCTACATCGTCTCATCCCTCTTAAACATTCACAAGGGAGATCATCAAGACGAACCTAAATCCGAGACGTTCGTCCCGATTTGAGACAGGGGCTTTAGTAAGGTGGAGCGACTATGACAACACGGAGGACATCATCACCCCCGTTCCGAGAATCTGTACTAATACGCAGCTTCTCTTACTATGGATCCGAGCTGCAGTGTGATGAGCATGTCGGAATAGCTTAGCCTAATGGTTCAGGTCAGTCACTCACTTGCATCGCATGAACAATTAGATTCAACGACTCGGCTCTTGGAGATGCCGCTGGACTGTCCAAAATTAACATAGGTTCTACGCCCGCCATGGCGTCACGGGCGACAACCAGATATCCCTTGATAGGATGGCGGAAGCCCCTTGTCTAGAGCCGTCGTCTGTCAAAAGATAAATCATTCAGGGGAGGGTGGCTGCCTTAAGAACCCGGAAACTTGGGAGCCCCTAGTTTGTAGAGATTCAATGTAGATTTGATCTCACTTCACACACCTAGACAACCCATGTACTTAATTGAGAATATGATGATTGCATGTCAGGGACAACCCGGATGGGAAAAGTATAGTAAAGGAAAGGGACTGGAAGAGGCCCCGGCTCATATCATTTGCGTGGCAAGACCATCTCGGGATTGTGGCCCGGCTTGCGTTGGGTTTTGGATGATGAGACTTGGGCTGTATTAAAGTGACCGGACTGCCTCCCGTCACCCCTTCATGTCTTGCTTGCGATTTCTTTGTTCGATTCATAATACCTTCTTCTCCTTTGACATCATTACGGCCACAACAGGGCAACAACTTAACCACCGTTTGTTATATGAAGCTAGTTCATCTAATGCTTCAAGCGAGCGCAAATCTCCGCCAGTCAGCCTAGATTTTGAGCCCTGGAATACTCCGGGGACGCCGGTAAAGAAACAAGAAGCAACAAAAAGCAACAAAGTTAATCAACAAGCGAATTCAAAGGTTCAAAAGGGGTTACAAAGCCAATCTTTTGACTTCCCTTCGCGTGGCTTGGTTAACATAACAACTTCTGTTGGAGGGAGTTCAACGTCCAATAACAGAGCGACAACTAGTCGCAAAAAAACTCGACAGCCCCTACTATAACTCTTCAACGCCGAGCTCTCCAGTCTATGCCCGGTACAATATTCTCAGGATCGATTCCTCTATTTTGTCACTTTCAAGAACGACGGCCTGTGACAGTTAATAAGGCAAGCTGAGAGTTCCCATCCATTACTTACCTCCTCCACTTCTACAACCTGGAAGTGACGGGACCCAATCATTGAAACCCAATCCGCCCAGCTGGGCACTGAACATGCTGGTTTTCAGGGCATTCAGCAGCCCGTCATCCACTAAAGCCCCGGTCACCCTTTCCCCAGCCTCCTTGTGCCGTTTTCATTGGCCCACCGTCAGCGAATTTCCCCTTGACGTCTGGTCCCTTCGTTGCTTCTTTTCTTTCTCTTCTCCTTTGACCATCAACGACTCGAGCAATTCTTTTGCCCGCTGCCGCTCGATCATCCGCTACGACAACACCGAAACCGACGACCAGTTTGCAGACATCACCGCCTTCGATCCATCACATTCTCTTAGCATTACCGAGAAGAGTTTAGCGACATCCCGCAATTGTCGCATCCCTTCATTCTCTGTCTCAGGTCCCATCTTCCGCCAGGACCGGCTCCGTGCACTGCCTGTTAGCACTGAGCCTCAACCAGAACTTCAACATCAAAGACGTACTGAACAAATCGGTCGCGGCTTCAGTCCTGCCAGTCACCCCTCTACTCACGTTTACGTGAGAAGAACCTCGCTATATCTCCCGAGCGCGGTCGTCTTGGCGGCCGTGCCGACAACCTGTTTCCGACGGATTCTCTACTCTCCCGACCTCCCTCCAACCCCATACCGGCCGCCATAGATGCCCCGGGCAATCCTCTAATCTTGAGCCTCGATCCCCCACGGTCCGCCTATCCCAGAAACGGCTCATCTTCTGGTCCAGCTGCCGCTTTGAATCCTCGACAACTGCAAAGTCGACCCGTCGACGGCCATCAACCATCCGCGTTCCATCCTTCGCCTTTTCGACCTCAAAAGGCTACAGGAGCAGCGCACCGCGCCCGTCGATTATCAGCAGCTCGTCTCTGGAATCCTACCAACTCGACTCCTCGACCTCACACCAAGCCCGACTCATCACGCAAGCGCCGTCCATCGACTCCACCACCACCATCCATTCCGCTACTGCATCCTAGCATCGACCATCGCGCACCTTCTAACTCTCTGGGCGCCGGACCCAGCGATTATCCTCTTCTCACGCTGTCTGAGCAGCATCAAATCAAGCATTCGTTATCGCCTCGTGCCAGTCTTCAGGTTGATAGGGCAGGGAGTAGTGACCGACGGATAAGCCTGCCAAACTCTGTGCGCGCGTCCTACGACGAGAAGGGATCTCGACGGGGCGCAGTATCGGCCGAAGGGTATCATCTTAGTCGGGATATTTTGGCCCAGGGTTTTGCTGTGGAAGATCCAGTCGTTAAGATCAATAAGGGCAAAGGAAAGGCTGTAATGATGTCGGAGGCCGCTGATCATATGCCTTCGTATGGCAAGGACTTGGAGCGTGGCCCTGATATTATGGACCCGCGAATGTCTAATGTATCGGCTGGTGATGGGATCGGATCTGCTTTGTCGATGACAAACTCTTCTATCATGGGTGAAGAGGTCGAGCCAGATGCAGCTGGTGAATGGGGTCCTCAGCATCCTTGTTATCCTCATCTCAACCCTCATGTACCTGTCGATTCGCCCGAGTATGTCAGCACACGTATTATTCGAATACGCCGTGACTGGCTGATCAAAGGCGACCTGGCACCTACATTTTCTAATCTCTATCCTGAAATCCTGGACCCTGCTGGCCTTTCTGAGCAAGAGTTTCGTCGGATTATTGAGAAGCTTAATGGAGAATTAGTCCCAGCCTTCGACCCGTACAGCCCAAGAAACATCATTGATAGTCTACTCGGGCTTGTCACTGGTTGGGTCTGGGATGACTTGGGTCTGACTGGCGTCAAATCTAGACTCAACGGTCTCGAGAAGTGGATAGAGCAATGGAATCTTGAGATGGAAAAGACCATGGGCGGCGAGGATGGTGTCATGCCACCCAAAATCATGCCGCTTCGACAAACCGGTTACATGACGGTAATTTTCTTTCTACCCCGACAACAGGCGAGAATGCTAACTTTCTGATAGCTCGACATTCAAATCCCTGATCCTGAGATTGCGCCAGCCCCCAGTACCGCCAACCCTAACGAATCGAGAACAGCCTTGCCCATGACACCTTCATCCGCTGTTGTTGCTTAAACATTCACTTTCGCACCTTACAAATTCCTTCAATTGATTGGCTAAGCAACAGCTCATCATTTTTCTTTTAACGTTACCTTCTTTAATTCCTTAACGACGAACGAGACGGCTCCTTTGATGATCAGGACGTCTCTGAACGAGTTATACTCAGTCTGTCTATACCCTCAGACTTGGGAGAGATTATTCCTTTTACCCATCTTGATACCACTACACATCGCATGGCGTTTTTTATTGGATTTGTCTAATCTTGCATGGTAGGCTAGTCCTATGTTTCTTTCGCCTGGACTGGCTGAGCTTCTTTTCTTTTCTTTTTTTGTATCATGGAGAAATGACGGTTAGAAAAGTTGTGACGGCAAGGTCGTATCCAGTGCCTCTCAATCTGCAACGCGCTCTCGATGAGATTGGGAGTGTTACTTTATTGGGAGGAAGCTGCTCTAATTTGCTTAACTGTATCATTGTGTAATTTCTGGTACGACATATTCGTCTAATACTATATGGCATAAATGTTCCTTTCTCTCAATACCAAAATTTCCCGGCCGGTTGCTAGTCTCGTCATAATACTCCTCTATTGCATGAGCCTCCGATATCCGGATCCATTGAAGGACATTTCAAAGTCCGCCCTCTATCTGCTAACGCTGTGAGTACGGTAATAGCCCGGCCAACATCCAATTTATCCCTGCCAAGACACCAAGCCCGGATTATAGCCATGGTTGATCGTTAGCACTATCTCCCATTTAAGAATGACCCCGTCCTCTTGCTCCTTAGTCAATCTTTAAAGTATTAAGGTTGAGATAATGGTGAGTACGCCTTCGGGACTTGAGCATGTCGAGTCAGGGAAAGCAAGAACAAACCACAAAGGGGTTCACCGGCTGGGTTAAAAGGGTGATCAGCCTAATACTTGCGCAGTATCTCGTTATTGGTTTTGCCATTGCTTGTGTGTTGGGATATTTCTTTCCATGTAAGCTGTCTGTTATCTGACTCGGATACTCGTTGCTGACAATCGACACACAGCTGTCGCTCGACATGGAGGCGTCATTCGATCAGAGTACAGCGTCCTCTACGGCGCTGTCGCATTTATCTTCCTCGTCAGCGGACTGCAGCTTTCGCCTGAGAAGTTGCGCAAGAACGTGACAAACTGGAGATTGCATATCCTGGTTCATGGGATCAGCTTTGCGGTTATTCCAGCCATCGTACTCGGTAAGTTGGTTTGGCATCAGTTTTTCATAGACGAGATGATGATGAAACTAACGGGACAAACTAACATTGATAGCCATCGTTCACATCTCCATAGCTGCTGGGGCTCTAGAGTCACAAACCCCTTCGCCACCAATTCTTATCGGTCTTCTCACTACAGCGTGTCTTCCAACGACCATTGCCTCCAACGTTGTCATGACACGAGCTTCAGGCGGAGATGAGGCTGCGGCCATCATTTCGGTCGTGATCGGCAATGTGGCAGGATCATTCCTCTCCCCGCTACTTATCTACGGCTTCTTTCCAACTGGTCATCCTGAGGTGTTCGACACTTGGCGCCCTGCTGATCCGTCTACCCTAGGTCACATGTATGCAGATGTTGCTAAACAACTGTGTCTCAGTGTCGTCTTGCCTCTCGTCGTCGGCCAGGCTATAAGATGGAAGTGGGAAGAGCGCACGGTGAAAGTTCTCAACACGTTAAAACTAGCCAAAGTGTCGACAATATGCCTCGTTCTTCTTGTCTGGACAACCTTCTCTGGGGCTTTCGGTACTGGTGCGTTGAAAGACTTGTCGACCAGCAACGTCCTCTTCCTTGTCTTCATGAATGTCGCATTATATGCTCTTTTTACCGTCATTTGCTTTGTCCTCGCGAGACCTCCTGAGAGCTTGGTCAGACTGACTTCATCATCTTTTCTGAGGGTTTTGTTCCAGCGCATGACCAAAGAACAGACTATTGCGGTATGCTTTTGCGGCGCTGCCAAAACGACAAGTTTGGGTATCCCACTGGCCAGCTCAATGTGGGCTCGCGCCGATGACCTCACGCGAGCGTATATACAGATTCCAGTGTTGTTATATACTATCGAGCAGGTGTTTATGGCTCAGGGACTAGTATACGTATTTCGATGGTACATGCGTCGCGGAACCAAGGGGGACCTCGATGAGGAAATAGAGCAGGATATTTCGGGAGAACAACAGTCAACAACAACACAGACGGAACCTTACAGCTTACCGAGGGAGGTCCTACCCTTGGACGCAGAGGCCAAGTTGCAGCGCAGTTCGTAGGTCCCTGTGGTGTCTTCTCGACCAATATACATATATGTGCACTTAAAGACATCCCGCTTAATATCATCATTATACATGTCATTTCATGTTCGAATCTTGATAGAAAAGGTCTGATAAATTGTTCATGTTCATACGCAAGAAATCATTGTGTTGTCATAATCATCTAATCTCGGCAAATTTCAAGTTTGTCCTGCCTTGACTTTGCCTACGCTGCCCAGGCCATTCTCCTCCTTCCTGATGAGACTGTCGAACAACGGTTTCAAGTGCTGGGCACTCTTCTTGGGGTAGCGCTTCTGGTCATTCTCGTAGTCAACGTAGGTCACACCGAAGCGAGTCTCATAACCCTCGGCCCACTCAAAGTTATCTAGCAGGGACCAGGCAAAGTAGCCATGAACGTCCACGCCATCGAGTCGCGACGCATCAGCCATGGCCCTCACATAGTCGTCGTAGTACTGAACGCGGAAGTCGTCTTCCAGGATCTTCTCTCGCGGCATGTCGTTCTCGCCCTTGATGCTGGTGCCGTTCTCGGTAACATACATTCTGGGGAAGCCGTAACGCTTAGACAGCCACACAAGCAGGTCACGGAAACCTTGCGCACACGGTCGTAGCCAGGTAGACTGAGTCTCTTCACCGATGCAGTCACCGCGGTGGTTCCAGAAATGCAGCTCAAGGTTACCAACATAGTCCTCAGGAGCGGCTTCACCCTCGCGGTGCTTAACGTAATTGGCTGTGTAGTGGTTCATGCCATAGAAATCGTTCGAGCCCAAGACAAAGGCCTTCTCCTCGGGTGTAAATGTAGGCAGGCGGTCACCAAGCTGTGCACGCATCGAAGCTGGGTAGTCTCCAAAGTAGATGGGATCGGCAAACCAGGAGATGGCAAATTCAATCTTGCGCTCGGCAGCCTCGATATCCCTTGGGTCCTTAGGGTCCCAGGGGTATGTGGCATCACCATTGAGAGTGATTCCAATCTCACCACCGTTCTTTGGCTTGAACTCCTCGCGGTAGATCTTGACGGCGCGGCCATGAGCAACAAGAAGGTTGTGGCCAACAATCCAAGGCTCGGTAGAAGAGTCACCAACGTCAGACTTGTTGCGATCAGAGCAGCGGCCGGGAGCGTTGGAACCGGTGCTGTAACCGAGAATGGCCGAGCACCAGGGTTCGTTGTGGGTGATCCAGTTCTTGCAGCGGGGGATCGCCTCGAACATAACACGGGCGTAACGCTCGTAGTCAAGAGGGAACTCCTCGCGGTTCAAGAGACCACCATATCGGCGGTCCAGCTCATCAGGAACATCCCAGTGGAAAAGAGTGATAAATGGGGTGATACCGGCGTCAAGCAGATCATCGACAAACTTGCGGTAGTGGTCGATTCCGGCTTGGTTGATGGGGTCGTTACGACCACCAAGGGGAATGATCCTAGACCAGCAGATGGAGAATCGGTATGCCTTGGAGCCTAGGGACTTCAGAAGAGCAATGTCCTCAGCGGTTCGGTTGTAAGAGTCACAGGCGGTGACACCAGAACTGCCATCTGCGATCTTGCCAGGCTGGGCACAAAAGGTATCCCAGTTAGCGGGGCCTCGGCCATCCTTGTCAATGGCACCTTCAATCTGGTAGCTGTTACGAAAGTCAATGATTACAGCACATACCAGTTGGTGCGAGAAGTAACCTACGAGGCAGTGGCAAAGCCCCATTTGAAGTCTGCGGGAAGCGACATGGTAAATGAAGACTGGCTCTTGGCTCTTCAAGTTCCAGCTGCACTATGATATGTCCGACAGGAGTGAAGTTGTCCTCGAAGACAGCCCGTCGAAATAAACAAGGAAAGGGGGTATAGAGGAGCAATAGAGAAAGATGCTGGATGCGGAAGAGGAGGAGAGGAGAAAGACTTGTCTCTTGAGTATCAGAACACTCTCTTATATACCCAGACTAGAGCATGGGTTGGTTGTCCGTCCATCCATAACCCAGCCCTCCTTCACCCTGCAACCTTCGTTCCGCTCATAGCTTAGGCGCACTCATGTCAGCTACTACATGGTGTAACTGGACTGGAGGACAGAATAGAGCGATATGCCTCAAGGATCATGTCTGTTTCTTCGGACCGTCACAGCCGTGGCCGGATCATCTGCCCCAAAAGCTAGGGTGGGGTTGACAATGTTGCGAAAGCGTGGTCGTGGTTGGTGGTCAATGTACCTTCCGCCGTTGAATTGGTGGATCAGGGTAGGTGTACTATGGGCCATGGCGGCACCTGCCCAGGCTAACACCTGCATTCTGCTGACGGGATGTCTCCTTCCATTCTCTGAAAGGCAATTAATCCCAGCCAATGCCATTGCCCCATGGGGATTCGTTTCAGAACCCCTCTAACGTGGGTAGGAATCTAGGCTCTTTCATGCTTCTTACCGTGCCGCTGTCTCGTTTTTACCTCCTCTTCCTCACCTTTTTCTTCGTTCCATTGTCGCGTCTCTGAAAGTCGTTGCTATTCAATTTATAGCGGCTGAATTAAGGAACTCACAAACTCTTTGGGCACTTTACTCTTTTAGTCGTACATGGACCTCGGTGTTCGTCAGACAATTCCCACTCCTCTGTGCCTCCGCGAGCCTTCGGCCCGCCTCTCCGGCGCCACGACAGCCCGCTACCGCCAGAACTTCGGCACCTTCTGTCACCATGGAACCTGTATCCTGCAGGCCTCGTCTCGCTTCGCCTCGCTTCACCGGATGAATTAAACGAACACACACATGCAGGAGCAACTTAATGATTCCCGAGATCTCGTGCTCTGCACGTGGTGTCTCGGCTTGAAGATCCAAGGGTCTTTGTACCGATATTGCCCCTACATCATGGGTTACATTATGTTTCGAATGCTGTAAGTCTGCCTTCCATAGAGAACGGCTTTTGTCAACCGGACCACATTGTATTGCCCCGAAATTCCTGGCCTGTCGTGGCTGATAGGGCCGGAATACCACCTCTTCTGGTGAGATGATATATTTCACATCTTTATACTCTAAGACCAAGTTTTGTCTTGCTTTGATTTGGCTTCTTTACTTTGATACTTTGTGGCACGCTGGTCGCTGCGAGAGCGATCAGTGATATATTCATACGGAACTACCAAAGATTACAATGAGGATCATCAACAAACTATCTAGCATAACTGTTAGGATTGCGTCAACTATCTCTAAAGAGCGACTTGAGAAATCAAAGTGCCTCCTCGCCTATGCGCCTATTGACAAAAGAGGATTTCATTGCCAGGATTTGAGCAAAAGTCCTCATCATTAATTCCCTTCCACATGTGTTTATCAGCAGCAGGCAACTTCCATGATATTACAACAGACTCCACCCCCTTCCGAATCTTCTTAACTGCGGTTTTAGTTTCCCCCAGTAGCCGATTCTAAATCGTCCCTATCTTTCATCTTCCGCTTTCCGGGGACCGACATTTCCATTTCGATATCACCCTGTGGAGATTCATTGGAGTCGTCACCGTTGCCCGAGTATTCGACAATCTCCCACTCAACCTTGACCCGGCCATCTTGCGATTTTTGGACGCCTTGGCTTCGGCGCATGTTACCCAGACGTGTTCCTTCGACCATACCATCGAACCACGGAACTCCATACGACTGGCGCAGTGCTGCACTCCTGCCCACTACGTTGGATGGTTGTCTGGTTATGTTTTTGTCATCTTCCTCTTCGGGGATCAACCCCATGTCCTCAAGGTCTCGTAGGTCTTCCCTCAGCAAGCTTCCGAGCGTGAGGTTGATAAAATCGGCTTCGGTATGGGGGTCTTCAGACCAGTACGACAAGGGCGTGCCGCAGTAACCGCAAAAGTTACGTTTCGAGTGTTCTTGACTAGGGTGTGTGTAAACACGTCGGATTAAAGCATGTGTCTCGTCAGGGAAGAAAGAGTATGTTGTGCTGTGGTACCAGGACAGCGGAACTCGGATGTAGGCAGCTAGTGGGGTTGCAAGAGGTATCTCTATAAGCAGTTGTTAGTTTGTGGGCTCGACGCTCGAGAAGGTCACTATAAAACCCCTGGAGGTGAGTGTATACTTACGATGAGCAGAATCTGTGTTGAAGAGAACCTGTGCCTCGCTGATGCTGTTCTGTGGGATAGCAATAATGTACCGGTTGCGGCCGCACTGGCAGCCACCGCGTAAAGGTCTGAGGGTGCTCATTGTTGAGTTGGGCGATTAAAACGGCTGAGTACTGATCGACTTGTTGAGTCGGTGGTTTATATCGTTCGTGTGAAAACGAAAATGCTGGGAAAGTGAAAGACGGGCGGGAGGAAGACAGAATTTAGTTGAGGAGGAGTTGCAGCGACAGCTGTGGGTTGGGTTGATGGGACCTGGTAGTAATGAACTGTTTGGTGATCAGCAGTTGCGTCCACCGGGCTACTTACTAACCTATAGGCTGGACTCTTTCCCTACCTACCGTTTGGATCTTGGACGTTGAGGGGAGCAGTCAAGGCAAGCTCTGGGCTGAGTGTGATCCGACCTCAAGCAGGACCCAGCATATGAGCAGGCAGTGACGACATTCTTTCAGTCAGTTTCCACCAAAGCTTAAGTTTCATTCCACGAAACTCTAGCGCTTCGTGGGGTCTTCTAGAATTATGCCGCCAGCCGACGAACCCCACCATGATACTTCAAGTGGGAGCTGAACACCCAGGCGCCCCTCTTTTGTCTTTCCGTCAGCTGAAGTACAACGGCAATATAGTACTTACCCTAAGGTTAAAGGTAATCTCTACATCTTCGCAAGTCTAGTTGGCTTTTTAACTCGTGGCTTTTGATATAATGAAGTCCGTTGAACTTTTAAATTGCTAAAATAAAGATGGAATGGACCCAGATTTATTTCTGGGCTCTGCAGTTTTCTATGCGTTGTCATGTTATGATGTATTCGCTGGCTCGTGTGAAATTCTGTCACTAACAGAACGTTCCAGCAATAGATATCAACAACATGCATGCACGATCCCTGACAATGCGCAAGGTTGCCTATCAATTCTGTGACCTCAACCATCTAAACAGATAACAAGCACAAGTAACATTCTTCGACAATCGCAGAAACGTATTGCAATGCATTTCTATGCCCATATAACTCTAGGTCGGGAGTCTTGTACAAAGATCATTGCCTCCAAATAACTTGATTAACACAAGGATCCATAGATGTTAAGCATCGCTCGAACCAGAAGTTGATGTTTCAAGTGAATTTGTGCTGCGACGTTATATCGCAAATATATCTTGATACCCGTATGAATCTTATTATTTTGGAGTGGAGCTCTCTGCTGGCCATGTCTCATTGACTCCTACCTACTATTCGATAACTCGTACATTCATTTTCACGATATGGATGCCAAGAATGAAGGCAATTGACCTACCTGCCAGCAGTCACTCTGTCCTGTCGATATGTTTGTTTTTTGACCAATAACCTTGATTGTGAGTGGTGAACAACAATCGCTAAGAATGCACGAATCATCTGGTTTAGCGCATTCAAGTCTCACCTATCATCACCACCAAAGTGCAGCACAATCTTCAACATGGACACCACGCTCACTGCTACCAGCCGTCTCCTCCTCAGGAACCCCACAGCTAGCATCCCATGTATTGGCTTTGGAAGCTACAAAATCCGCGGTCAGACGTGCGCAGCCGCTGTCCTAGCAGCGCTTTCCGCAGGGTACAGACACATCGACTCAGCTGCCCTGTACAGAAACGAAGTGCGTGTCCGTGAAGCAATCGAGCAATCCGAAGTGGTCCGTGAAGACTTATTCCTCACAACAAAGGTGGGAAGTCCGAGAAGGAAGACGGACCTAACGGAGACCTACCAAGATGTTATCGAGACAGTGGAGCGTATTGCTGGAAAGGATGGTTATGTTGACTTGCTACTAATGCATGTCCCTGGGCCATCGCGAGAATACAGACAAAACTTGTGGGAAGCTATGGAAAGGGTGAAACGAGAGGGGAGAGCAAAGAATATCGGTGTTAGTAATTTTCGAGTACGACATCTCGATGAAATGAAGGAATTTGCTACAGAGTGGCCTCCAAGTGTGAATCAGATCGAGGTGAGTCATTACATATCACTTAAACACAAGAGAAAATCTAATAGTTTTTGCGTACTTCTCGTGTGTCAGCTTCATCCTTGGTGCCAACAAAACGAAGTCGTAAAATACTGTCAAGACAACGATATCATCATTGAGGCATATAGCCCGCTTGCTGCCGGCGCTCGACTCGACGATCCGGTAGTTGAAACTATCTCGACCAAGCACAAAAAGTCCAATGCTCAGATTCTTATCCGTTATTCACTACAGAAAGGCTGGATACCGTTGCCCAAAAGCTCTAAGCCGGATCGCATTTCCGCGAACCTTCATGTCTTTGATTTCGTCCTGGGCCAAGATGATATGGAGGCCTTGGATGGGTTGAATGAAGGGCCAGCAGGTGCCATATTCAAGATGAATGTAGATTAAATCATTTGAGAAAGGAGCAACGCGGCCATAGACTTATATTTGTGAGATTCGATCGATTTGAATTGCAACGCTAGATACATGCATAGATCGGGATATATACAGCAGTGCCAACGTGTGTTGGACGCTCATGCTCCAAGTAAAGAGCACTATGTTCTTCCGTGCTTAGCCCATTCTCTAAGCACATTCTTCTTAATCTTACCAGTGCTTGTTTTGGGCAGTTCATCCACGATCTCCACCTCTCGAGGAACCATAAACCTGCTAATATCACTTTGATGTTTAGCCCACGAGATAATTTCGTCCCCAGTTACACTCTTGCCATCCTTAATTGTAACGTAGACTTTGGGTCGCTCACCCCAGTGAGAATCTGGGACGGCAACGGCACCAGCCTCAAGAATATCCGGGTGCTGGGCCAACATACTCTCAAGAGCAACGGACGAGATGTTCTCACCACCGGAGATGATGATGTCCTTCGCCCGGTCTTGGATCTGAGCACTGCCGTCTGGATGCCACACTGCAAGATCGCCTGAGTGAAGAACACCTCCTGCAAACAGTTCCCGTGTGGCTGCAGGATCCTTGTAATATTCCTTGGCACATATGTTTCCTATAAAGACAATCTCACCAATCTCCTTACCATCCTTTGCGACATCAATAAGAACCCCTTGTGGCTGGTCTGGCTTGATGACGCGGATTGGTTGACTGGTTATGAATCCGTGCCCTTGCCGTGACATTTTTGCGTATTTCTCTGTAGGAGGTAGATTGTCCCATTCAGGTAGAGTGTAGCATTTGGTGATGGGCCCGTATGTTTCTACCAAGTATGTTAGCCAGGTACCTATTTTCTTTGTAGGTTATATCATGCGTACCTGTCATACCGTAAACATGAACAGGGATCAAATTTAGTTTTGTCTGTATGTTTGTTAGAATCTTCTTTTCGATGGGATTCGGCAATGCGCACCATTTGTTCAAAAAGGTACCCGGTTGGGGGGCTGGCGGCCACTGTGACTTTGACTTCATGGGGCAGCCTTTCAGCTTCCTTGGCTGCTACCAGTAACGTATTGACTGTTGGAGCGGCATTGAAATGTGTGATACCCTCTTCCTTCAATAACTTCCATATAAGAGGATAGTCAATCTTTCTAAGGCAGACGTTGGTGCCACGCACCGCAACGACAGACCAGGGAAAGGTCCAACCTACTGCATGGAACCTGCAGATAGTCAGCAGTCAGACATCTATGATGGTAAGATATATGCTGTATATAGTACTGACATTGGTAGCGTCCACAGGTATTTGCAACGTCCGATATTCAAGCCTGACTCGACAATGTTGGCCATGGCAGCAAGGTAAGCACCACGATGTGTATAGACGACACCCTTCGGTTTCGATGTTGTTCCCGAAGTGAAGGGGATGGCAAGCATATCGTCCTCACTCCTGGCTTGAGCATGGAGACCTGCCCAACCTTGGTTCCCTTGAGTGGTATCATACTTCAGACCCTCAAGAACGGCATCATCAAAAGGACCAGACAATTGACCCTCAGTGGCATCAGTATCCTGAGAAACAAGATTAGCAACAGCCTCAAAACAAGCTTGTGCCTGTTCGCGGGGGAGAAAATCAACCATATCAATAATCAAAGGAACATTCTTGTGTTTCTCTTTGTACGCATCAAGCAAGCCAACAAACTCATTGTCAACAATGATGCAGTCTACTTCAGCAAAGTCAAAGATGTAGGCAATGTCTTCTGGTTTTAGACGGTAGTTGGCCGGAACAATAACAGCACCTGCTGCGACAATGCCATAGATAGACTCGAGGAACGCAGGCGTGTTGGGAGCAAGGATGCCCACGCGTCTATAGCCGTGCTTGAGGAAGTAGTAGGCCAGACCACGGGCACGGTCAGCAAATTCAGCATATGAGCGGCGTAGTACAGCTCCATTCACAGTGATGTGAAAGATGGCCTCGGCATCTGGTTCAATGGAGGCGGCGCGCTCAAGGAATGTTGTAGGGGATAGAGTGTGGAAGTTGACAGGCGCAGTTGGATGAGGGCGGAGGTGGCTGAGGATAGAACGGATGCGAGAAGGAGGATCCGACATTGTGTGAGTTAATGTATGAGAGAGACAGAAAGAGAGGTATAATTGGAGATATGTTGTGATGGACGAATAAGTAAGAGGGCATAGATGAGTCGAGATGACTTCAATTCATAAGTAGCCATGTCTCGGTTCAGCCCGGCAAACACGGTTCTTGCTCGGTTTCTCCAACCTTTGATTGCCCGGCCATTAGCATTCAATTCAAGACGACGATTAGCTACTGGAAGCAGCTTAGTCGAATCGATACACCAATCACGACTTTGCTGATGATAGATCCATGCTTGTTTATCCTCTAGTGTCTTTGTGAAGGCGGGGACCCCGCATGATTTGCTGTGGAGGAGAGCAGGGTCCTTACCTCCTTTACTTGGCAAAGACGGGGGAAAGGGAGATAGTTCTCAATATGTTGACAATTTGGAGTAGCTACATAGTATGTCAGTAGCACCACCGACAGCTTACACATGGGATGTTTTCCGTCTTGAATGATTGTAGAAAGATTTGCTGTATTGACTATCCGGGTCTAAGTGAATTAAATCCATATTGAAGTCAACAGCCAGCATTACATATCGAATAGTATTTCAAAGTTACAAGCATGGACTCTACAAATTATTTCTAATAAGACAAAATCACACAAAAGAAAAAGGAATGATTGAAAAATATAGACTGCCTACCATAGTAGGTACTTTACCTAAGTATATTCAGTGCCAGGAATACTTTTAGAGACCGACACCTCAAACGTGGCGCAGAGTAGTGGCTCAGTTATGGCTGTGCGGTACCGACAGTAGGTATCCACTCCCCCTGCAAGTCAACCTAACTGACCCACTACGTAACTGGAACGGGGTCTTTCATATGATTCAATTTGAGCTTATCGCTTCGTATCCATCGTCGCCCTCACTCCCATACTACTACTAATATACTACCTGCCAATACTGTACATTCGTTTCGCTGTTGAACTATCCTTCCTTCTCCGTCTCTTTTCTCTCCCCGTTCACCTGTTGGATTGCTTGAGTAGTACGGACAGAAGGAGCCACTCTTATTTGCACTCTGTTGCGTCTCAGACAGTTTGCATTGACGGTCCTGTCCTGAGACACGCTGGCTGTTGCATCGCATCATCTGTTTTTATTAGGTTCAGACAGCGTAAACCTTCCACCTAAGCTGCTTCCATTAACGGTATGTACTTTAATACCCCAGGCGACGAGAGTAAAGTAACTGTTCTTTCTCCGTCATCTATTCTTCATCAACTGCGCAACGTCCTGGAAGCTCATCATGATTGTCTATAGCTCGAGCCAAAGATCCATGGCGTCCCGCAACCCCTCCGAGAGCTCACCAGCTCGTCCGTCCACTACGCGCACAGCTTCCCACTCCCATACCTCCAAGTCACAGGCTTCCGGCACCGGCGATCGCTTAGCTGTTCCTAAAAGAGCTCACACATTCGCCAATGCTACCCCATCTTTGGAAGATAGCGCTACATCTCCAGATGCATTTGAGACCGGCGAACATAGCGACTCCGACGATGGAATTGAGGTCACCAGAGCTTCCGTCGAGCTTGATATCCTTCCCATCGAACTCATTACATTGACAGATAGGTACGCCGAGGAATGCCTTGCGTCGCTTGAATCTCCGTTGCTGAATCCCTCTTCCATTCATAGCTTCATCGAGTCTCTGAATGCCAAAGTTCATCCAACCCCTCCCAATATCGAGAAGCTATCACAAAAGTTTCAAGACTTCTACACACAAGCTTCGTCCAACATCAACACCCACATCAATGCTCTTGCTTCGAGGCAGAGTCGCGATGCGTCGCCCACACCGTCAACCTCTTCCATCTCCTCTGCTGCTAGCCGACTGCGGTCAAAAGCTAGTTCGCTCAGCATAACCAAAGCAGAGCCTGAACAACAAATGATCACCGCAGAAGAACTAGCGAACCGCAAGCGTAACAGAAAAGCCCTCGAGGCCAAAAGGGCGCTCCTTGAGGAAGCGGTTGAGCGCAGATTATGTGAGGGTATCTATGACAAGATCTACCGGCACCGGAGCACTCAGGATGAGGCGCATGACGATAAACTACGCTCAAAGACAGCTGCTCTGGCCCTGGTCGGAATTGGGCCCTCTGACCTGGGCATTGATTTGACAGGCGAAGCGGACAAGTCTGGCGAGAAAACTGGCCCAACTGAAGACGATATCAAGGAGAAACTGGAGCCTGCCAGGCAAGACATTATCATGATGACACAGAAACGATATCCTTTGGGAAAGCTCAATCATCTCAAAGCTGCTCACCGGAGTATTGTCGACACCCTGGCTCACTTTCATCCATCCGCTTCCGCTGATGAAATTATGCCTATGCTCATCTACACCCTCATTACACTTCCACCTGAGAACCTACATGTCATCAGCGATGTCCATTTTATACAATACTTCCGCTGGGAGCCAAAACTCACAGGTGAGGCTGCTTACTGTCTGACGAACCTCGAGGCTGCCATCAGCTTTTTGCAGACTGTGGATCTTGCAACATTGAGAGCCGACGAACAGCTTTCCGGCCCAGCGAAAAGCACGAGCCCAAGGACCGAGACTTTCCCTCCAGCGTACAATCAAGGAGAAGCATCTTCGTCGCTTAGTGGCCCTGAAGGGAATAAGACAAATGCCGATGCAGCCGTAATATCTGCCCCTGACGTCAAGGCATCGCAGGTGTTGCGCAACCGCCGGCTAAGCGATCTTGTAAACGGGCCTGCACAAGCCTTTGGTGCCGCAAGCGATGCCGTCTTTAACACAGCCGACCAAGGGTTAAAGAACATATCTAATAGCTTGGAAGGCAGTTATAAGTTTCTTGTAGGCAAATTGAGGGAGCATCAAGACAGTCCTCGGGAATTTATCACTGTGCCGAGAACTCTGGACGATGCCCGCAAGTTGGTTAGCACGCCATCTCCCGATGAGGGCGATACTACAGGACTTGCCAGGCTACTGGTGCCTGACGACGCCGACCCGTTGAAGCGTCCGACGTCGCGTGAAGATAGAGTTCTGAACTTGATCGGAGGTCGTCGTGACCGTAGTACGGATAGCACCCGAAGCGGCCGCAGCGCGAGCTCGTCGAAGAAGGTTCTTTTTGCGTCTGATGAACCAAAGGCAGCCGGTCAAAGCCCAGGGCAAAACCCGGCAGTCTTAGATCAGATGCGTAACTTGGGTAACTCATTTAATCCCATGGCCCGGCTTCCCAGCATTAGCATGATCCGTGGATTCGGACGCAACACACCTACAACACCGCCAGTACCAGCGGCCAAAGAGATAGCAAAGCCTGCCGAAGGCGGGGATTTGGGAACAGTAAGTCCAAAGTCTTTGTGGAAGCATAAAATGGTTTCGATACTGATTCAAATAGGCCTTTCCTGATATTGCTCCATCACTCCCACCCAAGGAGATCCCCAAGATTGCGCCTCCTAACAAGCGGTTCATGGAACTTCAGACTCCTGGTGAGCTGAAACTGGGCGAGGTTCTTGATTTGCTACGAGATTATCGCCGCCTAGCCAACGCATTAAAGGATATTGGTGCTTTTGAGACAAAATGAAAGGGAAGCTCTATCTATACACATAGACATAAATTTACTAGAATTCATGACCAGGATGCAGTCATTAGAATTGTCACACATGCTCACCATTATGTCTTTGCAAGAGATTGACCGCAGCTGTACGGGAATATGTTGCCAAATTGAGATGGAAGATAAGATGTAGATGTGAGTTTGCACCCAGGGCGGTGTTGCCTTCTATTGAAAATAAAAACTGTTGATCTACCTATGCTAAAGATCACCAGGAATGCGTATGCGTTTTAAAATATCAAAATAAAACCGTACCAAAACGCCCCGAGAGTGTATGCCGTGGGTGCAGGCACCGAGCTTAAAAGAACCCTTGGACTTTTGTGAACAAAAATAAGTCCAATGTGAAAAAAAGGCCCCGGCACTCCCTTTCATTCGTCTATATTGTCATGATGTTGATGGTGAACGCCCAATCCCCCCTTCAAAAACTGAAATCGCTTTTCTTAATTATTGATGTCGTGAATATAGTAACAGAGCCAAAAAAGTTACTATCAAAAGGCAGCAGATGTTGCTTGTTCCAAGACAAAAAACCTCGGTCAGGTAAATACAATTAGAACAAAACTTTTGCGTTGTCTAACCTGTCTCTGCTCGACGAGGTGTGTGTTGGTGGGATTCGATGTGCCGCAGGGGAGGGACCTCATCCTTTTCCTCATCGAATACGGGTTCGGTATTCGATCGTGGAAAGTCCCGTATGTTATTAGAATTATTCGAGGTTGCGCGCTTGTGGCCATGGATCTCGTTACTGGGAATAACAGGTCCAGGATAGAGGAACTGGGAAATAATGCGGCTATTTGCGCGCTCGCGGAAACGATTGACGCTTCCTCTTCGGCCAGGGAAACCCGGACTTGTCGGGGGTTCCATACCAGAGGCTGCTCCCATAGACGCATTTGTACGTGTGCGAATCAAAATTGGCTGGTTTTCCTCGGCTTCCTTCTGGAAACGTGCCTCGCTTGGCAAAAGCACGGCACGATCCAATCCATACGGCAAACCACGATGTCGACCACGAATTTGCATGGCAACAATGATGAGCTTACCGACAACGGTGAACTGCGAGCAAAGAGATGCATTGACGTTGGGTACACCCATGCTCAGACCGACGGTGCCATACGCGCTGATGACCTCAAAGAGGATATCAAACAAGTTGAAGTCCTTTGCTTTCAGGCTGCTACCTTCACTAATGGCAAGGAGGAAGAAGCCCACAAAGACATACCACAGATCGAAGGAGAGTTGGCGCCGTAAATGAGTACCAACATAGTTGAGAGCACTGGCCGATTCTTCCTCGTCATCATCTTTCTTGGTGCTGTATACTCCAAGGGACTTCTCTTCGTAGACGTTGGTTCGGCGAATGGAAATCGCAATAGGGAAGATGGAAATGTACATCATAATCATGTACAGCACTGGAAGCGCAGGATGGAGGTCACTTAAGCTGAAACAAGAGAACCCTGCGGTTCTAGTAGAAGCAGCTTGGAAGAGACCATCAGCAATGCGAGTATGAACCGGCAGTTCGGCGACTGGACCTGAATTCAGCTATGGCAGGTTAGCATGCATAATGGAAATGAAGAACGGCATAACTTACATCAAGTACGACAAAGAACAGCAAGTCTATGGCGTTCAAAGCGACAAGAATCCAAAAAAGCCACCAGTTGGCGCTCGAGGGGAAGAGAAGGGTGAAACAACGACGAGGGTGATCGAGAAGGAACCTGAGCTCCTCCCAGAGGCCGGTATTCGTTGGTACAATTCTAGACAGGACCCAAATAACGAAACGCAGCATGACGGGAAAGCCAGTATTTCCAATGATGATGAAGAACCACATGATCATCATGGTATACTCTGAGGTATTGAACGAATTCATGCTGTCCGGGGTCAAGGTCAGGCCCAAGTCGTTGAAAGCAGAGTTGGCTGTCCAGAATCCCCACCATGTTCTCGAAACAGCACTACTCTCAACGATCCTGCCATACTTTTCATTGTGGAGAATGAAAGGCAAGAGGAACGTTACAGCAATAAGCTGGAAGCCCCAAAAGTAGGATAGCAATATCACAGCCAAAGTCCTCAGTGATCGATATTCAATACCACCCAATTCCTCTCGTTGCTCGAGGGTCAAGCCCACAAAGTTCGAATTTCGACCCATAGTCGGGGTGTAACTAAGGTAAGGCATGTCCTTGGCATGCTCACTTGTCAAAGCTGACTTGATGGTGTCTATTGTGCGAGTGCGGAAAGCACGACTCATTGTGCTGTCGGCATCGTCGTGCGTTTCCTTTTGGCCACGGTTAAGAATACGAGGTTTCCGCATTCTAAAAGCGTCGAGAGTTCCACCAATGGCTCTGGCATCATCTGTCAATTCGTGTTTGATGGGACGTTTCGGCTCCGCAATAACAATGGTTGGCCTACGACCAGGTGGCGCTCTTGAGTCGATGGTCGCATGATCCGGTCTCGATTCAACCGTTCTTGTCATGGCGATAGTGTTGTTGTCATCATCACCATCATCGTCTTCCAGTCTTCGCGGGCCCATTCCTCTCTCGGTTTCTCGTGGACCAGGAATCCTCAAAATCTCGTTATCTTGGTTTCGTTGACGCTCCAGTATCGCAATGTGCTCTGCGTTAGCTCTTCGCTGAGGAAACTTAGTTAAGTCGTCGTCGACTCCGTCACTCCTTTTAACTGTCTCGGCAAATTTGATTCCAGTTGGTGCATTCTGTGTTCTGGATTGCTCTTCTTTCCATTCAGCCCTGTTGTCATGGTGAACCTCGTCAGGCTTTTCAAGCGGACTCAACTCTATACTATTGGATCGTCCAGCTGAGACCGTATCACTCTCATCGCTGCTTGCAGGTGGCGGTTTGCGCGGTTGATGGTCATTGTCGTCATCGTCGTCGACAATCGCCTGAGATTGGAAGGCCTCATTCCCGTCTAACAGAATGCCGTCGTTGGTAATGCGCGGGCGCCGTCCCTGAGCAGGAACAACAGTGATATGTCGGCCATTCACTCCTTCTTCATTCTGCCTGTCATCGTTTCGCGAACGGCTCTTTGCCTTGGAGATGGTAGCGCGACGCTGTCGGGCGTCTGTGACCCAACCTTGGAACCTCTTTTCGAACCAGTAAAGGCGCAAGAAAACAACCGATGTATGTAGAGTGATAGGATTGGAGGTAATAGTGAAGAAGTAAACAACAACCTGTTGAAAGGTATTGAGAAGATTGACGTCAATGGGATTTAGACCAGCCTGCGTATTGGCTCCACTTGCGAACATGAGGGAATCGACATAAGAAGTTTGGCCGCGACCAGAACCATAAATGATAACAGAGGCCAACAAGGTTGCGCCGATAATCCATGTGTCTGTAAACGAATGTCAGCTTGAAACTTGACGTTGAAGGCTGATATTGTATAAAAAGAAACGAGTGCATATCTGCGTGGGGGTTGAAGCGAAAAGGTAGTATGGGGAAAACATGAGACGGCTGTATGCGACTCAACTTACAATGAATGGAAATAAAGTTAAAATGAGGTTTCTTTGAGACGAAGGGCGGCTTGACAGCTTTGAGCCGCGCCCATATAGAGGCGCGCGCCTCGGAAGCCATATCTTCAAGATAGAAGAAGGACGATTGGGGCCGTCTGTAGCTATAATGAAGATGAAAAAGGATAAAGCAGGAGTAGGAGTAGGGGCAGAGAGGGCCTCGCAGCTATTTGGGTTGGTGTTAGTAGCCAAGCTTGTTGTAGACTAGGCCATGAACATGGCTACTGTAATGGCTATGGCGTAACTAAGGCGGAGACTGGAGAACGTCGGACGGTCGATTTCCTGCACCTGGAACAAGGTTTTCTTGGGAGGGAGTGCGGGTACAGGAAGTTTGAACTTTTTTTTTAAGAACAGGAATGGACCGCGACTAGGTGCCAAGTGAGTCTCTGGGGCACTTCTAGTGGCCAATCCAACTGAATAACTGCAGTTATGGTGGATGGCGGCGAAGAAAAGGCGCAGGCTGGACTTTAGTCAAAACGCTTGACTAGCTGAAGAGCGTCAAAGAAGACAAAGGTTGGTTGATTCTGGAGTAGAGTAGCATATTGGGGTTATTGGAAACATCTTAAGTGAAGGTGGTGGTCAAATTGGAGAAAGAAGTAGATAAAAAATCGAAGAAGCATATTTGAATAAAAAAACAAATAAAACAACCTGACGTGAATACCTTAGTAAGTGAAATTTCTATAGATAAGGTGCCCGAGGCAAGTGACAGTCGTTTAGATTTACGGAAGGGGGTAAGGCAACTATCGAGAGAACCATGGAAGGAGCCCCGGTCGTGAACACCTCCTGCCTTTGAAGCAACTTCAGTGGATATTACAGTACATCGAAGCGAGACAAAAACGAAGCACTGACCGACCAAAAACAAAGACGACGGCGACTCGGAGTTGGCCAACCAGCCCACGAGGGAGCTGCTGATAATTTCAAAGGGTCCGTCCCATTATCCATGTCGAGATAACTTGACCAGCTATGACTATCATACAGCATCATGCGTACTCCCGTCTTTTGGCTGATCTATTGCTCCGAAAAAGAAAAATCCTACACAACGCAGAGACACAGACAAGGGAGCTCACGTCAGAAAGCAGCCAGATTCAACAAACTCGAATGGAAGGGAACGCCAAGATGGGACCGAGATACCGGGTCCCATCAACGATCCAGGCACACACACCCTAGTCTACATGTACGGTACGCACACACGCGGCATTCGCAGGGCCAGAACAGGGATTATAAAGGGCCTAGATGCCTGCAGATGGAGCCCCGGCGGACGGCGGGAAACAGAGAGACGGAGAGGAAAAAATGAGCTGACGGCACCATTGGCTTCTCTTTTACGACAAAGAAATGAATCCACTACCAATGCGCGGGATCCGTTCCCCGGTACTGGTATTGGACATCCGTCCATCAGTCTAGCGGTAGCTCCAGTGGAATTCCGAGCTGGTTGTATTCCTATTTTCTCTTCTATGGCACTTGTTGCTAATGAGCAGCGGAAAGGGAGGGCGGAGCAGACGACGAGTATGAAACCATTTGCTTGATGAAGTGCATGCAGGACGCATGCGCGAACAGACAGAGAACTGTCATGCAGTACTGCAAATAAGCGGTAGAGGCCGTTGAAACGCCCGCTGACCCTGACATAGCATCCGTTGATTGGCAAGCCTCCATCTCATCTAAGTCAGGGAAAACGCAGAGCTAATCTGATCAGGCACTGGTGACGCCAGGCATTTTCGTTCCAGATGAGAGATCGTTGCTCATCTTTACCTCTTTCTCGGCTATTCATGACTATCATTTCCAAATCGACTTTGTTGACCCTGATAGTAGTTGCTATCTCGGGACAACGTCATAACGGAGTTGTACCGCCCGAGCTTGGGAATCTGAAAGTTCCTTTCATTTTCCCTGTATGTAACAACAAAGCCCTTGTCCTTGTCGACTGTCTGTGTGCTACCATAGTACAGCACACACTCATACTATCGAGCCAATGGGATTGCCAACAAAGCAATCTCCAATTCAAAACGCCAAGCAAATTTGGAGATCTCAAAAAAATTGATTGTGAAACTACTTACACGTGCTTTGTTCAAGTCAAACAGAGGGATAACATGAATTCCGCAGAATAGGAACAATATCAATGGGGGAGCACAACAACATACACAACCCAAAAACGCGGTCTTGGGTGGGCAGATTGTCCGACGCAAAAGGGGCTCACTCGGACGGCAACTACCACCCTTGACGAAAGCCCAGGCCAGTTTCCAAAATATTAGGGCCGTTTCTCATAACAATAGGCGAACACTTGCTAGGTATGTGTCGATCGCGATCCATGTGTTTGTTTGTTTTCCTGAACAAGTCAGAGAGAGGCGAACAAAATTTCTCTTTCTTTGGAAATATTTTTCTTAATTATTTCCCAGCGGGAAGACTGATCATCGACTTCCCATAATCACTGCTCCGCCTTTCCGCTGAAGGAGACGACGTCTTCCGATAGATAACGTGATGCCACGATTCCCTATCCTTACCGCACATGCTATCCCATATTACGCCCGTTTGCATGTTGTCTGATACCTGGTGGCTGAGACAAAGCCGCCTGCTTGCATGACAACCAATGGGTGCACCGGAAGAATGAGATCTTGTCATGGAAATGTAGACACGACTCAACCACGCATTGCTTGCACAAAGGGCCAATGGCTATCATGCCGTCGTTTTCAAGGAGGCTGTACAAAGAACCGTGCAGAATGAGATATGAGGAGCATCCAGATCCAGACCGCCTCGCTACAATTGTGTCACACACACCTCATATCATCAGTAAGCATCGTATAATGACTGACAACACCAAAAAGATGAGGGGTATGTTGTCAAAATTCGCTTCATGGACTTCCTAAGGTTGCAGCGCAGAATGCAACTAGAAACTGAACAAACCCTAGTACCGCCAAGCTTTCTCCCGCCAACACTAAGGTGGCACTAGTTCACCAGGCCCCGGCCTAACTCGAGAGCTCTGGCTTTAATTGTTAAAATAGCTGCAATGAAGCGATCGGTCGATAGTTTCTTACTGGCGATGTTGGATTTGGTTTACTTACCTTGCTCCAGTACCCTTGACATCGTATCATAGCTGCTATTGCTAAGTTGTGCCACACTAACGCTTGTTTGTGGTGTGATACATGTCACCCTGTAATGCTATGATGTCGACTTCTTTTTCGATATCTGATATGGATGAATTCACTCTTCTGAATGCATAGGAGAGCAACCAAATCACGGCGTCGCCTTCATCTTATTCGACATTGTCCTGTCACCTGGAATTCCCGACTCATGCACTGTCATTGCCACATATACTGGTAGTAAGCCATTTACTGTTCCGAATCATACACTGCTTTGTTGTCAACATAATTGATTCAATGTATTGCTTGCAATCTGATCGGTCGTGCCATGCCGTGTTGTCTCCTGAACGCCGAATTTGCCCCGTCTTTGCGCCTGAAAGATAATCGTCACTAATCTGGCTCTCGCACATTCTCAAACTCTTTTTTCTATCACAACGCATCTCTTCCCCTATTATCCGTTTTCCAACCCTCTCTCTATTACTGCGCCGCATTACTGAGGGCGTGGCTCGAGCAAGGATTAGCCAGCATCGTCAGCTGCTTTGAGTCGGACGAAGAATGAACCACCTGGATTCTCTCTTGTTAAAGGAATCATGAGTTGAGCAGACTGGACAACAACGAAACAATGGAGGGAACGGGGTTGAAGGACGATTCAGGGTGGAGTGTAGAAACATCGTGCATGCGACAACGTCGCCACTGGCAAAGGATTGAAGTCATTTCCAGCCCATCGAGTTGCTGTTGAACATCCTTACTGTGTAGATGTGTTTTTTGGGTTTTACTTTTGAATATAGGCATTCATACTCCGATGCCTGTACAATGACCAGATATTAGTTTACTGACGAGCCCTCGGCTCAAAAAAAAAAAAAAAAAAAAAAGGAAAAATGAACAAATGCAACCAAGCATCTATCTGATATAAACAAGTAAAAACAAG
>JABFEY010000117.1:0-58066 GCA_013618495.1 Fusarium longipes
GGGCGAGGGCGAGGGCGAGGGCGTTAATGGCATGCGGCCCATATGGAGCATTTTGATTTTGTCAACCCACTGATTACCATTAAAGCGACACGTTAGATTCTTTGTAGCATGTATTCTCATTTCCATGCTCGGTGTGGATTAGCGATGGGCGCAATATCTATTTAACATACACACAACTGGCCTAGTACCTTGTTGACAAGTAGGACCAGTATCATGAACGCAATAAACCCAATTGCTTCTCCAAATCATGCCATCGCCCATCTCGTTTGGGATCTATTTTTCTCAGATGATTCAACCAGGACACCACCTCAATTTGTTTCTCGGGCCCAAGCGGCTTCTGATCAAGGTGGGCCAACGCCATTGTATACTCAGTGAGAGCTTCGTAGATTCCTTTGATATCAGGGTAGTCTTCTAACAGGTCTTTGATGTTTGTAACTTCGCGTTCAAGGTATGATTTGCGGTCATCCACCGTTAGGTTCGGGGCTATTTGACGACTCGAAGTAGAATCGGCCAAGTTCAAAACAAGGAACTGATGATAGTACCATAATGATTGATCTTCAGGTCCTACGTTCAGACCATCACCGACAAAATCAAGTTCTAAACCGACATCAGTGGTGTTTAGTAAGATGTACTATAAAGACAGACCTTGATCTAAGAAAGCTTTGCGTGATTCATCGTCCGCGTTGCGCTCGTCGAGAAGCCTGGTTATAAGTTGGCTACGATTGTGCCATGCCGAGAAATTGGAAAGATCCTGATGGATCTTCTGAGTGGTATACTGAAACTCAGGTTCTACTAGGCTCTGGCCATTCAGCAGGGGGCTTTCGAGCTGCGCCACGACATGGCGACGGTAGCTCCAAGCATGGAAATTGCGCCGGTCCTTAGTGAGCATCTTGCTAACAAGACCCAACTCCTCTTCCCAGATACGACAAGCAGTGAATACGTCCAGCCTCTCGATTGCACGATCAAGCGTCCACAGTCGATAGTTCCATATCCAGTAGCATTTCGGAAACTCCAGAAGAAGAGGAACAGTAAAGACCAGCTCGGCACGGATAACTTCAGCATCGTTATTGCTTTCAGTCGTTGTACCAGTCTTCCCAGCTGTCGGGGGGCTGGGGCATAGCGGGGTCTCGGTCGAGGATGAGGGCGACAAAGCGGCGGAAGAGGCCGTAAAAATGTCGGTCGCTGAGGTATTCTGCGACGCCTTCAATGGCAGCAATCCATCCGATGGTTTGGATAATAATCCAGAGATTAGACAACGCCTGCGGGCGTTCCATATCGTGTAATACTCTGGATTGAGACGCAGGAGCTTCGAAGTGAGCTGGAATGTCTCGAGACCGTAATTGTTGTTAGATATCTGCTCAAACGTGTAAGAAGATGGCAGAAGTCCGAGCGTACAAACGCAGCGCTGACCTTGTCGCGAATATCGTCCTCAAGACTACGATACTTATCGATCTTGACCAAGTCCTGTTTGCGCTGCTCTTCTGTTCGGGACCGCGCAGTGCGGGCTATGCCATGCTGGATGCCTTGAAATCAGCATCAGTTACAACAAACGTGCAAGTCTAGGAACTGTGAAAACTAACACTGGTCATTTTGAGATGTACCTGTTTGAGAGTCTGGTTCTGGGAGTTGCTGGCAGTGGTGATTACCTTTTAGATAGTACCTATAGTTAGAGGCGCAAGCAAGTTTACAGGTGTTCGCCATTGCTGGTGGCTCCGACCCCACGTCAGGTGTAGGGTATATTGCATGACGTGAACTGTGCACGCCCACCAACTTGGTCTCTCACCTTGTTAATGTTATATGTACTACTGCTGATATTATACCATTTCCGTCAACTTTATTATGTGTGGATCAGATAAATCAGAGTTATCGTCCATGCACCGGGCGGCTACAAAAAGAAACGTCGGAATCTTACCAGGTTACTGAAACGTGATCGTGATTCACCTTAGATAGCTCACGTCGTGAGTCTTTTATGACGAGCATAGCATTTTGTGAGCAACAGCGGCGCGTCTCGTCTTACCTGACGGCATTCTTTCGATACGATTGAACAGTGTGTTTCTGGGGCCAGATGCTTGGCAACAGTATGTTAGGATCTGCCATCCAAGTCTTCTAATTACCGAACTTGAGCACTGCGCAAACAAGTACCATCCACCATCAAGGCCAGATTTAATTCTGTGGCCCTGGGGTCTCAGCTAGGTCGAGTACGAAATCCTGACTTAGGGTGGACAAGCTTCAAAACTGAAGCCTGCAGCTGTAACCTCTGGAGAAGATTTCAGTATAATGGGTTGAACATGGAAACCTAATCTCAACAGGATTTGTGTTCATGATACGATGATAAGTTCTATAACTGTTTTCAACTATACCATCAGCTCAGAAGACTCTCCTTTCAGCAAGTCTTTGTAGACGTGATAAAAGGAAGCATAGAGCCAGCTACAAGTCTAGATGCTGTTTCGCTTATCGGAATTAGCATCAGCAGGTTGTCAATCGTCAGTGGAACCAGAAACATTCGTTTCATGGTGGACAATGCTGGTGTGTTGCAGTATCGACTGACACATAGGACAGCATAAGTGATGCAGCAAACTCACGGGCTACAGTGGGAAGGATACACTACGCCTGAGCACTGAATACCTACACGTCGATTCCATCAAAGGAGAAGGGGATGCAACGTCCGTACTGATTGTGGCTTTGAATCTCTGTCTACGCGCATGTTCGACAATTAGCGATATAGTATTTATAGAGCACGGATTCTCCCTCTTTTCCTTCCTTCTCTTGTACTTACCGGCATTCTTTCCACTTGGAAATAATAAGTACCTACTTGCCTTGCTTCTACCTCCTATTGCCCTGCTGGTACTGAATTTCATACCCGAATCATCCTCTTCCTTCAAGACTTCGAACCTATTCTAATATTCCAGAACTTTCACTATCGAAGGACAGACAAGGATGTGGCCATCCATTTGCAGATCACTGACGGCCATTTCCATCTTTCAGGCTACCTTGTGCCTTGCACTCCTTCCTGAGAGACCGCCTCGCATAAAAGAAGTCGTCCAGCAAACCAAAAGCTTTGTCAATGCTCTTTACTTTACTAACTGGTTCGTGGAGCATACAGCAAGAATTTGAAAACTTAACTGACCTACTTTAGGAGCATCTATGGAAGGAACTTCCAGCCTCAATATCTTCCGGCTTCCCAGATTACGCAAATACTCTTTGCCTTCTTGAATGTTAAGTCTGACGGAACAGTGTATGTTCAGCCCAGTTATGCTCCAAAACCGTATTGACGAGAGAACTACAGGTACACAGGAGATAGCTATGCGGACTTGGAAAAGCATTACGAGTCAGACCGTGAGTCTGTCCCCCTTATTCCTTAAAGTATCTAAACAAGAAAAAGGCTGGGACGATCGCGGGGATAACGCATACGGGTGTGTGAAACAGCTTTTCTTATTGAAAAAAAACCATCGGCATCTCAAGATCATTCTGTCCATTGGTGGATGGACTTGGTCGACCAACTTTCCGTCTGCGGCTAGCACCCGTGAAAACCGCAACAGGTTTTCCAAGTCTGCTGTCACTCTGATGAAGGATTGGGGATTTGATGGAATCGACATCGACTGGGAGTACCCCAACGACGAAAATGAAGCTACCAACTTCGACCTACTACTCCAGGCAGTTCGGGATGAACTGGACTTGTATGCCCACCAAAACGCACCGGGCCACCGGTTCTCACTTTCCATCGCTGCGCCCGCTGGTCCCGAGAAATACCACAAACTTCATCTTGCCAACATTAGTAATATCGTGGACCAGATCAATCTCATGGCTTACGACTACTCTGGGAGCTGGGACAGCGTTAGTGGCCATAATGCGAACTTGTTTCCATACAAAGTCAGTGCGAATCCGTATAACTCGGATAAAGCCATCAAGGACTACATCGATGCTGGTGTTTCGGCGGAGAAAATAGTACTCGGTATGCCTGTATATGGACGCTCGTTTGAAGGAAACTTAGGCATCGGCAAGTCCTTCAGCGACGTTGGGCAAGGCTCTTGGGAGAGGGGCATTTGGGACTACAAGGTGTTGCCTAAGCCTGGCGCGGAGATCAAGTACGACGAAGAGGCTCAAGCCTACTATAGCTATGATTCTATCACTCACGAGTTGATCTCCTACGATACGCCAGAGGTGGTCCGGAAGAAGGTGGAGTATATTCTAGAACATGGCCTTAGGGGGAGTATGTTTTGGGAAGCTTCGGGTGATAAGAGCGGTAACGACTCGCTTATTATTACTGGGTACAACTCTCTGGAGGCCGTGGATGCGTCCGAAAACTGGCTCGACTATCCGGATTCAAGATATGTAAATATTGCTTCGGGAATGCCTGACCAGCAAGTACAGGCTCCATCGAGTATCTGAAAGACACCAGGGGCTGGCGGAAAACCGGGAATCCGAGCTTAGGGAATGAGGAATACATGAATGTATACGGTAGTCTAAGTTTAGCACCTTGCTCCTGTTTGTTTATCAAATCATCTTGTCTTTCATACATGAGAGTCAAGTTATCCGCTACCAGGATGTCTGCGTTCAATTACAATCAGGGGTACCTAGTTGAGTTGGGTAACGGAATACTATGCTTAGGTACTAGGTAAACGTGGTTCTGCTTTGCTTGCACTTGCCACGAAACTCATGATAACAACGAATGCGATAGTAGCAAGCAGGTGCTACCGCTTTGTGATCTCGATGCATCAATAACTGGCATGACTCCTTCCCCTCTGCAACCACCCTTTATACCTCTTCACCCTAATCACCCTTCCCTACAAAAATCTTTCGACAAGCATCAATACTCTCCCGTCAACAAGCAGGATAGAAACTCACTGCCAAGTAAGGGACTGTCTATCGCGGCAGTATTGTTCAGATTATAGATAGCAGTTCATTCGTTTCTTCATACTCTGCACTTCAGGAATATTCACAACTCCCAGCTACATCGTTACTGACAAGAATGTTTCGACTGCCGCCTCGTCGTCCCCGATCCATTCAACGGAAGCGTGACGGAGTTTTGCAACCACCGAGCCCGTCGGATTCTGGGTATGGTTCAGTAGAGGAAGTTTTCGAATACTCGCACAATACCCGAAAGAGATGCTTTCCTTCTTTTGACGGCTCCAGCCCAGATGAAACACCCGTATTGAACATAATTGAGGACGAAGAGGAAATACATCCCATGACTGAACGAAAAGAATTCCAGCCTGCAATTCCCACAACACCCGATCGGCACCATGACAAACAGAACTTAAGCCTGGTTTCCCCATTTATTTGTCCACAGAGTCCCAAGCGCTTGCCTCTACAAGACAAAAGAATTGATCACAACAGAAGTCTGGACAGATACGTTCCAAGACGTGACTTCGTCTCTCCGTCGTCCGAAAGATATCGAACTACGAAACAAAGTCATGAACTATCCAGAGACGAGCGCTTAAAACGCAACAAAAGTGCCTCGACGGATCCCTTTGTTTTCAGGCGCCGTGCTCCAGACCCTGACCCGCGCTTTCCTTTCAGAGTTGACGACACTAGTCAAGACAGAGGTTCGAATGCCGATACATCCGTGTTTCCGTGCTAATATGTATATTTTCATAGGTGTGGCTCTAGGTCAACTCCTACAAAACCGAGGAGGGGAACGTCAGGTAAGCTTTGGAGCCATATGGTCTGTAGGAGGAGTTGCACCCAGCACACTTGCGGTTGACGATGGGCAAGGACATCTCATCCGGCGTGGAACGAATGCCCGCTTGTTTTCCACTCCTCTTCAAGAAGGTTTTGTCAGCACGTCAATCGAGAAGGAGAAGCATGAAGGCCGCATTGCTTCAGCTCTTAAGATTGATCAGGTTCAAAAGATCCTGCAGTTCGCACAAAACCAGCAGATACCCCGAAGTCCAAGATATCGCACTTTGCAGATAGAGTTCGGTCAGACAAGTTGGAATGGCTATCAGTGGGTTATCAAAGAGGAGCGGTCTGGTATGCTCAACATGCTGACTCTACATGGGTCGAGGCTAACACATAACAGCTCCCGTCAAACCAGCGAGGCAACGCCTTCTTCCAGCTGCGCCGTTCAGGTAGGTGAATCATAACGTTAGAGACGCAGTGAACTGACGTACTCCAGGGTGCTTGATGCGCCGAATCTCAAAGACGACTTCTACTGCTCACCGTTAGCATATTCGGCTACCGCACATACTCTGGTTATTTGCCTGGGGAATCTACTTTATGCTTGGTCTGAGTTTCGGGGTGTCCAATTGCTACACGGCACTCATTCCGACAATTAGTTGACGTCGGTGGCCTTCTCGTCAACGCAGGGGGGCAAGGCTGTGCTTGGAATCGGGCATTCAAACGGCCGTGTCGTTTTCCAATCGGTCTTCGACACATTGCCACGGTTCGAAGTTCGTCAGGCATTCCCCATTTCCTGCGTCAGCTGGCGTCCTACCTGTACGCTACGACCTTCCAAAAACCCACTCACCCCAGGGGTTCAAGTTCAGACTGAGGACCTGGTGGTTGGTGACGACATGGGCAATATCTATTATTACGTGGTAGAGTGGCCAATAGGCTGGGAAATCACGCGGAACACATGGCCTGGGGCAGTATCGTTGATAGCCAGGATCAGCAATATTCACTGTCAGCAAGTATGCGGTCTTGCATGGTCATATGATGGTCGTCTATTCGCCTCAGGGGGTAACGACAATCTTTGCTGTCTTTTCGATGCTGACCAAGTTGTTGGACGACGACTTGAACCGACCATACCAGGAAATGGGTATCGAGCGCGTATCGAAGATAGCAGCGCGTATGGTGGTGTTGAGACAAGAGTTACACAGCTGATAAGTCTCCCTGAGAGTGACGACGGCCCTGTGGGTGCTTTCACGGCACATTTACGATTGGTGCCAACTGCTACTGATACCGTCCGCTGTCTTGGCCCTGGTATCGCAAAGCATTATTGGAACCATGACGCTGCTGTCAAGGCTATAGCTTTCTGTCCCTGGAGGCGTGGATTGGTCGCAACAGGGGGCGGCTCTAATGACAAGTGCATTCACTTCTTTCACACTCCGTCTGGTGCAGCTTTGGCAACGATATCAGTATCCGCCCAGGTCACCTCGCTCATCTGGAACACGACACGGCGAGAGATTGCGGCCACATTTGGCTACCCTTCTCCAGAGCACCCATACCGGGTCAGCGTCTTCAGTTGGCCTGAATGCAAACAAGTTGCAGCGATACCTTGGGAGGATGACTTGCGAGCTTTGTATGCTATTGCTTATCCCCGAGGGCCAATCTCCGACGATACAGCTACCACGCGAGAAGGGCAGGAAGGATGCATTATTGTTGCGTCGAGCGATAAGAGCATCAAGTTCCATGAAGTGTGGTCGAGAGAGAAGGGCGTAACAGTAGGCACCACGGGCATTCTTGCGGGAAGTGATATCCTCGAGGGTCTTGAGGGCATTGACAAAGAAGGAGACATTATCCGTTGAAGTGTTCTTGCTCAATTTGATCTGAACCTGGAGAGGACACATTCGGGCCAAAAGTTATGTTAGGGATTGAAGACTTGAAAGCTGGGAGAATGATAATATGACACGCTAGAGAACCTGACATTGCCACCATTCTTGCAGTGTTTTTGCCAAGAACCACTTCCGCGCCTATATACAGACCCACGACAGTAGCTGCTTGTTTCCCTGCAAGTGATATGAATGAACAAGGCAAATAAATTATTGACACAATGATAGACCTTGTGTAACGCCCGTAATAGACTCCAAGAACTCCGACTGATGCACTCCGCTGCTTGTTGCTTTCTGTAAGACGAACGATAAACGATTCAATCATTTCAGAATAGCAATAAGAAGCACAAGAATAATGATGAGAACCAGAATGGTAGTCATTTGCTTGTTCTCGCTTGCTCCGCGAGCAACCTTTCCGAGCATCCGGCTTGCGCGGTCCAACCGGCTTTGTTGGCGGTCAGTAACAGCCTCAACTTCATCGAGCATAGCAACGTGGCTGTCAAGTTCGTCGCCGATTTGCATACTAAGTTCGCGCTGGCGTCCGATAGACTCTCCTAAGCGGTCGAGCTGCTCATCTTGTTGCTCAAGAATCTGAGCATGGTACTGGTGAAGCTGCTGATTGTTCATCCCTTGGGCCTCGTCCCGATACCCTGCGCTGTCATCGGGATCATCGCGATAACGGCCAAAAAGCTCGGCGGATGGGGAAGATGGGCTATCGCTGAATCGGACAGTCTTTGGCTTTCGTGAGGTCGGCGATGTAGAGGTCGCATGCTCAAAATCGTCGATTAGCTCCTCTGAATTGGGATGGGTAAGGGTTTCCGCTGTCGAAGAAGAGGGGTGGCCCTGGAATTGGGCTGCAAGGTCGTCTAGTTGTTTCTGGAGCGAAAGGATGGATTCCGTAAGGTTTGAAGCGGCACTGTAAGTGTCAATTTTGATAACAGCAGTGCGCGACTTAGTAGGACATACGTTGCATCACCAGCTTCGATCAGCCGCTGCTCTTCCTCGCGGAGAGTAGTCAGGCCGTCGCGGAACTGGTCAAAAGATCGCGAGATATGGCCATCCTGGGAGTCGCCTTCTAGGTTGAGATTCCTTGCTCGCTGTCGCTCAAGAAGTGAGAGCTTTATATGGTCGGCGAGAAGGAAAAGCTGGCTTGCGCTCGACATGGTTGACAATATATTGTAATGATGGCGGTGGGCTAATTACGTAGAGAAGAGGTCTGGGGAAGGAAATAAAACATGCGACGCAAGTTCAAGGTACAAAAAATAGAAAGCCCAAGAGTCTCCTCTAAAAATCATAAACTGACCTAATAATTTTGTCTCCTATGTTTTGGTAGTCAAGTTTTCCTGCGACCCGAGGCAGGTTTCTGGTTGGAGAACTGCAGGTGCCAGACAGAAATGATACAGCAGGCAGCCAAAACTAGCACCGACGTGAAAGTAGAGATAGTGACAGAGCTTTTGCTGTGAATCCGATGCTGTGATGATGATGGATGCCGACGACTCTACCTGGTAGTCTGCCTATTTTACCTACTACATAAGGGGAGCTTCAATTAGTTGGTGTTACGTAGTACTCGAGCTATGATAAAGGTAAGTATCGCTTCAGCCTATATGTTAGCATGGTCGCGTAAGGTACCTTAGAGGAAGGCTGTTGGCTCTATTTTTACGACGTTTCCTAACCACTTTAACTTAACTGGCATCGGTCAGAACTACCACTCAATCATAGGAGGTTGGTGGACACGCTTCCCCTGAACCAGAACCACTTCCGGACAACCAGGTACTTGTGAGACTTCCATTTTTAGAGGTAATGAATGTTAAAAGCGACCTGAGCTCATTTAAGTACAAACCCAGCACGCAATGGAGGAGCCCACAACTGTCGGGAATTGAAGCCCATGGATTGTTGTCATTGAAGAGCGTTTGGCTATAGAAAAAGATCAAGGCTGATTGTTTTGGTACAGCTTTTGGTATATGGGGTTTGAGGGTCTACAGAAGGAAAAGGCCTCACCGGGCAGTTTGGCTTATATAGGTCAACTGCTTGTTGCAAATGAAGAGTTCCAACATTTTGTATACTAAAGTCAGCCTAGTACCTAAGTGACTACGAAGTAATGACTAATCAGGGACGAAGTCCGAGTACCAACGCACATCAAACCATACACTGGAAGCTCTTATATCTATCCGTGACCTGGACGATACTAATTATATATACGACAGGGAGGAGGTATTGTTGCAAGGGACTGAGTGGTTCCATACATCATAAAAACGGAGCGGTTAATGTTGCTTGCATGCACGGGGTAACCAGTCTAAAAAGTATTGGCGTTTGGATGGCTCGCTTGTGTGTTTCGCATGGATAGTTAGTGGCTGGTTGTACAGTATGGACATGCCGACACCCATTTTGCCCACAATCCTAACCACGCAGGAGCGCGCCGCAATCCAGATTCTTAATTAGTTTGTACATTGAAATTGTGCCTTTTCCATCCCAGCTCCACTGATGATTGCCGCAATCCTCAAAGGAAAAACGGGCCAAGCCAAGCCAGGTGTCGCGTCAAACTTTACTCACGAAAGCGACGCCAAGAATCAACGCGTGTCATTAGCGGGCGTTTCTCTCCGCCGACAATACGAGAAGGACGTGTGTGGACCTATGGACATACACGATATTTGCACAAACCACTTTTGTTGCTTGTCTACAATCACGGCACACGACAAACAGAAAACGTTTGTTGACGAATAAATGATGTAAATTGCAATCAAATGATATCGAACCACGACTATCCGAGTCTATGGCATTCGCTCTTGGTGGCCTTTCCCGTCGATCCCAAGGCTCCTTTCCCATTTCCTTTCCCAGTCCTTAAGCATGGCAGGCCGTGAACTCCGTATAGATAGCAAATAAAAACAAGATGCAGAAGAGATAAAGCAACGTTCCCGAGCGAAAGTTTCTAGTCCATTCTCATATCCATATCAGGAACAGCATTGGCTGGTCGAGGGGACTCAGAAGCGGAGAGAACCTCCATTCCATCAAAGATGGGTGGAGAGGATTGAAGGTTTTGAAGGGCGCCGTCAGCTGTCTGACTAACGAGTTGGCCTTGTCGTAGGTTTTCGGCAAACAAGAAAAATCCCTCGTTAGCTTCCACAAGATATGATTGCAGACCGTTGCTCTCGAGAAGAATTTTGGCGTTGGAAACAGGGAAGTGGTTTTCGATGTAGCGGGCCCAGCCTCGAGCGGCTTGTTGGATATGATCTTGTTCACTAATTCTTCGCCAGCCAATGCCGAGGTGCATAGTGAAATTGTCGACAATGGGGCCACCAATGGCGGGCTTAACATCGATTTTAAGGGAAGAAGTGCTGACTGCAGCGTCACTCGACGTGGTGGGTGATACGCGCTGCAGCTTGGGGTTTCTGGTCAGGGAGCGCGCCTCTTTGATGGCAGCTTCCTCAGCAGCCTTCTTCTCTTCCACCCAGGTGCCGGACTGGCTGCTCGCATCCATGACATAGCCTGTGCTCTTCTTGATGAGTGTCATGCCAGGGCCGTAAATCCATTCCTCTTCAGGTTCCTCAACGGGCAAGGACTTGATATCAGGCTCGAGGTTATCAGAAGCCTCGTCACGGGAACGTTTTCTGCCAGCTGCAGCAGGTCGTACAGGCTGAGCGGCTGCAAACTGGTTGGGCATATGTGCAAATCGTGATGGTGTATGGTGTCCAAAGCTTGCCATGCCCATGGACTGGTGGGCATGCTGTGGAGACATGGTAAGGACGGGAGAGGAAGAGTACTGAGAGCTGAAGTACGACATTGTGAAGGGCGTCCTGAAAAGAAAAGAGAACAACTGGAAGTGGTTGAGAGGTTAGTAGTCAGCGATGTCACAAACCATCTATAGCGTCTTCGTTTTACACGAGCTGTTGATGAGTTCCGTTGACTTTTTTGACAGGGGACGCTTAGACGAAAGTTGAGTTGAGCAAGGTGAAATGGAACGAAAAGAGAGTGATAAAACGCGATATTGATGGCCAGTGAAAGAAGGCACAAGTGTGAAGGAGGGTACGTGACAGGCAAGCGTGGGCAAGATAATGTAGGCAGGTAGGTAGGTACGGTTGAGTGTGAGAGAGTAGAGAGGTCGTGAACAACTATGAGATCGGGACCAAGTTCGAAGAATGTGTGAGTTGTGTGAAAGAAGAGAGAGGAGGGGAGAAAATAAATAAACAGGAGAAGGAGGAATAAAAGCTGTAAAAGAGCCTGTAAGAGCGACGGGAGAGGAAGAGACGACAAGAGAAGGGGCGTGAGTGCGAGTTCAGTGTGAGTGGCTCTTTACCCCAGGTTGAGGTGCTCTTTAACCACCCACCCATGCAGCCTCGCTCCGATCTCCAACACCTGGAAGGAATTTAACACTGTATAGTGGATTCGCGAACGGCGAAATCCGCTCGTAAGTACTTATACACGTTGCGTTAGAGAAGTGTCTTGGGTCATTCCGTTAACAGTCCCATGTAGCTTACTCGGCAAGCTGCAGCTGGGGCCGTGTCAAAGGGTAGACACACAGTAGCACGCCATCAGCTTATCGCAAACCTCCCGGCCCTTGGTATGGTTTAGCTCGGGGCTAAGGCAGCTTGCAGTTGCAGCGTCAGGTACGTACTGGCTAGTGGCCTGCTCCGCTAAAATACACGCTTGACCCCTTCTAGATTGCGTAATTGTTAAGGGTCCCAAGACCATTAGAGGTATAGCATAGCTGTGGATCTCGAGCATGTCTCAAACGGTCATCTGGTTGGATGGCCAACGTTTTGAACTCAAGCTGGGTTAGGAAGACCACTTGCCCCGTCTTGCCCATGCCATTTTTGAGCCGAGCCCAGCTCAGCCAAGTTTTCTTTTTCCACTTGTGATCCGCTGCCACCATTGACCAATCTGGCTCCGATGATATTCCAGGCCGATCCACGCCTCTTTCGCCCAGTCCGAGTCAGTTCAACTTGGATAATCTAAACTCCGAGTGATTACATGTACGTACCGACACCCTCGGAGCGTGAGTGGACACTGCTTGTTCTTTGTGCCTGAGGTAGCCAGGTACATCCGCGCAAAGTTTGCTTACTGGAATTTTCGTTGCCGCGAGAGGCTGGGCGTGCTATCGTTACTGTACGTACCTGGTGCAACTGTAGAGACTGGAGCCAGCCAGACCGATAGAAGATTCGGTCATTGTTTGTGAGGAAACTTCCCCAGTTTCTGAGAGAAGGCAATCTGGAACTGTACTGTTTGATTGAAGCTATGCGAATGCTTGTGTACATACTGCTTCCTTGGATCATCCATAAGCCGGTCATCGTGCTTCACCGGACGGCAGGCTCCAGTTGCCATGACACTATACTTGATTCATACCAAACACATTTTCTCTTCCTTGCATTTGCTTATGTTGTTGATCTCCTGACATCACAATGCATCTCGGTGAATCACATATCGTCAGTGTTTTGGTTGTCCGTGTATAAGCCCTGAAGCTCTGGGCTCAATCCTACCAAGCTAGTATTACGCCCAGCTCGCCTTCGTCTTACCGTGATCGGTGCGTCGTCTATATCTGCCTCGGTGCGTCTTCCTCGAACTGGCGCCGTATAAGCTCCTTTAAATCGGCTTTGGTGGCGAGCCTCTGGCAGCTGCCTTGGTGTTTGCGGTTGTCCATACACAGGTAGGGCATCGCTGTACACAGACAGATTCCTTCGTGGAGGCGTAATGCTGAGCTCTTCTGCAATGTTTAACGTTGTCATGTCAGCATCTCTTCGACTATTAACGCGCTCCAAAGAGTCCGGAGAGCGGTCGTGAGTAGAAGAGTCCTGTGAGCTTCGCGTTGGTCCACCGAGCTTGGACTATCAGTCAGCCTGCTATTCTCTCATGGGTTATATGACATCTGTGTTGATCTCGCTATAGATTGCAAAGAACACACCTTGATACGGAGAATGGGTTCGTTCCAGTGAAGGGGCCTACCTACGGCTACTGTCGTAAGAAGTTGCTGGGCGGTTCTGGCTTCATCCTCTTCTCGCATAATGGTATCGTTGATCCTGTCGGCAAGGCGTGTGCGAATGGGTAAACGAATAGCGTCCGTCTCTCCAGGGATACTGTTACCAGCCAACGATATAAAAGAAGTTGGTTCCTCTTCTCTTTCCAACACATCTGGGCTCGATGAACTACGGGTTTGTCGAATCTCAGTTGGGTCGATATCTGGTGTCTGTGCACGTGTGTTCATAGTATGCCCGAGGGCTGCTTCTTTTTTCCCCAGTGCAGTGACGATACTGTGCCACTTACGTTTTTGATGGGCTATAAGCTTTGTTCTGTACTGGCTACGGTGCTCGGTATCGGTCATCTCAGACGCTGTGATCGTAATCGTGGTAGGCTTTAGACGGTACATTTTGAGATATCAACTTGAAGGTGCATTTGCCACCTGGTCCCAATGCCGTGTGAATCTGAGGTCAGTGTTCGGATTTTCTTTGCATCGGTCAGTAACATTAGTGCCTTCACCCTTTCAGTATTTCGTTTCAACAAACCCTTTGAGGCAGTCATAGCTTAGATTCACCATTACCTATCTATCTAGGTACCTATGTCAAGCAGGTGTGCATCGTCAGATGAAGTAGCAACTTCCCATGTCGTTGTATCTATAGGGTAGGCATGGTCGTCGCTATTTCACTCCTCCGAAGTGCTGTTACACCGCACTCCAGAAGTAGCTATGGCCAGGAATATGTGCATGGTTTCATGGCGAGGAACCAGGTGCTATTTCCAAGGGGGTCGATCTATTAGCAAAGTGGTCCTTCTGGCGAAAAAGCGACTGTACCTACGTTGATTACAGGTTCAAGATACCTTAGTAGCCACACCCGATGTTAAAAAGTAAGGACCGATGATGCATGTTGCGTGGTACCTACTCATACGTACATGCGAGAACTGCGACTTCCTCACGGGTAACTAACTCCAACATTCTGTAAGTGTATATGATATAAGCTGATGCACGAGAAGAACATAAAGATCACTTTTAATCCAAGCGAGCTGGCCTTGTTAACGACACAGACCAGTTTGTTTAGCCCAGTCCAATAGTGGGAGCGCCAGCTCTAGATTTAGCGTTGTGATAGTCAGGTACTTGACTGATATCTGTGGCCACCAAAATTGCGATTGCGCGGCAACTTAGTGGTTATTTATTCACTGGTCATTATTTCCATGTGAAGTCCCCAGATAGCCTGGCCACAGAGGCAACTGAAAAATCCGTTCGTGTATCACAGCAGAGAGCAGGTTAGTAGGTATGGTAAGTATGTACTTATTCTAGTACCTACTAGTACCTAAGCAAATGTCGATTTCATGTAATGAATTCATTGAACAGGTTGTCTATCCGCACTCATCACCCATCCATTTTATACTTGACCTTCATTTACCAGATATCCAGATGAATAGATGGTTATTTCGTACCATGGAGAAATTTGCTTGTAATAGGTACTAGATACAGGCAAGTAAGAGATACCTTAGTACTAAGTGAAGTGATCCTGCTTCACTTATTCCCTCCCGACTCCCTAGTACCTCCCAAGTCAAGCATTAAGTAAAGCCACCTAACGCATTGCAAGAATTTGGAGGCTCGCTGGGTTCTCCTTTACTGGCCCCTTAAGTTTAGAAGACAAGGTTGGTGGCAGCACAAGGTGTCGTCTTTCGCTTCTCTGCACTCTCGTAATCTTGAGGTGGGCTGGTGCTGAGCTGGGGTGGCTTGGGGAAATAAGTACTGTGAGAATGTAGTGGCCAACATTAGATCAATTACCTTCATAGGTCCCCTGTGAAGCTTAGCTTGTACTTGAATACTGGGCTCCATGTAAATGGATGGATTGTTGCTGGCCTGGCTGCCCGTGTTTTAGGTACTTTTTTTTTTTTTACTCAGTCGGGTCTCCATAGTTTACAGCCCGCTTCCAGTACGCAACGCAATGCAACGCAATGCAAAGCAGAGCAAAGCAACATTCCGCCTTTAATAATTTGTCGCTAACCACCTCACCCGTACCAACCTCGTACCTCACTTTGACACCTCTCGCTCTCACCTTCAACTTGAAGTATTCAACATCGGTGATGCTCCACGGTCCACGCCGCCGCCAGTGGCCGACCGTCCCTTGCTCACGACTCGCGTTTCTACTCCCCGTGCGAGTCGAGCTTGAGCCTGCCCACTTCCCCTGAGCATCTGCCCCAAGGCTTCTCCATCGCCCACCATGAATGGGGACCTGAGCCTTTCTCAGGCCCTAGGCGGGTTGCGCATCGCCAACCCTGACGACGCCGCCGAGGCTGTTAATACTTCATCAACTTCTCTCGTTGGACCCGATTCCACTGCTCGCAATACGTCCCTCTCCGCATCCACATCAACCTCCGTCCTCCCCTCAACGCCTCAGCCAACAGTCACATCCACAACGCCCTCACCTTACGATGCTATTCGCCTCGATCCTATAGATGCTGGCGTCGAATCTTCGTTAACCGATCCTCGACTCATCCCATCTGCCCAGTCAACCGACCTCAATCCAGAACCAAGCCTCTCGGCTGGTGCTTCGCAGCCACTACCCCAAACGGAGGCATCAAGAACGTCCATTTACGGCATGCCCAGTGCACCCGAGCCTGGTTCTAACCCCTCCTATCCTGCCAGGGAGTCCAGCAGACGAGATCCCCATCGCTTTAACAAACCGAGTCGACCAGTATCAGGCTTAAACCCCGGCGGCAGTCCATTACCACCCCGAGGGAGCTCACGAGGTATGGGAGTTGGATACGCAACCGGGCCCGGTCCGCAACCAAACCAGCCGTATGCCGGTGATGCGCCGATTCCAACCAGCAGAGAAGACTGGCAGGAGCGTGGTGCTGCTGTAGGAGTTCGCCGAGAGGTTGATGCAAATGGGCGTACTGTTGTCCGACAGGTCAAGAAAGGTGTCCGCGACTTTTCCTTCGGACGTACTCTTGGAGAGGGCTCATACAGTACTGTATACATGGCGACTGATCGGCAGACACTCAAAGAATATGCCGTCAAAGTACTCGAAAAGAGACACATCATCAAGGAGAAGAAAATCAAGTATGTCAACATTGAGAAAAACACTCTTAATCGACTCACTGAACACCCTGGAATTGTCCGATTATACTACACATTCCAAGACGAGACATCCCTCTACTATGTTCTTGATCTATGTAATGGTGGAGAGCTTCTTGGTGTCCTGAAGAAGACAGGCACTTTCGACGTTGAATGCACTAGGTTCTACGGTGCACAAATCCTTGATGCCATTGATTACATGCATTCTCGGGGTGTCATCCACCGAGATCTAAAACCCGAAAACGTGTTGCTGGATGATCAAATGCATGTCAAGATTACGGATTTTGGAACTGCTAAACTACTGAAGGACCCTCGAGAAGATGGCTCAACCGCGTCTGCCAGTGGTGTTCCTGACCCAGGACGTGACGAGGATAGCCGTGCAGCATCGTTCGTTGGCACCGCTGAATATGTGAGCCCTGAACTCCTCACACATAAGAATGCTTGTAAGGCCAGCGACTTGTGGGCATTCGGTTGCATCATATACCAACTCTTGGCTGGCCGACCACCTTTCAAGGGAGGCAGTGAGTACCTTACTTTTCAAAAGATCGTTAATCTCGAATATGAATTTCCTCCTGGATTCCCGCCGGCTGCTCGAGACCTCGTAGAGCGTTGTTTGGTCCTTGAACCCGCTAGGCGACTCACTGTTGAGCACATCAAGAACCACGAGTTCTTTGATGGGCAACCCTTCGGAAAAGGACTGTGGAGGACCAAAGCACCTCGCTTACGCCCTTACGTAGCGCCACCGCAAGAGCCGCAGGTCATTCAGCTCAACGGCTTTTCCAACTCTACGAACCCAACCAACAACTCGAGAGCGCCCCCTGGGTCTCAGACTACCCCTTCTAATGGGAGCAGCCGACCTTCTAGAATAATCACCGAACTTCCTCCCCCCACGCAACTTGACATCGAATGGTCGCCTGTGTTAACTAAGAACAACGAGCGCATCCTCAAGCTGGGTGATCTCATGGTGGTGTCAACACCTTTGCCTTCAAGCCCAAACGGAAAGGAACCAGGAGAAGGACATAAGAAGTTATCTCGTTTCTTTATTGGAAGCACAACAAAGAAGCGTCAGCGATTGGTCATGATTACCTCAAGCGGTCGAATTGTACTTGCTCCAGCTGGTGGTGAGGAGAAACGCGCAAAGCAAGAGCTATCTTTACTAGGCTCAGACTGCTCCTGGAAGACTCAGGTTGACGCAAAGGGACAAACCGTATGGTGTGTCAACACGGTAAGCAGAATCATCTGTTGTTTGTGGATAACACCCATCATTGTACTGACGATCTCGTGTAGGGCGGCCACCACTATACATTTGAAGAGGCCAAATCCTCATCAACCCCGCCGGATGGCGGTTCTGCTGCCGCCGATTGGATCGAGTGCCTAGAACGGGCCAGAGATATGGCGCTTTCTCAAAGCATGGTTGCTTCTTATGGAGGCGACAGCGGATTTGCTGACATGTCGTCTCAAGTGTCCAGTCCCTCAAGCACGATAGGGGGACCAGGCAATTATTCCGAAGGTTTCGGAATAAGTGACCGACAGGGACGTAACCATCTGAGTAAGAACCAGGGGAACTCTGACGACCCGGCACCTAAACGCAACCGGTTCAGCAAGAGACAATCAAGAAATGGACTGGGCTCTGCATTCTGAGGATTTGCCGTCAACGACGACGAAACTGTATGGACAAATCCGGGGTATTTATGAGCTGTAGACTATTCTGGCCGACCCCTTCGGCATTCAGCCTCTCGTCGATTACTTTCAGCACGTTGTTGGCATTGAGAGCGTGGCGTCTTAATTGAGGAGTTTTATTCATCTGAGCGGACTGGCCATTGCATTGTTTTGGGCTGCATTTTTTAAAGGTTGAGGACATGGAAGGGGACAAGGAGCACAGCAGCAACGCGGCTGTTGACTAATAAACTGCACAGCCCGGGACTTCTAGATCTCAAAAAGCTCAATTCTCCCCATCAGATAGCAGTATGCAAGTGTCGGGAAACTGGCCTGTTTTCCGTTTGGTGTGTGCTCTCGTGAAGTGCAAGAGGAGAAAGGGTGCAATCTGAGCCTTTTGCGGAGAGTGGACAATACTGAGGTCTCGGTATCTTCTAATAACAATACAAAATAATAACGGACTGGGCGAACTGAGAACTGTGCTGTAGATCTTGGGCTCTACTGAGCGAAAGTTGAAAATGTTACATGTATGTCATGGTCTATATTTTCTATCAGTGAGGGTTGGTCATTTGGGGAAATATTAATTGCCCTTCAAAGCCAGTCTTTGTAATCCCAAACGCTCCTCAAACTGTACATTTTCAGTAACGCGGTATAGAAATTGTCAAAGGTATGCCACATGTTATGGCTGGTGAACACAATGGAAGTCGGGCTGTCTATCTGAGCGAGATAAGGTGCTGTTCGCCAAGTGGCAGTACTAGACGAGCCCACTGTTTGCTCGACGGATCACGTGAGCAGTCGAGTTCCGAGCCATCGATTTCTCGCGACGCAATGCGATGCGACGCGACACGATCAACGGGAAATCCCTCCAGCCGACACCTATCGACCACCAACGCAAAATCTCGAAAACTTGGCAAAATGCAGCCTCAATATCGCGCTTATGCGCAGCAAGTTCCGCAAAGGTCACCTCATGCGACGAACCAGCGCCGAGGCGGAATTGGTACGCTCTGATCATCCACCTTGTTACCTATGTCGACCCAGCACTGCCCATGTATCTATCTGCTAACGTGCACTTCTTCTCAGGCCCTATGATGTCCTCTGGACCTCACCCCTCTGTTCCCCTCACCCAGGCACAGATTGCCCAACAACAACAGGCTCAGGCTCATGCCAGTGAGCTTGCCAAGCGACGCAGTCGAAAGCCTACCGATAAAAACATCCCTGAAGGAGTCGAGGATAGCATTGTTGATGCAGATGGCGTCCAACGATACAAAGACCTACGAGATGTCGAGCGACGGCTCGATGCAACTATCACGCGAAAACGTCTAGACATTGTCGATTACACGAGCCGTGGATCCAAGGTTAGTTTGAAGCTCGCTGTAACTTTCCATGAGACATGTGTTTAATGATCAACTAGAGGTACAAAACATTGCGAATTTGGATCAGCAACACGGTCGAAGATCAAATTTGGCAAAGCAACGGACTAGACTCCAACTCATTCGACTTTACCCCCAGCATGGAGGCTTCTTATCGGGTCAAAATCGAAGGCCGCCTACTTGACAACGAAGGCGAGGAAACTGAGAAACCCACGCCCCAGGATGCAACGACCGAGGAAGGGAAGGGCTCAAGCGAGTCGGCTTCGAGCCAAAAACCAGTAGAGAAGCCTCGGTTCTCGCACTTCTTCAAGTCCCTGACTGTCGACTTTGACCGATCCCGTTTTCGAACCGGTAACGAACAAACAGTGGAGTGGAAAAAGCCCGATGCTTCGACCCGAAACCAGCCCGCTGTCAATCTTCCGGCTGCGGCAGACTTTGACGAGCTCACTTTCAAAAGAAATGGAGACGAAAACCAGAACATCACCATTAACCTTTTCCGCCAAGAATCACCCGAGAGATATCAGCTGAGCCCCGAGCTTGCTGATGTTGTGGACATGAAGGACGCTACCCACCAGGAGGCGGTCATGGGCCTTTGGGAGTATATCAAGTTGCTTGGACTGCAAGAAGACGAAGAAAAGCGTAATTTCCGCTGCAACGAGCCTCTTAAGAAGGTTGTTCTCCTTTTAATTCCAGCTGTAAATACAATACTGATCCTGAATATAGGTTATAAGACAAGGCGATATCGGGCATATCCCTCTGCTCAATGACTATGTGCAACAGCACCTTCGTCCTCTAGAACCTATCCGCCTCCAGTACACTATACGAGTGGACCAGGAATTCCATAAGGATCCCCAGCCTACGATTTATGATGTCCAGGTTCCCGTGGAGGATCCTCTACGTGATACCCTACTGCCTCTCCTCAACAACCCGCAGTATATCGTAATGCTCAAGGAGGTGACAGGGCTTGACGACCACCTTGCTCGCGTGGTTCAAGCTATTGCTGTGTCCAAGGCCAAGCATTCCTTCTTCGAATCTCTTAGCAAGGATCCGGCCAACTTTGTCAAACACTGGCTGAGTTCGCAAAAGAGAGACCTCGAAGTGATCATGGGAGAAGCACCAAGAGGAGGTGGAGAGCATGCGTCAGGTGATGAATGGCGCCGTGGTGGAAAAGATAGCGTGTGGGCTACCGAGAATGCTCGCGAGAGCGTCAACGTCTTGCTCTCGAAGCAGCGTTAAATACGTACTGAGTGCCATCGGTTTTCTGGAGTGATGAATCCCGACTGTGCACTGGGAGTTACTGAATTTTAAACTACATGCTGGGAAGAAAGGGCGTTGGGAGCGTCTTTTGTATAATAATATCATGAACCAAGATCGGCTGAACGACATTTGTGTCCTGATGCAGTCAATGCTACTATCAGGAGCATTAAGATACTGTAGGGGCACCAACTATGGGAAAGGGTAAACTATTCGATGTCATTGTAATAGAACAGAAAACTGCGCTCTTCTGGCTTCACATATCGCTGTCGCCCATGACTGAGAAGCAGTGAGAAACGCCGCATGAGTGCAAAAACGTACGGTCGGTTGGACGTCATAGTGAACCAGGTACAACAGAATACCAGCGGTTATCGCTGGGGAGAGACTGGAACAGGCGGCATGTTGCGAATCTGCTTGACCAAGAACTCTCTCTCGTCGATAAATTGTTCGTCGTCTGTTCGATCCTCGAGAAAATGAGAAAGGAAAGTGAGGAGCTTATCACGGTTCATGAGAAGGATTTTCTGAACAGCAATGGACTTGTGCGGGTTGGCAACAAAGACCTTGAATACGTGGAACCCCTCATACTGAACCATTTTCCTATCATCGCGCAGGAGATTCATACATATTTTGAGGTGCTCGCCACGGTCAACATAAGCAGTCATTACGCTATAGTTGGAGCGGTCCAGCAGGATCTCGCCCAGGAGCTTAATTGATTGACGCTTGGTCACGTAACTGTTTGACTGGACCAGGATATTGTTGTATTTGTCGAAGAAAAGATCAAAGTTTGCAGACAAGTACCTTGGTACGAGATCCTTGTGACGCGTTAAGAGTTCCTACAAAAAAGTCAGTGGCCGGGCGAAGAAGAAAGAAGTGATCAAAGAGAGCTCACTCGGAATGTAGTGAAAGCGTCGGCTGCCACCTCGAAGGAGCTCTTATCTACCCAATCGAAGAACCTCCAGAACACACCCCTGCCACTTTGGGGGCGGTCACGGTCAATGGCGTTGAGTCCCTTGGAACTTGAACCAGGCTCGTCTCCGTCGTCATATAGAATGATAGCAGCCGCCGCCTCGTTCTTCAGCAGCTCTCGTAAAACAGAACCAGCTGGCGTAGCGCTCTCCTTGTGATCATAACCACGACATAGCTCAACTAGAACTTGAGGACGATTGCACACAACGTACGACAATGCAAGAGGGTCACTCTTGGGGGCGGCGGTGGCGGGACGGAAGCGGAAGACGTAGGAGAAGATCACCTGTGTGTCTTTACGTGACTCGAACGGCAGACGGAAGAGGTTGACAGCGAGGAGGTGGAGGAGGTCTTCGTCGATGAGCCCAGTCACGAGCTGTAAGATTTGTTCTGGGGATGTATCGGCCTCTTAGAAGATGTCTCAGCCATTCGATCAGGGGGTTCGTACGACAGATGAGGGTGAGGGGCATACCAGGAGTGCCTTGAAGAATGGTCTTCATTTGGCTCAGAACTCGGGCGAGCTCTTCGGCCTTTCAAAGTCAGTATTTGTTCCCGAATCGACATGATATGGTGACTACCTTGGACGGACCTTGCGGTCCCTCAAGCTTCAAGACATGTTCGCGGGCTTGCTTGGGTAGATCAGCGACTGTGCGTGTCCGGGCTCTGCCAAACAAGAACGACATAGCTCAGAACAATGGAGCAGGTTTATATATGTAGACAATGCAGAGCTTTCTGTAAAGAGGCAAGGATCCGTCCGCTGTCGAGATGTTGTTTTGTATGTGATCAATTGATGGTATGCGAACGGCAGCGTTCGACGTCAGGCTTATCGATAGCGTTATGGGTCTCAAGAACCTGGAAACATGAAATACTATAGTACCAGAGTACTAAATTAGGCAGCCGACGCCTGAGAGCGCTTAAGAATTAATTCTGAGCTGAGTGCGACGGAAAATGGAAGCGGAGGATGAGATGTGGATGTCGATAAGGTCTGAACCAAACCATACCAGACCGGGATGACATGGAGTTGAGTGAGACCTATATATACATCGGATACCTTGGCCGCTTGTATCAACTCTCTACTGCCTATTTACTCTCTGCCGGAGTTGGGTACTAAGGTCGGGTAGTAGGTAGGTAGTAAATAGTTATTAGCTGGGGTTGCTGTTTGGATTCTGCGGGCAGCAACCACGCACGCGCCACATCAAGCCCCGGTCATTTTAGTGTTAGAGCTTTAAAGTAACACAATCGCTAATCTCAATGCAAATCAAGTCTCAATAAGTTTTCATGAACGGCACAGTTGTGTCTATGAATGAATACAAGACATAGATGCGACCGTCGGTGCGTACAGAATGAACTGATTCGAACCTGGAAACCAATTCAGAGATACTTGTTAATGACAGTGCCATCTTGAGCTCAGTGGTCAACACCGTCTGGCGGGGGCTTCAGAATGTTCCATCCCAGCCCATCCCGGCACTGTACCTACTATCTACTATCTAGACAGTCTAGATGGTTACCTGATTGTCGGTTGCCCTTAGGATTTCCTAGTTCACATAGATACACTGCCTTTACCTCTTTGTTTCTAATATCTAGTACAAAAAAGCCAAACACAGTCCAATACCTAATGTTTCTTATCGGGGGTCAAAACGTACAACAAGCGAACACAAAAGTAATGTTCTCTTGCAACAATACCAACTAGTGATAGCTCTCAACCCCTGTTAATATTATTTTCAAAACATCTTTCTAGTGTAAGTAGTAAAGTTAATAGCCCCAGAGCCTTTATTCCTGCAATTGCCTGGAGAGCTCCAATAACCCCTAGAGCCGAAAGTCGGACAACCTACCAAGGTAGGACCCCTCCATTCCGTGTGTTGTAGCCCGACGCGGGGCACAATATTTCACCCCACTTTCTGTCCGGTCCTCTTGACTCACCCACCATCTAGAGGCACCTTTTTCTTAAATCTGCCCCTCCATCGACGACTTGTATTGTCGCTGGTGGAATACAATCTCAAGGTCATCTGTGCGCTGACCAGACTGCCAGGCGAAACGTCTCACACGGTGAGTAGATCGATCATCTCTTTGATATTAACGATGAACCCATTCCTCCCTCCCCTACTTCGCCGTTCTGGAACCATTACTTGGACTGACTCACCCCTCGCTCACTTGTAGCCAAACCGTCAGTCACCATGTCCATCGACTTTCCCAAGGAGGAGGAGGCTGTTCTTCAGAGATGGCGCGAAATCGATGCTTTCCTCCGGCAGGTTTGTTTCCCGGATGCTCTGTGCCGTCTCTTTTGAATGATTCCTCTGACTTGAATCACCACTATAGGTAGAGCTGTCTGAAGGCCGCCCTCGCTATACTTTCTACGATGGACCTCCTTTCGCGACCGGCCTCCCTCATTACGGACATCTTCTCGCCTCCACCATCAAGGATGTCATTCCCCGATACTGGTCCATGAAGGGCTTTCATGTCGAACGTCGCTTTGGTTGGGACACTCATGGCCTTCCCATCGAGCACGAGATTGACAAGAAGCTTGGAATCTCTGGAAAGGCTGCCGTCATGGAACTTGGTATTGCTAAATACAATGAGGAGTGTCGTTCTATTGTTATGCGCTACGCCACAGAATGGCGACATACCATCGAACGACTGGGTCGCTGGATTGACTTCGACAATGATTACAAGGTAAAGACGCCTACAACCTCTTCATCGTGTCTGCTACTAAAAATAATTGCTACAGACTATGCACCCTAACTTCATGGAGTCCGAATGGTGGGTTTTCAAGCAATTGTTCGACAAGGACCAAGTTTACCAGGGTCACCGAGTTATGCCTTACTCTACCGTCCTCACCACTGCTTTGAGTAACTTCGAGGCCAACCAAAACTACCAAGATGTCACTGACCCCGCGGTCGTCGTTACATTCCCTCTTGTCGATGATCCTGAAGTGAACCTGCTTGCCTGGACAACCACCCCTTGGACACTGCCATCACACCTTGGACTTGCAGCGCACCCCGATTTCGAGTACGTAAAGATCCTGGATGAAAAGACCGGGAAGACATACATCCTACTTGAAAAGCTCCTTGGAACCTTGTACAAGGACCCCAAGAAGGCCAAATTCAAGATCGTGGAAAAGATCTTCGGCAGGGACATGCTGGGATGGAAGTACACTCCTCCATTCAACTATTTCTATGACGAGTTCAAGGACGTTGCGTTCAAGGTACTGAATGCCACCTATGTAACTGACGATAGTGGTGTCGGTATTGTTCATCAGGCTCCGGCCTTTGGTGAGGACGATTACAATGTCGCCGTTGCCGCAGGCATTGTTACCGAGAATCGACCACCACCCGATCCAGTCAACGACACCGGTCACTTCACTGATCGAGTTTCCGACTTCAAGGGTATGCACGTCAAGGAAGCTGATAAGCATATCATAAAACACTTGAAGAACGCCGGCCGCATCGCCAACGAGTCTCAGCTTAAGCATTCTTACCCCATGTGCCCTCGCTCTGACACACCCCTCATCTACAGGGCTGTTCCTTCCTGGTTCATCCGCATTCCAGATATCATTCCCGACATGCTCAAGAACATCGAAGAGACTCGCTGGGTCCCATCGTTCGTCAAAGAGAAGCGATTCGCTAGCTGGATTGCCAACGCCCGCGATTGGAACGTCAGTCGGAACCGATACTGGGGCACGCCTATCCCTCTGTGGGTCAGCGAGGACCTGGAAGAGAGAGTCTGCGTGGGAAGCGTTCAAGAGCTCCGTGAACTGAGCGGTTACGAGGGCGATCTCTCTGATCTTCACCGGGACAAGGTTGACCACATCACAATCCCTAGTAAAAAGGGCAAAGGTCAACTCAAGCGTATCGAAGAGGTATTCGACTGTTGGTTTGAGTCTGGAAGCATGCCCTACGCTAGTCAACACTACCCCTTCGAGAACGTTGAAAAGTTCGAGCAATCTTTCCCTGGAAACTTCATCGCAGAAGGCTTGGACCAGACCCGTGGTTGGTTCTATACTCTTACCGTGTTGGGTACCCACCTGTTTGGTAAATCGCCATTCAAGAATTGCGTGGTCAACGGAATCGTGCTGGCAGAGGATGGTAAGAAGATGTCGAAGCGACTCAAGAACTACCCTGACCCTACTATCATCATGTCTAAATATGGATCTGATGCTCTTCGGCTCTATCTTATCAACTCGCCTGTTGTACGAGCCGAGCCACTGCGATTCAAAGAATCCGGTGTTAAGGAGGTTGTGCAAAAGGTTCTCCTTCCGCTCTGGAACAGCTACAAGTTCTTTGAGGGCCAGATTGCTTTGCTCAAGAAAGTCGAAAATGTCGACTTTGTCTGGGATCCCAAGCTGGAGGCTACAAACAGCAACGTCATGGACAGATGGATTTTGGCATCTTGCCAGTCACTGTTGGCATTTGTCAACCAAGAAATGGAGGGTAAGTCGCGAACTCCCGATCCTTGCTGTTTTTCTATCAATCTATTTTTTATTTTCTTATTACTTCTGATCATCGCTAACTTTATGCAGCCTACAGATTATACACGGTAAAATTTATAAATCTTTGAGTACGGGAATATGACGAGCTGATGCTGACTCTTTTTAGGTTGTTCCTCGACTTTTGGGACTTATTGACAACACGACAAACTGGTACATCCGATTCAACCGAAAGCGACTCAAGGGTGAAAATGGCCTCGATGACACCCTGCACGCCTTGAACGCTCTATTTGAGGTATTGTTCACCCTGTGCCGTGGTCTGGCTCCCTTTACGCCATTCCTCACGGACAACATCTACCTCAAGCTCCTACCTCATATCCCCAAGGAACTCCAGGGTGATGATCCCAGGAGTGTTCATTTCCTGCCATTCCCCGATGTGCGTCAAGAGTTGTTTGATGAGGAAGTGGAGCGCCGTGTCGATCGTATGCAGCGTGTCATTGAGCTTGCTCGTGTCTCCCGTGAACGCCGCACCATTGGTCTCAAACAACCCCTGAAAACCCTTGTGGTTCTTCACTCCGACCCCCAGTACTTGGAAGATGTCAAGTCATTGCAGAAGTATATCAGCGAGGAGCTGAATGTGCGAGATCTTGTGCTTTCTAGCGATGAGTCTAAGTACAATGTGCAGTATAGCGTTACAGCCGACTGGCCTGTTCTCGGAAAGAAGCTCAAGAAAGACATGGCCCGTGTCAAGAAGGGTCTGCCTCTTCTTACCAGTGAGCAGGTTAAGGGATACCTCCAAGATAAACATATCGATGTTGATGGTATCCGCCTGGAAGAGGGCGATCTTGTTGTGCGCCGAGGCGTCAAGGAGGATGATTCCTCAAAGAACTTCGAGACCAACACAGACAGTGAGGTACTCACCATCCTCGACACAGAGATCCACCCGGAGCTAGTAGCGGAGGGCCTTGGTCGTGAGATCATCAACCGCGTACAGCGACTTCGAAAGAAAGCAGGACTCGTGCCTACAGACGACATCAAGATGGAGTACAGGGTTGTTGCTGATCCTGAGGATGTGGGTCTGTCGGGTGCTTTCAAGTCACAGACTCCTGCTTTTGAAAAGGCTTTGCGCCGACCTCTCGAGGAGGCTAGTGCTGAGTCTCAAACTGAAGGTCTTATTGCAGAGGAGGAGCAAGAGGTCCAACAAGCAACCTTCATTCTGAGATTGCTCAAGCTGTAAATTTTCAAAAATTAGAATTTTACAAATTAGAGAGGCAAAACAAAAAAAAAAAAGACCGAGAACCAATTATGACATTGTTCAATATTCACAACTACTTGTGAAAGTAAACTATGATTTCCTCGACGCTGCCTAATGAAGGTCAGGAAGAATACGCTATTTTCATGACCGACACATCTTACTAAATAACAGTCCTTGAGCTTCAGAAACTCCTTTGCACACTTGTCTTTGTGTACAGCGTTGTAATCAGCGACAATGCATTTACCGTAAGACGTGGCCTATTGTTAGATTAGTGATAAAAGCCATAGACAAATAAGCATGAGTCATATACCTGCACAGAGCACTGTGAGACTGCCTTGGCAAACTTTTGGATCGGACGAGTTTTTTGCTGGTTCATGGTGACTACCTGGCGAAGGAATTAAGATGCGTGATGGCAGTGCTGGTTGTGCAACCAGGGAAAATTGATGGTAACCTAGTGGTGACGATGTGCTTATATCTACACAGTACCTATGTCAGTAGAGGCTACTGATGAAGCCCCACGAGGCGCATGTGGGCACCAGCCACCCACTTTACACGTCAAAGCTCTAAGGACCTTGATTGCATCGCGACCGCGCGAGTCCGCGTATGTTTTTCTCCGTTGAACCTCGCATTGCGCTTTGTCCGGATACCGCTCTCCTCCGGCAAGAACGAGGGTATACTTAGTTCGACTCCACTGCAAGCATCGCTCTTGGTTGACTACCTACCGGCGTTCTTACAATATCTGTCCTTCTCGACGCGCTTTTCAATACATTCATTTCTTCTACCACTTCCAAGGTCTTGTGGTAGCTTGTTGCTATTAACGATAAAAAAAACTGCGCTTTATTGACTATGGGTCAATGACGGACGTGGGCAGCTCGCCGAACTTCCTCTGCTCATGTCCTCGGATTTCTTACGCCCGGTCTCAAATGCGACTTTACCAGCAGCGTCGATGTCGCCGGCTGCGCAAAGAGCAGTCTCACCGTCAGACGATGGCCGATCAAGCAATGCCAGTCGCGCACCTTCCAGCCAGGACCCTTATTACACCAACGAAGGTCCGTATTTACCTCGCAGCACAGCCGAAGCATGGCGTTAACCATACCAGACATAGCTACATTACACGCGGTAGTTGTCGCTGCGCAGGAGTTACTCGACTCGGCGCCCGAGCCCAAACCTCTTCCCGCGGCTGCGTTGTTCAAGGCATACGATGCCATACTCCCCACATATGGAATTGATCCAGACTCTGATCACCACTTGTCGACTTTCGTCTTTCGTGTGGGTGGCGAGCAAGGTGACAGTAGCCTGCTTGACAAGTTTCAATCCATCCTGAACCGAATGGGCATTGTATTGGAGTTCGGTGACAATACTACTGTTTCGGTTCGAACCTCAGCCTCTGTGTCCCCCGCAGCATCCTCAACAAGTCGCCAAAGTAATATATCCCTGCAGCATAAAGAGGACCAGCAGGACCACCAGCAGAATGGACACGTTACCGCCGAAATGGAAGCGTCTCATCCACTGTCTTCATCTTCTCCGCTTCCCTCGCCGTCACCTTCGCCAAGATTATCGTACCGTCACCAAGATGAGCAGGAGTTCTCTGAAACTGATGAAGAGGATGGCGCATACGAGGAAATGCGGAAATCGGTTGTATCGTCCGCTATGAACCGCTGGCGTTCTTTAGTAGCGAACCGTCGAGCGCAGTCTGCGCAACGAATACCATCATTCCCAAGCATTCCCGAGGAAGCATCTGCCGATGTCAGGAACTTTGAGGCTCATTCTTCGGATGAACGGCATACAGTGACTCCACAAGGAAACGCAACATCGGCGGAGGCGGATCGCATTGAGTCTCATAGTCCAACTTCCATGAAAGAACCGACCAACATACAAACGAGGTCAGCAGCGACCCAATCATTCATGCACCGGCCTCTTGCAGTTCTCAACAACGCAATACGATCAACGACATCTCTTATACAAGGCAATGTACCACAGGTTATGCATGACGAAGAACATTCGCAACATGATGATCAAGTACCACAAAGTCCTCAGGAAGGTCCTCCTAACAGAGCAGAAACGGTAGAAGAAGCGTCATCCGATGCCTCACACAACACACAAAAGGTGCATTCCCCTACAATAGTGGCCCAATCCGGCATGGTAGATCGTCATGAGGGCACAGTTGTCCATCGGTCTGCACCCCAGGAATGCCCGGAAGACGCGCTGCCACAACAAGGAGCGGCTGAAGACAATCTCTTGACACCTGAACAACAGGGTGAGTCGGAGAAGGAGCACAGCCGGCTTCTTAAACGGGCCAGCAGAGCTCGCGAGATCTACCTTGCTAGCAAGGTCTTCAACCACTGGGCTGACCGTACTGCACGCCGTCTCGAACGAGATGCCGTCGCGAGGCGGCATATGATACGCTTCCGTTACTTCCGATCCTGGAGTCAAGCCCCTGCGCTTCGAGAACCCACCGTTGACCACATGAGGATAGCCGTTATTGTGAAGAAGTGGCAACGGGTTATTGAACAAGACAAAAGCCTTGAAGAGACTACACGAAACACTGCTCGGATTCATGAGCTCGGAAGAATTAAACATATTCTCGATTGTTGGTCCTGCCATCGCCTCAAACATTTGGGCTCCCAAATGACGGCTTCCCGCAGCCGGTCAGGAGCGATGTCAAAGTGGCTGTCGCAGGCTTCCCGCGATAAGGCTCTTCAACATGCCATACAGACCCAATCAGGTCTGCGCCTTCGGGTGGACGCTATTCACCAGTGGCAGGACTATACGCAGAGGGAAAAGCGACTGTCAGTTACTTCCCGGCGCATTGGCGAAATTCAGCATTCTTTTACCTACTTACGAGAATGGTGGGATCAAGCTGAAATCAAACGAAGAGCAGCTGATCATCACCAGCAAACTATGGTCAAAAATATCAGCTTTATTTTTGACCAGTGGAACCTGAGAGCAAGAGCTCAAGCCTTTCAATGGAGACGTGAATATCTCCAGGTTGGGCGAGTGTTCGATCGATGGCTCCAGCATGCGGAACAAGACGGAGACATGGCGAGGAGAGTAGAAGAATACTATGAGGGACAGGCCAAGGCCAAAGTTATAGGAAATGTCAGACGACTACGATATGATTCTTCCCAAATGACACGCTTGGAGGACAGAGCCCGTCTGTATCTTGGGGCAACTGCAGTGTTGAGAGTCTTCGATCGAACGATAAGGAATCGTAAAGATCAAGACAAGCAGCATATCAAGAGATATCTAATGGCACGCTACACGCAAGTCTCATCTGCTAGGAAAAAGCGCAATTGCTTCAGTGCCGTTGACAGATGGAAAGCTTTGGCGATGGAGGATCGAGTTGCGGGTGATTTGGCTCGGGAGCTGCTGGCCCGCAAAGCATCACATCAAATGGCATTGGCAATAGATTCGTGGATGGAGCAGGCTGACATAAATCAGCGTCAGGTTCAGGCGGCAAGGCTTCTCCACGCACAAGAGTGGTTAGAAGCCTGGAAAGCATACGCTATCGACCTCGAGCAGCAAGATACAGAAGCCTGGCAGCTTTGGGCAGCTGACCAACAACGACAGTGCCTCAAGTCTTGGTCAATTGCATCGTTGCAGCAGAGTGGACAAGCCCACACAGCGTTCGAGGTTCGAAAGAAACACGAACGTGAGCGACGTAACAGAGCCTTGCAACATTGGAAGCAACGGGATGATAGAATTCGTACTACTGCTCCCAGGACTCACTTATATCCAAACTCGGTACCCACCGCATGGCCACGCGGGGGCTGGAGGATGACTTCTGGCAGGCGCTCCATAACCAGCCGCAACGACCGAGGTCATGATTACTCCAGTACACCACTTGAGACACCAACTCGATGGACTGGGCAACCGTTCTCCATGTCGACGATGATGCCGCCAGGATCAATGGCGCCGCTCAGAGAGACTGATGAAGATGACGGGGCATTCTCGCTCGCCGGTGATGATGACGATGCGGAACTGCCAGCATCACCATCTTTGAGGCCTGCCTCGAGAGGCCCTTCCCAGTTCTCATCCTTACCATCAACGACCCCCATGGCACCGGTGCCTTCGCATCTGGATGGAGGCGTGCGAGGACAAGGCAACGAATCCGATCACAGCTTTGCCGTCAGGGAAACACTGCGACGGTCGCGGATGCCAAGATTCGAAGCGTCTCAAACAGTGCCAAAAACGTCCATGGCAGGCAAAAATCTCGAGTCTGCAGGCCCCACTGGCCGGTCCCGACTCTCGCAACAACCGCTCGCTGCCAGGAGATCTTTCGGATTCAAGCCTTTGAATGGACGTTCCATCGGACCTCAGTTCTCCTCGCCAGAGCCACAACTTCCTGCTATGGGCAGTAAATCCGTTGGGTCGAAGCCATCCAACATACAGTCCGCTCCCACATTACAAACCGCAAAATTTACACCAGCGACAAGATCAGTACGCATTCAGTCGCCAAGAACATTCTCAGCTACACCACAAACTCGGCCATTAGGAGTGCTACGGAGCGACCAATTTCGTGGTCGTATGGGTACAAATCGATAGTCCAAAACAGCTGTTTGTGTAGACATACATGGGGGACAAGACAGGTGTGTAGAAAAGGATGTCACAGGGGCAAGAGCAGTTTTTGGTCACGGATGATATGTATACGTTTATTTTACGTTGGATGACTTGTTTGATAAAAAAGGATACCCCTTTCTGTTGGTTTCAAGCGAATGCATAACAGCGATATACCGCAGGTGTTGGACAAGCGATAGTTGTATTATATTACTACTTCTAGTTTATTAGCTTGAAATTTAGTACTTATAAAAGTCCAGGTAATACGAGCCTCTACATAAAGGGGTATATATTTAAGAGAAATATATACTAGATAGCTTAATATCTATAAATTATATAAAACAATAATATTATCATAAATAAATAAAGTACGATTGTATTTTATACTTTAGTAGTATTAATATAAGCATTATTACTAAACTTATATATTTTACAAAAAGTTATAAAGAGAAGTAATAAAGAATAAGAGAGATATGAAGAATAGATGTAAAGAACTGCTTTAAGTATTGGCCTTATTTATATATATAATATTTATGCCTGATAATCTGAAATGAATGCGTCCACTTCCTCTAGGGTGGTATCCATCTGCCGTCATGAGTTCAGCTGGGGTGAAAACCTTAGGGGAGGGGGTCACGTCACCTCGAAACCCGCTGGGAACCCGCCTGTTCACTGCATGGATTTTGGCGGGCCCTAGGTACCGAGCTTCCCTGCGCCGAAGCTATCAAGCCTCTCGCCCAACATTCATCCTTTGCGCTTGAACATATACGCCATCGTACTCCTCAAGAAATGCGCATAGACTGTGCTTCTTGATAGTATGAAGGCCGTCTTGCCGGGAAACCCGTGCTCGAGGCTCCAAGGGCTAGCCTCGGGTTACTGGGACTCCCGAAACATCAATGTAAGTACAAGCCCAACTGAGACTCGATAGCTTGAACTCGATTGACGAGAGCGTATTGCCTAGGTATACATCACAGGTAGCGCCTTTACAATATTGGAAGGATGCCATGGAATCTTGCAGACAGTCTACGATGAGGGAGAGGAAACCCTAGAAGCTATCGCATTTGACGAGGCAACAGGCAAGATTGCTACTTGCACGCTGGTCCAAGTTCGCGTGTATAAGCCACTTGGATCGCGTGAGGACACATTGAAGGTTTGCTCCTGCAGAACGAATCTCTAGAATGTGGACATGAGCTCACAGATGCATTAGTGGGCGCTTGAAGCGACTTTCGACATTCCCTTCCCAAATCCCGATGACACGCCGTGTACATTATCCTGGGGCAGCTCTGAGGAGCTTCTGGTCGCCACGCGTCACTTGTCCCTTTTCGATACAAAGACCGAGCCGAGATGTCTCTGGCAAAAAGAGCTGCCGAGCATCGCCAAGCATGCCATACTGTCATACGACTCAAGATATATCGCTTCGACAGGTCACCATGATCACTTAATCAAGGTCTGGCGCAGACTCAATTTTGGCGCCGACGAAGTTCGCTTCGACCTCACATACCTTCGACATCCAAGCATTGTAACATCAGTGAGATGGCGTAGGCCATTCCACGTCGAACAGGCTTCGGATAACGTCTTGTACACCATATGCGTTGATAAATGCATTCATGTGTGGACCCCAGCTGACACGCCTGATGGTAAACATTGGCAGCTATGGGGCCAGATCGATGTTTGTGCGCCGTCACAAGAAAATCCTGAAGGGGTCGATATGCGTTTTGCTCTGGTTCTCGATGGAAGAGACTTCACAGCCTCTGTCGAACAAGCTGTTCAGGCGCGAATGTCTGACGACTCGAACACTGACGATCCTGTCGCTCTCGACCACCTGGTTGCGGTCGCAACCAAAAACCCAGAGATCTGCATAGCTTTCGATGGGAAAGGAATCATGTCGGCCTGGGCCCTCGAGAATGTTAGCTGCACTACTGCGAGTTCACCAGCTCTTTTCAAGGTGGCACAAGTTACAGACATTCATTTTGAACTTCTTGGGAAATTCCTACCAACCCACGATACCCCCCATACCGAGATTCAGACGTACTGCGACAAAAAAAGCGGCAAGGTTCACTTCATGTTGCATGCCTTTGATGGGAGGATAGGCGTCTTTAGCGGAAGCGTTGCCGATTTGTTCGATCCCACCACAAACGATCGGCGGCTCTCCCTACAGACGATCTGGTCTGGTCATTCGACTTCTATCACCAAGATTGTGAGGAACTATAGCGGGCGAGCGGTGGTCTCTCGCACACGGGATGGCGAGAGCATTGTTTGGAAACACCTATTGGCTCCACAAGACAACTCAGGCCTTGTACTTACAAGGGCGAGCGTTATACCCGAAAAGGGTCACATACATCGAATAGGCGTATTGAGGAAGGGGCGATTCGTCATATTCCTTCGCCACGAGACTATTTCACTTTGGGATTGTAGGACTAGCCAAGCTGCTCTCCTAGCCCAGTGTGGTCACGAAGTTGCAGGAAAACCACTCTGCCTCATAATTTTACCTCGATCAGACGTCAGGAACTATACTGTTGCTCATATCGCAACAATAACCTCGGAAGGACAAGGCATTGTATGGGAGATCCACTTGCCTCGTTACTTCGACGATCCAAAAACAATAGCAGGCGCTGGTCTTAGAGAGCTGAGCCGCTTTGAACTAAAGGACATTAAAAACCTGGCATACGTTCTGCCAGTAGACCCTGCCGGCTCTCAACCTGTGGTCTCAGGATTCCTTGATATATTCGCTCGCGATGTCGCTATTTCTTATACTCATACAGGTCGCGTGGACTTCTGGACTGCACGAGTTGATCCTGAACAGTGTAGTGTTGGATGGCTTTCCACATGCACGACGGAGACAGGCATCTCTCAGCCAGCGTTGGTTAGTGGAAGTACCTTGAAAAAGGCTGCCCTGGTGAACACGTCACGATCTCAGCTTACAATTTGGGACATTGGCGGTGCTCGCCTTGAGTACGAAAACAACTTCCAAGAACACCAGGTCATACAAGATTTGGACTGGACATCAACGCCCGATGGCCAATCTATCCTTGCCGTCGGTTTCCCTTATCGAGTCATTCTCCTTTCCCAAATGCGATTTGACTACCTCAACAAAGGCCCAGCTTGGGCCCAGATCCGAGAGATCAGCATCCGAGAACTTACACCACACCCAATTGGAGACTCGACTTGGTTGGGCGATGGTCACTTGGTGATTGGCGCGGGGAACCAGATGTTTGTACAGGACAGATATGTTGGGGTCTCTGAGTCGATGAAGACTGACCTGCGGCTTCCCTTACGCAAAGATGGCAATTTGGATTTGTTCCAGGTTGTTCAGCGTTTCAATGGCCCGTTACCGGTATTTCACCCCCAGTTTCTCATCCAATGCATTTTATCAGGGAAGGCCACACTTGTACGGCGAATTCTAATGGCTTTGTACAAAACGTTGAAATACCACATCGATGGTGAGACTCTGGATGACTACCTGGGGATGGATATAACTGAGTTCTATGTACCTGGGGTGAGTGGCTCCTTCGTTCTACCGCTTATCATGCACTGCTTTAACACAGCGGCTTAGCAAAGCCACACACTGGCCAGTGAAAAGTCCAACGGTATTTATCTCAATGGAAACCAGACTGACGACATCAATGATGAAGACGTTTTCACTGAGCAGACTGCTGTATCGATCAATGAAAAACTAATCAAGACTAATATTCCACAACTTTCCGGCCATGAACAAATCCAGCTGGCGGATATTATCGAATGCGTTTCCCTTGTTGAACGTCACCGTCGTTCAATGGACGAAAATGGCGCTCGATTCATGCTGTTGTTCCGTCAACACGCCCTCCGCAAAGGTCGTACTAATGAAATGCATCTTTCATGGCGAGAAATTAACTGGGCATTTCATTCCAACAGCCAAGATATTCTTGTGGATTTTATATCGCGACAGAATCACGGCAATATGCGATGGGAGCATGCCCGTGAGAGCGGTCTCTTCATGTGGCTAACTGACCCGACTGCTTTGGTAATTGAGAAACGACTCGGCGTAGACTTGCCACTGTAGCTAACAACTCATAGAAAGCTCAATTCGAGCTGATTGCCCGGAATGAATACACGAAAAACGAAGTGAAGAACCCGGTTGACTGCAGTCTTTATTACCTTGCCCTTCGTAAGAAGACTATTCTTCAAGGCCTGTGGAGAATGGCGAACTGGAACAAAGAACAGGCAGCGACCCAGAGATTGTTGGCAAATAACTTTGAAGACCCGAAATGGAGATCAGCAGCTCTAAAGAATGCTTATGCTTTGCTTAGTAGGAGACGCTTTGGTAAGATCTTCTGAAAATCCTAGATGATGCCGGCGCTGATTATTTGTAGAATATGCTGCTGCTTTTTTCCTTCTTGCCGATCACCTTCACGACGCCGTTCAGGTCTGCCTGAATCAGCTCAAAGACATGCAACTCGCCATAACTATATCTCGGGTATACGAAGGAGATGACGGGCCGGTACTGCGCCGACTTCTTCAAGATACAGTTCTGCCGCTCGCAGCCCAGGAAGGCAATCGCTGGCTAGCTGCGTGGGCGTTTTGGATGCTTGGCCGGAAAGATGTCGCCGTACGAGCACTAATTGTACGTGGAGAAATCCCCGGGGTTCTTGGTACAAGAGGCAAGAATTGACTCCCCTCGCAGACTCCGGTTTATACCCTATTAGAGACACCTTGTTCTCCCGATATCAAGTCTCGGCTGTACCTCACTGACGACCCTGCCTTGGTCGTACTCTACTCTCATTTGCGCCATCAAACATTGCAGACCTTAAGAGGAGCCTCTAAGATTACTCCGAAAGTCGAATGGGAATTTGTGCTGCACAGCGCAAAGTTATACGACCGAATGGGTTGTGATCTTCTCGGGCTGGATATAGGTTTGTTGGAGGTCAGAAGGCTCGTGATTCAACGTGCGCTAACTATGGAACAGTGCGGAATTGGGAGTTCCAAAAGTCCCCAGGGGCACCTGGACTTGGCGGGGAGGTCAATCCTCTCAAGCTACTTCGAAGGAGGAGCTCACTGGTAGTTGCGGACTTACCGTCACCCACACTTCACTTTGAGTCACATCGAGAGAGCAAAAAGACGGTCAATGCACCTCCAACGACTTTTGAAGAGCCAGATGCAGGGTCTCTTCTGGATAGCTTTGGGTTTTAATATAGCTAGGTTGCAAACAAGAGATGAGCATGTCGGTGTGCCGGTGAGCTTGAGCTTGACCGGCTCGACTAAACCGATTTACTTGGTTTTATTATTATTTCTAAACTGCCAAAAGACGATGAAGTTGTTCCTATGGAGATAAGATAATAATTAATGGAACACCCTGAGAAGAATATATAGCATGCCAAATCGATGAGAGCAACCTGTGCCTGCTGTTTTGAGCTTCTTGACAGTAAATGATAGTGTAACTTGCCGGGAAGCCGGAATGTGGGGGGGAGGCCCAGCCACGACTGGCAGGTAGCCCGACCGAGCCGATCTATTACTTATCTTGTTTATCCATCTCACTGAACGTCACTTCACACAACTCTACGCGCGTCTATCAACATCGCCATCATTTGTCAATACTTCAAAGATGGCGACACGCGTGATTCCAGGACGAAGTTTTACCCTGCGAGGTGTCCTGGCCGGCCTTGCTGTTGGAACTATCATCTGCTTCTCTAATATGTACTTTGGCTTGCAGACAGGATGGGTCTCTATCATGTCGATGCCAGCCAGTCTCATGGGCTTTGGCATCTTCAAGCTTCTTGCTCCACACTTGAGGTTTCCCTTTTCCCCAGTCGAGAATGTTTTGCTGCAGAGCGTAGCTTGTGGCATGGCCATTATGCCACTTGGGTGCGGGTTCGTTGGCGTTGTAGGTCGTAAAAGCTCCTGTAAAAGAGACTGGCTCTAACCGGACCGACAGATCCCAGCGTTGAACTATCTTTTGGCTGCCGATGAGCAAGGACCAATTGATTTAAGTACCTGGCAGCTCATAATCTGGTCTCTCGGACTTTGCTATTTTGGTGTTGTCTTTGCTGTTCCTTTGTAAGTCAGCAGCTAGCTGCCCCCATTCTTGTTCTGTTTGAAGGGATACTGACTGTATTAACTAGGCGTAAGCAAGTCATCATTAGAGAGCGTCTCAAATTCCCCAGTGGATTCAGCACGGCTGTTTTGATCTCCGTCTTGCACGGTGGAGGCCGGCAGTCTACAAAAGATGAACTGGACGCTGCTGCGAAAGGCGGGTTTGCCAGTCTCGTTCCACAGGACGAATCGTCCCAACCAGCTGCCGTTGGGTCAGCTGCTGCAGATCAGGAACACCAGCAAGAACTTGAGGACGACCTGTCATCCAAAGGCGACTGGGCAGATAACATCAAGCTATTGCTTTTGTGCTTTGGCGGCTCTGGCCTTTATACGCTTGCTACCTACTTCTTCCCCGTACTGCGTAATCTGCCCGTCTTTGGCCCAAACGCAGCCCATATGTGGCTGTGGACGTTCAACCCCAGCTTCGCCTATATTGGACAGGGAATCATTATGGGCACTGAGACAACGCTACATATGCTTCTTGGTGCTGTCGTGGGCTGGGGAATTCTTAGTCCTCTTGCCAAGTCCCGTGGATGGGCACCCGGTGATGTTGATGACTGGGAAAACGGTAGCAAGGGATGGATCATATGGATTTCGCTGGCCATAATGTTGGCGGATGCTATCGTGAGTCTTGCTTACGTAGGTCTTCGTGGAGTCTTTACCAGCCATAAGGTTATCAGCATTGTTTCTTCTTTTAGACAACGACTGCAAGAACATGGCATCTCTGGTGTGTGGAGACCTCCTAGCCATGTATATTCGCCACTTCTCCATACCGACACAACGGACCGCACTGAGCCGCGTCGTGACTGCACCCGAGAGGATGGCGATGGAGATGAAGATGCACCCCCGCACCAGCGCATCGATGGCCGTATGGTGTCAATTGGCCTTCTTGCATCAATCGCCCTCTGTGTACTTACCATCTACCTGGTCTTTGGCGATCTCGTACCGCTCTATGCTACGAGTATTGCTGTTCTCATGGCTCTAGTACTGAGTATCATGGGAGTTAGGGCTCTAGGTGAGACAGATCTGAATCCAGTATCGGGAATTAGCAAACTGGCACAATTGTTCTTCGCATTCATAATCCCACAATCCCATAAGTCCAGCGTTTTGATCAATTTGATTGCTGGAGCCGTGGTTAGTATGATACAAACTTCCTAAAGTATCGTTTGCTAACTCATGGCAGTCTGAGGCTGGTGCGTTACAAGCTGGCGATCTTATGCAAGACCTCAAGACTGGCCACCTCCTAGGGGCGGCGCCAAAGGCTCAGTTCTGGGGCCAAGTCATTGGAGCAACAGCAGGTGCTGTTCTGAGCGCTTTTATTTACCGCATTTATACAAAGTAAGATCCCCTCTGTATTGCATACGTTAGCCCCTTAAGACCCTGACAAGATGGATCTCCAGCGTCTATACAATTCCTGGGGACCTTTTCCAGGTACCGACTGCCTATGTCTGGATTTTTACTGCACGACTTGTCACAGGCTCTGGATTACCATATCGGGCCAAGGAATGGGCTATCGGAGCTGCAGTTTTATTCGCCTTCGCCACTGTCATCAGGACATTTGCTATTGGTAAAAGATGGCGGCCTATGATTCCAGGCGGCATCGCCGTTGCTGTTGGTAAGTCAACGATGTGTGAGGCCTGTCTAAGCTATCGCTGAAATTTAACAAGGCATGTACAACGTCCCGTCGTTCACACTGGCTCGAGCTGTGGGCGGTCTTTTCGCATGGTACTGGATCCATATAGCGCAAAGAAAGCAGACACCTCTTATTATCCTTGCCTCAGTACGCATCATGCTCCACAACTAAAGTCTCGCTAACATCGGTAGGGCTTTATCCTCGGCGAGGGTTTTCTGAGTATTGTGAACCTTCTACTACAAGGTCTAAATGTACCGCATTTGTGATTGTGGACTGGACAGAAATGACACCAGAGGTAAATCCCCTGCCCCAAAATCTTAGCTGTACGTGGTCGAGCTGACAGGCAACCGCCTATTTTAGCTGCCATGAATGCTGCCTGGAAGAGTCACTTTCAGAGTCGGTCCAAGACGCTCGCAGGACCAGCGCTCGGGCATTGTCATCGGCAGCTGTAAAAACGATCTCGCCTGAGAGGCTCTTTGGACATTTCTTGGATAGGTTGGCCTCAGGTGGAGCAATCAGAAGGCCTTGTTTCCAATGAGTGACAGTGCCAGAGGGCCCAGTTGTGAATGCGACACCACCCTGGTCTCTCTTGTCCCATGTGTCAGGTGTTGTCTCAGCAGGGGGGACTGGGTCGCTTCGGGCTGTGGTGAAGAAGTTGTCGAACCAGATGAGGAAGCCATCAATGTTCTCAACCTCGCGAGTAAGGTTAGATGTCCACTTGGCGGTAAACTGAAGGTCTTCAGTTTTGACGGTATGGAGATCAAGCACTTTGAAAGGGTAAGGTTCACCGCAAAGAGAGCTTTGCGGCATAGCCTCCACCCTTGCTTCCTCGTAAATTCCCTCCTGCATAGTCTTCATATCAAATCCATACACGTCTCTCCAGAAGGTGATGTTGTCTGCAATGTATTCTTGGTCTGCGACAGGAGCGATCCAAATAGTTGCAGAGCTCGGCGCGAGGATACCGTCTGGCTTGAGATACCGATCTCGAGCGTACAGGACACTGGGGAGCATGGCTTCGTAGAGTAGAAAATAGCCCATCCACTCGCTGACAATGATGTCAACCTGGTCAACGGGTAGCTTAACATCCTCGATGGCACCCTTGATGGTAGTGATGATGTCGGACAAGCCATTGTGGAAAATGTTTTCCCTGGCCTTGACAATAATGTCCGACTTGTCAACAGCAATCACTTGCTTGGCACCTGCCTTTGCAGCAAACATGCTCAGAATTCCTGGTTACACGTCATCAATATCGGCATGTTAAACAGGTAGGAAGGTCAACTTACCAGTGCCACATCCGATATCGAGCACAACCTTGTCCTTGAATATGTGCTTATTGTTGTAAATGAAGTCACGGTACGCGTCAGTTCGTACCCTGTCTTTCAACATGGTCTCATGAATTTCTGATCACAGTCAGTTCAACATCACAAGCGAAGAGGCCGAGAAGAAAATACCATGAGCAGCATATGACTCAAAATAATAAGCAGATTCGTCCTTTTTCTCAACGGGAGCTGTCTCGGTGTCATCTCCCCATCGCTTGTCGAGTGTTTCCTGGACCGTTAAGCGATAGCTGGCAAATTGATCCTTGAGTCTCTCGAGCTCCTCCTCAAGCTCTTTGTTGCGTGCCGTAAGATTTCCGTCCTTGGCTTGATCAGCGGTGATAGCTTCTAGGACTTCGTCAAGAGAAAAGATGAGAGCGTCGTTCTCTAGAACAGGGCGAAGGTATTTTTCATCCTCCAGGTCCTTAGTAGAGATGTCTTTGGGAAGGGACAATCCGTTCTTCACATGGTCGCGAATAAAGTTGACCAGCTTGACGGCTCCGTGAAAATCTAGCTGGAGCTTTTGCACGTCCTCGGCGAAGTTGTACCCATGGTTTTTGATGCTATCTTCTAGCATGGCGGCGACCGTGGAGAAAGTCTGCGAAGTGAAGAAGGAAGTGATAGAAATCGACTCCTCATCCGACTCCAGATCGAGCCATTCACCCTCATCGGAAGCAGAATCGTGTACAGACATTTTTACTGCAGCGACGAATTACAGCAGAAATATTGCACAAGAAATAATTTTTAAATAATTAGTCGAGTAGCCGTTTTGTTTGAGCTGGGCGACGGCAATAGCTAGAGGAAAGTATTTTGTGGGATCACCGCGATTGGATGAGACTATGCCCTGTTGGGGAATTTTTTTTTTGGGTCAAGATAGCAGAGATGCAATCCGCGAGGCGTTTGCTTTCAATATGTCTGTAAGTGGTATATCGCGTCTCTCTTGTCGAGGCGACGTGCGGCTCAGCCACCCGTTACCTTTTGAATATGGGATTTGGATTTCAGCTGCTACTTCGTCTTGTCTTTCTCGTCTTCAGATTCCTCAGAGCCGTCGACATTAGAGTCATCTTCGTCGTCGTCCTCATCCTCATCGTCGTCTTCGCCGTCTGATACAGTTTCACCAAGCTCAATCAAGCGAGCCTATGGTAATGTAAGTATACTGCTTGCATCGCATGATGAAACCTCCCGTTGTTCCAACTTACCTTGTACTTTGTCATCTTCTCTTCCAAGTCACCAAACACCATCAAGAGATCATCTAGTTCCGACTGTGTCGTGTCTCTGGCCTCCTTCGACTCCGATAACTGTTTCTCGGTTGCAGCCTTCGCCTTTGCTGCTTCTTCCTTCGCTATCTCTTTGAATTCTGACAGATGTTTCTCAGCCGTGTCCCTGGCTTTGTTTGCTGCTGACAGTTCTGATTCCATCTGCAAAAATGTGAGTTGCCTTAGTGTGACCAGAGTGAGCCGGAAGACGCCTACCTTTTCGAGTCTCGCTTGCATGTCTTTCATCCCAGCATCCCCACCACTTAATTGTTTCTCAAGGTGCCGGCATTTCTCATCTGCCTCGAGGGTCATTGATTTCTGCTGTTCCAAATCGCCCTGATGTTGTTTCTGGAGCGCTGTCAACTTGGCATCCTTTTGCTTGCTGAGTTCTTCCATGTCTTTCTTGTATCCCTGTTCCTTCTCGTCTGCTCTGGCCTTGACGTCCTCTATCTCCTTGTCTTTACTTTCACGAAGATGGCCCAATGCCTTCTCGTGTAATTTTCTCTGCTCATCCAGGTCTTTCTTGCACAATTCCTGGAGTGCATTATGTTCCTTTTGAGACTATATTAGGCATAACGTCAGTGATGAGCTGCACCCCGTGGACTTATTCTTTGCTAGAATAAGAGTACATACCTTCATCAAATCAACCTCTAGACGACTGATTGTCGCTCTAAGGTCAGCCACCTCAGCATCTGTTCGCCGTCTGATCTTTTCCGCTTCAGCTTCCGCTGCTTTTCGAATCTGCTCGAGCTGCCTCTGATGGTTGCTGTCCTGTGCGGCTTGTTGCGACCGCAGTTGAGCAATTTGCTTCTGGTATTCATTTTCTTTAGTTGAATACTGAGACTGTAGTTGAGCAATATGCTTCCGTTGATCGTTCTCTTTGGATGCCAGCTGAGTCTGAAGTTTTCTGCAAATCTTTAGCCTAATTTAATACAACAAATGACTGAATGACGTACCGCAACTCGTCGCTGTGACTTTTCTGCAGACTCTCGCTGACTGCTTTCAATTGTTGCATTTCTAGGGCAGCCGTTTCTTGAGAACGACGATGGTCAGCCTGTTCTTGACCTAGCCGACTCTGAAGCGCAGCCAATGCTTCTTGTATGTCATTTATGGTGGTTTGCTTCTCCTCAACTTGACTCCTCAAAGAGTCCACAAGCTCCCTGGAAACACCCTTCTGAGTACCATTGGTGATGATGGATATCTCCATACCGGGTTCCCTATCAATCGCACGTGCTATTTGGCTATAATTATCTTTGAAGAACTCAACAAATGCTCGGTCAAAGAAGACATCTGGCAGTCGGCCAGGAGACGAAGCATCAAGCTTTTGAGGCAAAACCTCAAAGTCGCGCATGAGGGGGTGGCTACGGAGCCTTGATAAACGATTCAAGTACAAATCTCGATCAATTCGAGACGTTAAAATCTCAAGCAAAGTTGCGCGTGGGATCGGCGAATCTCTGGTGGAAAACTCGTAAGCAGTGCCCAACAGCATGGTGCACAGTCCCTGAACAAGTTCACCACCACCTATGGCTGGAGGTTGTGAGACAGCTTGAATCAAGCTCTGTACATTGCTCCCCTCTGCGAGAAAATCGTCAACAGCATCAAGATCCTCGAAAAGCCAGCCCAGAAGAAGCATAAGATACCCAACCAATACTCGCGGGTCATCATTTCGGCGAAGTCCCGATATTACATGTGCTGTAAGGGTTTGTATGCCAGTCACTACCTCTTCCCCATCCTCAGAATCGCCTTCCGTGAGGCTCATAGCCTCTGCTTTGGCTTGCGGGTTCTCAAATAGCAGGTGGAACGCAATCGCCGCAGCAAACCACTGTCGATATGGATCGCTGGTTTCCAGTGAGGGCTGCAGAAGGACTGTAAGAATATTCGAAGGCTCGTTAGCACCAGATTGATGGCCTTCAATGGCTCTGCCGAGGAAATGTAGCTTGACAGCCGAATGCTTGGCAAAGTACGCCTCCAGACACTCAGCAGCTGCAAACCGTACGTCAAACTCTTGAAGGTCCTGCGAACAGAGCGTGAGATCCAATAACCCGTCAATGACGAAGACTTTGTCCTGTTGATTGACCTGGCCACCGGCTGCATCGTCCTTATCTAGAGGAGACAGGACTGTCATTTGAGCAAACGCTTCTTGGATGGGCGCATTTTGACAGATCATGTCACCACAAGTAATCAAAGCCTATATCTCACGTTAACGAGGTTATCCTCTGGCTATCAAGGTGTCGCACCTCGGCTTTAATTTGTGTTTGGGCCTCATGGCTGAAGGCTAACTGAAGAACGTAATATGTAAGATCATGCCTCCAAATTGCTGCTTGATTCAGGTTTGTCCCTGCTGATCCTCGAACAATAAAAAGACGTATCACAGCAAGAAAAGCATACACGTTGCGATTGCGTTGCGCTGCTGCCCATGAAGCAACTTCTAACCCATCGGGTTGAGGTTTAAGGACACGCCTCAGCAAGTCCGCAAGACGGCTGATACAACCCGATTCACGAAAAAGTGTCTGGTTTGAGCTGTTTGATCGGAGTAGATTTGCCAGCAAAATCAAACAATCCTCAACGGTACGCCCACCCTCGGCTAAGGCACCGTCTGCTTCGATAATGGCGAACAACCTGTCAAAGGCATTCTCAAAAGCCACCAGTTTCTGTATCTCGACCGACGTTGGCGTGAGGTACGTTAGGAGGATAATAACTTCGTTACGTAGAGCATCGCGCTGGTCGTCGAGTACGGAAACCAATCGTGACATTCCTAGAGGCGCAGTAAGGATGCATTCCTCTGTGCGTTCCGTTCGGGCTGAAAGAATAGCGGCAAGTAACTGAAGAGAATAAAGGCGGGAGTAGAAATCGTTGGTATCGAGGAAATCGAGTAGCAATGTGATATTCTCTTGACGTTGAGTAAATTCATCAGCGAGCCAGAGAGCAATCTCTTCCGAAGCCTCAGGACTATCTTCATTCGGATTGAAGAGCATTAACAATGTCTCAAGGACCACCTTGACCGTATCAACATCTTCGCCATCTTTGCTCAAGCTTCCAATCAGACTTCGTAGGGCGCCTGAAGCTACAGATGCCGGATAGTCTTTGGCAAAGCTCCGTAGACCTAAAATAGCCGCTCTTCGATCCTCCAACAGAGTTGCTGAACTAAGACGACCACTGAGAACGTCGATGGTCTCGCCAACTGATTGTTTCGCCGGGGCACTGGCAATAGAGAACATGATTGCGGCGCCTTAATGCCATATGGCTCAAAAATGTTCGAAAAATTGCATGGAGGCACTCTGGCGTGTTTCAAATCCGATTCTCTTGGTGGTAAAGATCACGACGGAAGCTATAATTAGTCGACCACTACTTGCCTGGGTAGCCAGTTAACTCTGGACAGCTTGTCAGGAGTGACTCCAGAAAGGGACACCGACTCAATTAATGCATAAGGTTCGTTAGAGACATATACCCGCACCCGTCCGTCCTGGTGCTGGCGACTCTCCATAAGTGGAGTCGTGTATGCAGTGAATTTGCGCTAGGCATGGAAGTGCTGATCAGAGAATCATTTCGCGATCCGACAGAAGGTAAAAACTTCAACCCTTCACATCGTTCTTCCTTGTCTCCGCTGAAGATTATCGTGTGAATTTCTTTTTTGAAACCGATCGCGCTATTAATTCTAGCTGTGGATAATAAAAGAGTCGTTCAATACTTCTTTTTCTCCTTGTGTACGGTTTTGCGATCGCATCGCTTGCTTTTTGCCTTCTGGCTTCCTGCGTGGTAACAAATCTTCGATTAAACAGCTGTCGCATAAATCGGCGAGATGGGTATCCCAGCTGCTTTTCGATGGCTGTCCACGAGATACCCTAAAATCATATCGCCAGTAATTGAGGATAAACCTCTTGTTATGGAAGATGGTTCTACGATTCCTGTCGACACCACTCGACCTAACCCAAACGGCGAGGAATTCGATAATCTCTATCTGGATATGAATGGCATCGTCCATCCCTGTTCTCACCCTGAAGATCGGCCAGCTCCCAAAGACGAGGAAGAGATGATGATGGAGGTCTTCAGATATACCGATCGCGTTGTAAATATGGTGCGACCTAGAAAGATCCTCATGATTGCAGTTGGTAAGTATCCTGCTTATCTCCTGTACCCAAACCTAACCACGGCCATTCATAACGAGTGGTTACATTGATACTAACCACCCGTCACAGATGGTGTTGCCCCTAGGGCCAAGATGAACCAGCAGCGGTCGCGACGATTTCGTTCTGCACAAGAAGCTCAAGAGAAAGAGCAGGATAAACAAGAGCTTATAAAAATGCTGAAGCAGCAGAATGGCGGGAATTTGACCGCCGAAAGCTTGGAAACTGTGACGAAAAAGGCGTTTGATTCGAACTCAATTACCCCCGGCACTCCTTTCATGGATATCCTCGCACTTAGTTTGAGATACTGGTGCCAGTACAAACTCAACACAGACCCGGGTTGGGCGAAATTAAAGATCATCATCTCTGATGCTACAGTTCCTGGAGAGGGTGAGCATAAAATCATGAACTTTGTCCGCTCTCAAAGAGCGTCCCCCGACCATGATCCGAACACGCGCCATGTCATCTATGGTTTGGACGCTGATCTTATTATGCTCGGGCTTGCCACCCACGAGCCTCATTTCCGAGTCCTGCGCGAAGACGTCTTTGCCCAAGAACAGAAAGCCCGCCTCTGCAAGCTCTGTGGCCAAAAAGGTCACGATGCTCAGAATTGCCGTGGTGAGGAAAAGAAGAAGGACGGCGAGCACGACGAGAAAGACAACGGTGTTGCTCTCAAACCTTTTATTTGGCTGCATGTCGCAGTATTGCGAGAATATTTGGCGGTTGAGCTAGAAGTGCCAAACCTGCCCTTCCGCTTCGACTTGGAACGTGCCGTGGATGACTGGATTTTCATGTGTTGTTTTGTAGGCAACGATTTCCTGCCTCATCTTCCAGCCCTCGAGATTCGGGAACATGGAATCGATACTCTGACCAAGATTTGGAAGGATAATCTGCCAGTCATGGGTGGCTACGTTACCAAGGATGGCCATATCGATCTCGAACGAGCCCAAGTCATCTTGAATGGCCTAGCGCAACAAGAGGACGGTATCTTTAAAAGACGAAAAGAACAAGAAGATCGACGTGAAGCCAACTTCAAGCGGAGAAAGCTCCAGAACGAGGGTAATGGTCGGGGAGGACGCCAGAGCGGCCCAAGCCACCCGAAAAAGATCAACGGACATGAAAATCCTGCAAACGGTCTACCACTTCAAGCCATCGGATCATACCCTGGTCGCCATGAGCACTCACTGACCCACGACATGGTGGTGAATCGCAGCACTGCACCGGATGCGAACGTCGCCAATAAAAGCGCTGCCAGTGTGCTCAAAGCGCAGCTCCAGTCACAGAAATCGCTTTCTAGCGCAAAATCAGAGGATCCTGAACAAGGATCTCCTTCAGCTCTCGGCAAACGAAAAGCGTCGAGTATCGAGGAAGGAAACGGTACGTTACCCGATACAGCCAGTGCGACTACCCCATCGGCCCCTATTGAAGAAGGCCCTGTCGACGATGTGCGGTTATGGGAGGATGGCTACGCTGATCGATACTACGAGAAGAAATTCCACAAAGATCCCAAAGACATCGAATTTCGTCATGGAGTCGCTCGAGCCTATGTCGAGGGTCTCGCCTGGGTCTTGCTATACTACTTCCAGGGATGCCCATCTTGGGAATGGTACTACCCCTATCACTACGCACCATTTGCGGCCGATTTTCAAGACATTGCTAAGATGGAAATCTCCTTTGAGAAGGGACGGGTGTCCAAGCCTTTCGAACAGCTGATGAGTGTCTTGCCAGCTGCATCGAGACACGCTCTACCTGAGGTCTTTCATGATCTAATGCTCAACCCAGAGAGTGACATCATAGACTTTTATCCCGAGGACTTTGAAATCGACCTCAACGGAAAGAAAATGGCCTGGCAGGGAGTTGCATTACTTCCCTTCATTGAGATGCCACGACTTCTGGCAGCAGTCCAAGCCAAGTACCCAGAACTTAGTGCGGCGGATTCTGCGCGTAATGAGATGGGCAGAGATGTCCTGATCTTTTCGGAAGGCCACGAGAGCCTGTATGACGAGGTTCTCACCAACTTCTACTCCAAGAAACAAGGCGATTCCAAGTTCAAGCTAAACCCAAAGAAGAGTGATGGCTTGTCAGGTAAAGTAGAAAAAAAGGAGGGTTATGTTCCCCATAGCGAGTTGAAATACCCTCTGGAACGGAATAGTATGCCCGATCTGGACTATGATCGATCTGTCAGGTATGTGCTTGGCTCCTTTGTTCATTGTTGTCTGGCTAACCATCATAGTGTATATTACGACTTCCCCCAAGTATCGCAAGCACACAAGTCGATGCTCCTTCGTGGAGTGCAACTTCCAAAACCTGCCCTTACGCAGAGCGACATCCACGAGATGCGGAACAGGGCCAATCGTGGGGGTAGGCATGGTGGCTTTGGTCGTGGCCACGACCGAGGTGGCTACAACGGACCTGGTATCACGCGTGGTTCTCAATACAACCGCAACCAGGGGGGATACGGTAGACCTAATAGTCATTACCCTCCTGCCTCGGCATCTCACGTTCCTCCACCACCAGGCGCTCCCGGGTTCGGGATCGGAGTGCCACCACCTCCACCACCCACTAACTATCACAGCCGATCATACGACAACCGGCACGGAGGTTCTTCAGGTTACAACCAATACAGAGGCCCTTCGTACCCAGCTGATGGCGTCCCTGGATATAATGGCTACAACGAAGCTTCTTATGGGAGAGGGCAAGGTTCGGGAGGTTACAACTCTCGAGGCCACTATCGAGATGGTCGATCTTACAGGTAGTTGGCACAATTCAGGTGCCCGAGGTTGCAAAGACATGGATCGATCTTTCAGACATCGGACAGGTGGTGTTGGTCTAGATCGTAGGAACTGAGATTAGTAACTACGCATTCGTAGGGCATACTAGCCCCTGCGAAAAACAGGCAGCGAATTCTTTGAACCTATTTCTTCTCACAGCCAGTTAATGGTTGCTTTTCATGGTGTGGTTGTAGATGACTAGTGAACATTTGAGCTTGGTCAGATAGGGAAAGAGAAAGATTCCAAGTCAGAATAGACGGGGGATGTTTTCCCAAAAGAAATTGAGTGAACACGCATGCAATTATCCCTCTACCTTGATTGACATGCACGAAACCAATAAAGGGGCATTATACCAGGGTAGGAATCTTAGGTATAGTAATGTAAAACATTCATGACATATAAAGTCTGAAAACGGTCACCTCTTAGTCTAGTAGGTAGTAAGTACTGTAGGTACTACTATCAATACTCTACATTGACAACTACTAAGGTACCTACTATCCAGTGTGGAGACGTTTCGCGGGGTTTGGGACAGCCTAGCCTAGCACCCGCAAGTGACCCTGGAGGAGCCAGGACGACTCTAAACTTGATACCTCCCAAACTCGCACACGCTCAATGCTGCCCCGAATATGAATGGCGACGCAAGCCTCGTCGGCTGCCTTGTCGACAGGCTCGCCACCAGAGTAAGTCTGAAGATTCTGTCTTTTGTGGCGGTCTCACCCCTTTGAAGCTTCGGTTGACTGACGTCGGGCACCTATTGACAGCTCCCCCATCGAGCTGGCACCAACGGCCAGACTTTACAACAAGACGATGTTCTCCAAGTCACCAGAGCCACTCTGGTCGAGCTCGGGAACACTTCAATCGCCACGGTCATCGCATCACTCCTAGTTCTACTCGAGGATCTCGCGCGCCCATACTCGACCGTCGCCGACCATCCAAGCCACATCCTAGCCTCCGAACTTTACGTTGTCGCTGTTATCGCAGATTGCTGCTCTTCGCATTGGACGTCCCTTTCGCAGGATGCAGATATAGCACCGAGCCCTTCACCCCCTCCGCTTGACGAAGTACTCGTCAGTCGCCTCTTCGACGCCTTTAAACATCTTCTTGAACCGATTCCCGAGAATTGTATCCTCCCTGCTCAGACACTTCTTGACCGAGTATCGACGCGGAATGTCTCTGTCACTCGACCAGAAAGTTCGTCTGTATCTTCAGACGCAGATAGTTCGCCTCCAAGCGACGAGAAGTCCGCGGAGACATTGGTGGAAATGGATATTCATATCAAGACAGTAACTGAATATGTCACAACATCAAGCTGGACTGCTGCTTTTGACTATCTTAGAAATGTCATATACTCCATACGAACTAGTATTGTTACCCAACCTGGAGTATCTACACCAGGGTCGTTCCAAGACGCTGAGAGAGCGGCACTTGTGGTTTTGCGCCTCCTCTCTTTCTTTTGGGTCGATGGTCCAAAGCTTGGCCAGGTCATACAAGAGATCTGCTCAAGCTTCCTACACTTCCGCAAACCGTATCAGAACACAATCGCTGTAGTCTCTCCATTGTTAATCATGAGATGGCTAGACCGGTTCCCACGAGAGTTTGTGCAACTTCATCAAGTTCATAAACGACTTGACGGAGGAGCTGATACATTATTCGACATGGCACAGGCTGCAACTGATAACGGACGACGACGAGGCCTTTTTTATCCTCTCCAAACTACATTGCTGTTTCTTCTGCCAGATGTCTTCGAAGTCGCGAGCAACATGCGTGAAGCAAAGAGCAGCAGTATGGTAAAGAAGGTCGCTTTCCTGGATGGACTAAGAAAAGCCTCGCGAAACCGCAACGAACAAGCAGCTTATTGTCTCGTCTCTTTACTCCGCGCTGCCAGACATTTTGATATTGAGAGCGACTCTGCATTAGTCAGTTACGCACTGGACGTACAGGACGAAGTTCGCGATGCCCTTTTCCGCCGTGCCACCTCGTCAGAATACGGGCTCTTCGACCAGGACATGATGACTGCAGCCTTTGTGAGCTTGACACATCTCAATCTTGACACGAGCGTCAGCGGCTTTGTTGAGAGTTGCATCGCATTGAATGCACCAACCAGCTTCAAACTAGCTGCTGTCCAAGGATGTTCCTATTTCGCCCAACAACCCTATGCTTTGAGGTATCATGAATTATTCGATGTAGCAATACCATTCATGCGAATGCAATTAGAGGTGGGCCATCTGAACTTTGACCCGCAAAGCTTATCAAAACTGACCGCTACAGACTGAGAACACCAAAGCTGGTACGATGATTCGGCAGGCAAGCGAAAGAACAGAGCTCGTCTGCAGCATTCTTCAATTTTTGGATGCATCTCCAGCTCGCTTGCTAGATGATCTTTCCGCAGACAATTCAAATAACAGCTTCTTCAAATCTTTCCTACTTTGTGTCTTGTCCGAGAACCCCCCTATACGCAAGCTTGCTACTGGGGTAGCGAGCCGCCTCTTCCAGGGTCACCTTGAAGCATATCGCCAATTTGATACCGGTCACCGTTTTGGCACAAAAGAGCTACGTGATGATATCTGGAGCAGGAGGTAAGTCCTCCAAGATGCCTGAACTTAAGTCACCAACTTATGATGTCCAAGTTCCAAGGTTCTCCTTGCTTTGTGCGAATCTGTAACCTCTAAAAAGGACGACCAAAGCTTACGCGACCTCCAAGAATATTTGGAAGCGCGCTTACTTATCCTCAAGAATATCCCGGTATGTCGTTACAAAACAATTCTTCCCTTGGTTACTTACTGCTTACATGCGATAGGAATTGGCCAAAGTACCAGAAGATACAGGAGATGTTGTTAGTGCAACCACGAAACTCGAGACAACTCTTCTCATTTCACTCTGTTCCGCGAGCATCACGACATGTCAGCTGGTGACGTCTTGTACAGGGCTGTTCCTTCAAGAGTGCTCGATTATTGACAAACATGTCGAGTCGGCGGAAACATCAGCGTCGGTGCTTAGGAATGCTGAAGTCTATCGCGAAATATCCTCGCCCGCATTTCGATTCACTGGGTTGGTCGCATTCCAGAAGCGAGTGAGGGGCCTTCTGCGTCAGATGCAGTTCCCGACAAGTGGCATTCTAAAGGCGTGGGAAATAGCATTCGATCGCTGGCTCCATCTCGCAAAAGACGTTTCAACATCCACTCTCGATGTCGTGGATGGAAGAGCACTAGCTGAATGGCGAAATTATTCCGGATTCTTAGCCTCTTTGGGTGGCATATGCACTGCCGATCAAGCTATCATCCTTGAAGAACCAGCCCTTGGAGGTCTAAGATGGATTGATCGCGTTTCTTCTGAGCATTCTGAAGAGCCGTTGCTGACAAGATATTTAAGGCTCAGTATTCAACTTCTGGCTTGTGCTAACGTGAGAGTGCGTGAAGCAATGCGAGATGTACTTGCAAGTGAGGTCTCGCCGGCCCTTTATTACCCCTTGTTTAGAGCCTTGGAGTCTGAATTGGAAGTGTTGTTCACGGGCGCCCTGGCTCCCGTCGAAAAAGACCAGGACAGCGAGGTGGTATTCGCGGAGCAGGCAGCATCGTTGCTCCGTGCCTTGGTTGAAAGGCTTGAAAGTCCTTCCGATTTAGGAGCTGCTTCTTCGGTACACCTGGGATCGCTCACACTGAATTTCGCCAAGTTCTTGGACGGCGTCAACGATACGCCCAACACCTTGAGAGTGAAGATTCGTGTCTGTCATCTGTGTGAAGTCGTGACCAAGCGGAAGGAACATCTGAACTTACGAGACGATGTTCGCATAAGAAACCAGCTACTCGAATACATTTTTGGATGGATCGCACGCCCTCGCTCACCACAGCATGGCCCTGGCTCCAGGCAAGATGATACAGCTCGCGTTCAGAAAGACCTGGATAAAGCTTGCTTGAAGTCACTAGCTGACCTAACCTTTCGTTTGCCGTTGCAGCCATCCGACAGCCATACAGATGCTGGTATGAGCGAAATGAAGTCGCAGATGTTTCATACGTATTTCAACCGCTTTTTGTCCCTCCTCAACCATGAACCGTCAGAATTGACCAGATCCGACACCATGTTGAGTGTTACACTTCGCGAAGAGTCCGCATCGAACTCAGACTTGGCAATCACGATCTTGTCCAACTTGCTTAGCGCCAATATTGATGTTGGTCTGAAGCATTCGCTCAACATTGGGTACCATGACAACGTTGAGATTCGTACCGCCTTTGTCAAGGTTCTTTACAACATTCTTGTCCAAGGAACTGAGTTTAGTAACCTGACTGACTCGGCTGTGAGTGAGAAATACGAAGAATTGCTGGAACTTCTGACCAGCGATCTTTCTCTTGCCATTTCCATGGCAGTGGCCTGCCCCAGCACAGATGTTGACGAACTCACAATCTGTCTCCTTACGGTTTTCGAACAACGAGGTTTGATTTTTGAGTTATTAGAGGCTCTTATCAAGCAGGAGATTGCAGATACTGAGAACGAGGCAGAGATTCTGCGTCGAGGCTGCGTAGCGACCAAAATGTTGTCAGTTTATGCGAAGTGGAAGGGCGCTTCATATATTCGAAATACGCTCCAAAAGGTTTTGGAACGTCTTATGTTGACGTCCAAGGACCTTGATCTTGAACTGGACCCCGCAAGAGTCAGCTCAACAGAGGAGCTCCAGAAGAATGCCCTGCAGCTTCGCATCGTTGCCAAGGTGTTCATTGATGATATCTGTGCTTCTTCTTCCAACATTCCACCAGCGTTCCGCAAAATCTGTTACATCATATCAAATGCAGTCATGCCAAGGTTCCCTGATGCCAAGTATACCGCTGTAGGGGCTTTTATTTTTCTTCGCTTCTTTTGTCCAGCAATTGTCGCTCCAGAGGTGGAGGGTCTTGTATCCACGGCACCATCCAAAGAAATGCGCCGTGGCCTGCTTCTCATTGCAAAGGTTATCCAGAACCTGGCCAACAACGTACTCTTCGGGGCCAAAGAACCTTACATGTTTCCACTTAATGACTTCTTAACCCAGAATATCTACCATGTTACTACGTTTCTCCGCGAGATTTCTGTACCGCCTCACCAGCTGGAGGCACACGGTAGCACAGAATCTTTCGACTTTGGGTCTTGCGTCGCGCTTCATCGCTTTCTCTACGACCACTGGGATCATGTACGGCAAACCCTCGTATCGCGTGAGAGAAAGGACTATGCTAGAACATCAGGAGACCTTGCTCGGGGACGTTCGCCAGTTCTAGAACCCTTGAGAAATCTCATAGCTAACCTCGGACCACCACCACTTGCTGTGTCCTGGAACAGACCACAGGTGTCTTCCAATAGCCCACCCTTATATTCTAGGTTTCAAAACTTCATGCTTAGGAACGCTTTCCGAAGCACGGAATCCTTCTTGACAGCAAGGGCTGTTTATGATGGAGGCGAGAGCAAGGTCGGCCTTCACTATAACGGCCGGCATTTGTACAAGCTGACAGTGTTTAGGATGGTCTGTCTATTATATGTGTTATTCTTCGTCACATTGAGACAGAAAGTATTGACTACGACACCTTATTATACTGTTACCTCAAGATTGCCAGCAGATTATGGCACCGACCTTTCGGCATTTTGATCGACGCAACTTGCTACAATGGACGCAATGAGCCTCAGGATGATTTATTCAAGAAGCTCGAGCTCCTCACACCATCGGAATTGTCACAGAATCTCACTCGTATCTATGTCTATAACATGAACAGCGCGTTCAAGTAAGTCAGCCCTTTTTAGAGAACCTGCTGGAATGCAAACTAATCCTTGTGACAGGCGATGCTTCCGACGTCTGCTAAGGGTTTGCACCAAGAATGAAAATGGTGTGTTTAACCCTAAAAACGTGGAGTACCACTTGATAGGGAGTCTTCAAGATTTGCAGGCACATTTCCATCTTAGCCAGCTCCATCTGCCAAAAGAGACTATCAGTGTGGTAACTGACACTCGCTACGTCTTTCAGCCAATCACACGGCTATCCAAGTCAAAGGGTAAAATCGAGGTTATCATCAAGGTCGGCAGTCAGTTTGTACAGGTCACCACAACTAAAAAGCAGGAAATCTTTGCGGGATTCCGTCTGGGTACTACTGTCAACGATATCTTCCGGTTGGGTGAGGTTGATGAAGCCCCAACGTCTATACAAACTGAAGACGATTCTGCTTTCGGATTACGGGCAGACAACGGGAAGATTGTGATGTATTTTACAAGCCCCAAGAAATCCGACGTACTCCAAACAATTCGAGGCGCCAAGGCCAAACATGGCAAGGATGGCAGAGCTCATAAATCGGTTGAACGCCTCATACGGCCACAAGACGTCCCGGGCACGCTGCTGAACCTTTCGCTGGCGAACCTTTCCAGCCATGACCACATCTTGAGATTGTCATCCTATAATCTTCTGGGGGCCCTCTGCAGGGCTTTCAAATTTAGCTCCGCTTCAAGAATCGTTTGCACCAAAGGTCAGTCATCGGGCGTCTGGAAGAACTTTATGCATATGTACTAACTGACGTACCTTTAGATGTATCTGTTCCACTGGATCCAAATCGCTTCGTGGTAGATATCAGCAATGAATTGGCACTGGGCGAGCCTCAGTTGACATCGGACTTTTTGACCGAGTTCTTTGTTGGATGGGAGAGTTTCCCTGACGAACAGAAGCCACTCAGTCTCGCCTACATGGCTCCCTGGCTGCCCGGCTTGCGAACATATATTCTGACCAACGAGCTGGATGGCGAAAAGGGGCGAGAAAGGGTTGCAATGCTTTTCCGAAAGCTTATCGATGTGACCGTCCAAGATCACACTCTCACCTTCGCCTTAGAGCAGTCAGTATGGCCAAAGATTGTTCAAGATGAAATTCTTCTTGAAATTTTCATGGACGAACTTCTTAAATCAGCAATGACATACAGCGTGCATGATGAGTCTTTGGAGGTTATTTCGTCGATTGTGGTAGGTATCGGAACGGTTACTTTGAGAGGCAAAATTCTGTCCAGGCTTCGTAAAGCCCTCAACAGGTCGTCGCTGCGCCCAACCAAGTATCTTCCAGATAACGCAGTCTGGGCTGAGATCTGTATCTTGCTCCGATTCTGTCTTGCTCTATCATTCGACAATGGTGTGCAGTCCCAGCTTTTCTTACCTGAGATATTTCACATTGTGACAATGCTGGCAAACACTGGTACCCAAGAAGTTCGGTTACTCGTCTACCGCCTGCTAGTGAACTCAGTCCATGCTGTGTGCACATCCTTCAACCTGGACGATGCTCGATCTAGCAAACTCCGAGCGAGTCTCGACTTTCTTTGCGACCCTCGTAGCGACATTTTCACCACACCTCCCACCTTCCCACGCGATGGCGCGTCAGTATCAACTTCTCAGGAAGCTGGCCCTGCACTGACAGCTACTGAGAATCTCGCATCTTGTCTTTTTGAGATTTGCTCTATCGCCGCACCGACAATTGATCTTGCAAACACATGGCGATCAAGATGGATGAGCCTCGTGGCTAGTACTGCTTTTCAGAATAACCCTGCTATCCAGCCACGTGCGTTTGCGGTTATGGGATGCTTGGCTCGCGAGGAAGTTGATGACGACTTGCTATACCAAGTACTGGTGGCTTTGCGAAACAGCGTCAACAGGTTTGGCGATGACCACAATAGTGAGATGCTTGTATCCATTGTAACTTCGCTCTCAAAAATGATGGCTAAACTTCCATCTGCATCTAGATACGGTCTGCAATTATTCTGGCTGGCCATGTCACTGGTACGACTGGTTCCTGCGACTCTTTTCAACTGCACTGCTCAGTTTCTCGAGGCCGTTCTAGCAAATATCAGCACTGGAGAAGAGTTTCAGGGGGGGGACATGGCGCTACTACTTCTCCAAGGCAGAACTCCATTGGATGAAGCTGCTTTACCGCTAGAAGAGACATACGGCATCCAGTTCGACCAGGAGACTTTCCATCTTGCTGTGTGTGCATGCTTAGCACGCGGTTTAACAGATACCATGACGAGACAAACTACTATGAGAGTCCTGTCTTCGTTTTTACGAATGACAACCAATATGGAGGGGATAGAGAAAACAGAGGCCATACGAACCTCGCCGTATTTATCGCTTCTAGTAGCACGTGCTGTTGGGAATCACGAGATCAAAGACAGCTTGTGGTCGGCTGGTATCAACGCCGACGAGATCGGGTTACTTGACGAGATGCACAAGCCGCCGGGTCTTGACGCAATGTCTGATAATGACTTACTGTTGATCACCGCTATTGAGCTTGTTGACTTTCAATATGTGGAAGACACGGTGCAAACACGTAGCCTCGACTGGCTTAACGTCCTTGCTCAAAAAAGGCCAATTGTGGTAGAGCAGCTGTGAGTGAAAATACTGCGAACCTTTTGCTGCCAATGCTGACATTAGGAAAAGATGCGGAGCCATCCGGTTATTACTGGACGATACCCTGCTTCACAGCCAAAACTCAACCACATTAAGAGCGGCACATACTTTGCTACGAGCACTATCATCAAGTCCACAATTATCGCGAGCTACTGACCCAACGTCTGCACTTGCTGAAACCCTTGATTCTATAGGTTTCGGAGGTCTCTGGCGATCATGTTCACTGAATTCAATGGAGGATATTAACTGTAGTTACTTGAAACTAACTGAATGTTTAATAGAGGTATGTTATAAATAACTAAGATAAGAAGATAAGAATTATACTAATAAGAAAATAGTTAATTATTATTTAATAATAATAAAATTAGAAAATAAAAATAAATATATTATATTATTATATTATTATTTTATTTTATATTAAATATTATATTTATTATAGGATTTTAAATATATAAAATATTATTAAAAAACTTAAATATAATAAAATTTAACTCCTATTAATACCTTAGTTTA
>JABFEY010000118.1:0-71714 GCA_013618495.1 Fusarium longipes
TTTTTTTTTTTTTTTTTTGCGGTTGGTACCGTTCTTGACAATCCTGCCCCGGAAAGAGAAAGAAACTCTTATTGTCTTGCCTTGTCTTGTCTTCCCAAGATCTTGGTTGTTTGTCTCAAGCCATGGCGTTATTCCAGATGTGTGATGAGATCGATGCTGGCTGCATTCAATGCCATCTTTAGCGCTTTCAGTGCCCGTACCCTTTAAATTACATACCCACAATTTCCCTTCTTTGGTGCTTAGTGGCGCCTCTCAAGGTGGCCTGTCCCCTGGAAACAGCCTCACGCTACAGCACGCAAAGTCATGGCACAGTCATTGGATCCATTGCCTGTCAGATTGAACTCGAGTCCTAGTCTATGGGACAGAGTCGACGTCAGATCTTTTTTTATGAGGCCGATTATGCCTAGTCCTAGTTTATTATTATTTCCCGATGAGAGAAGAAGTGGTGTGATTCTAATATTTTACCGCCTTCTTTTGTTCTCTTTGCTTCCCGTTATTTCCTTTCTTTTTTGTTTCTAAACATTTTACTCTTTTTGGATACTATCTATCTATTATCCACCTTTAACTAACACCCACTGTAATAGCCGTCCTGGTGCAAACAAACTCCGATCAAAACGAGCTTCTGCCTACGCCGGTTCTCCTCCAGTAGTAAAGAAAGGAAATGACAGATACTCCAAAAGCCAGCTCAAGCTCGACACCACAATGAAGGACACTACAGTCTCGGTTCGGCCGGTGCATCCCACCATGTTTGGCTCACCAAAAGATCTATCGACAGCCCAAGAAACAGCCATTAGTGCATTTCTCGCAAACACGAAAGTCGAATCGCCAAAGACAAATCAAGTTCCCTTCTCACCTGCTGCCTTCCCCCGTCCTACCTATACCGTTCTCGAAACTCCTCTTGCAGACCCCAAAAAGAGTCGCGATGCTATCCCTAAACCGAGACCAAACATCAACCATCCTCGACAGCTCTCCAATGTTCCGGTCTCCACCACATCGTCACTTCAATCACGGGAAACGATTAGCTCGGCGCAGAAAACCTCTTGGGGAAGCAGAACGAGTATGGAAACCAGCGATTCATCCTCTAAATGGCGACCGGATTACATGTACCAACGCCCAATGCCCATCAAGAACCTATCTGCTTCTTCCACAAGAACGCCCATGAAGCCGAATGAGCTTTTCGCCAAACTGCCCACTCAAGTCCTGTCAAATATAATGGAGCAACTGAGAAATCTCCATGTTGGGGAGAAGAGCGGGAGTTGTGCTACCTGCTGGATGCGAGATGCGACTAATGTTGCTGTATCTTGTCGCAAGTGGTACCAGCCCGCTCAAGCAGCTCTGTAAGTTGGATGACTCCTTCATACACAAATAACAGTCTAACATGTCTCGAAAAGGTACACGAACATTCAGATTGTAGGCGCAGACTCAGCCGTCCATAAAAAGAAGTTCAAAATGTCCCAGGGTGTCCGAGTAGTCATGCTCCGTCGTATTCTCCGCTCCAATCCTCGTCTCGCCAGTCTCGTCCGCACACTCAAAGTTCCAGCTCACGAAACTGTCCCCAAGGGTACTTCAGTTGCCGAGTATGAGGATCTTATTGCCACGCTCGTCATGGCGTGTCCCAATCTCGAAAGTCTTTCTGGTCTATCGCCCATGTATGACCATTCCTTTAGCAAGATCTTCCACGCTCTGTCAACGAGGTCAAACCTCAAGGAGATGAACTGGCTTATTCAGGCATCACCGCATCAGAGGCAGCAGCGCATTCAGTCAAATACCCAGCAGCTCGGTTTGGTTATGCCGGGAGAGCTCAAGCCCTTCCAGGAAGCGACATTCTTGTCATTCAACGACAATTGGTCACGACTTGAAAGCCTCACTGTTCACTGTTTGCCTGGGGCGACTCTCACACCCGAAACCCTTCTCACAAAAACCCTCGAGCGTCTGCCCAACATCAAGCACCTCCATCTTTGCAATCTTCCACCTAATAGCTTCGACGACTGTACTCTTCTCACCCTCCCTCCTCTTGAGACCCTCACGCTCTCTCACATCAGCGGCATCTCGACGGCTGGCCTGTCAGCATTTGCGACGCAAACCAACAGCCTCCCTCTGCGCAAGCTAACCCTTCGCCACACACCTATGAACTCCCTAGCTGCTCTCGCCCGTATCCTCTCTAACCTGAGAAATCTTGTCAATTTCTCCTTCATCCAGGCCTTCCCGCCCACTATGCCAGAGAACGATAGCTTCGCGCTGTGGCTGATGCCGTACCTGACCAGCAACACTATTCGAAAACTTCACTGGGACATCACCAGCCACGTATCGTGTGTCAACGCTGCAGACGACATCCTCGCTCGAAGTATAGGCGCCGGAGGATTTCCAGCCCTGAGGGTTCTACGTACCCCCAACGACCCGGACGGTGTCTTCCAGGAACTTTGTTACCCCGTTGACAGAATTGACCTTCCCTGTGACCGCTTTCGATCTGCTGGGCAACCCGAGATTTCCTCACCTCCGCCCAGCTCAATGACGAGTCCCATGTCGCCTACACGTCTATTCAGATCCTCGAATGCATCACCCGTCGCTTCTCCGCGAGAAAACATCTCCCCCTTTGGTGACATGTGCCAGGCTTCCCACACGAACCTTCGCACCTCGCGTCTGGCTGCCCAAGCACGTCTCGAAGCGGCCCGATCAAAACCAAAGTTCACAGTTAATGTCATTGAAGAAGATGGCACTTTCAACGACACTTTTACCATGGCGGGTTTCATGGGAACGGCTGGAAGCCCCATCAAGTACCATCTTCACCCCGACCGCGGTACGACGGATGACAAGGGTGGCTTGATTGACATAAGAGATCTCGAAAGCGATGCGGGCGAGAGTCTGGCAGGTGGAAAGGAAGGATGCACTGGACGGTGGAATTCCCGCGAAGGAATCGTGGCAGACAAGAAGGAGAAGGAGTGGTGGTGGCACACTGAGCGAGGCCGCTGGCAAAAGGTGACGCTCTGAGGCAAAGCAACTCTGATCGAGTATGATTAACACGGAAAGCCTCCAAAACATGGCTACGATTTATGGATGGAATGTATAACAAAATGAGCCACAATGGCTGCAATGTATAGAAAGTTCCCAGAAACGGGAACGGTAACATCATCAAAAAGGCGTTTTTGAATTTCGAGACCTGCTGTCCGAAAGCAGGCAATACAAGATTGGGATCAAAGCATATAGCATATACTAAAACTAAATGTATAATAACTACGATTGAGTGCAGAGTACACGCAATCAACAGTACCTTGAGATTATCACATGTATGAGACCCATGCAGCCTGTGACCATGATCATATTCCTGTAGGCAAGCGTCTGGGTCATAGAAAACTTGACTTTGCCAAAAAAGAGAGAAGAATTTATTCGTTTTATGGTATTTTTAACCCTCCCAGTGAGAAAAATTGACCCTGAAGCTTAGGGTGACAGAAATGGATATCCTAAGGGGCTTCCATCCATGTCTAAGTACCATAAAGTGACCAACTAATTTCGTCTCTTAGGCTTCCAGCGGCCAACTCTTCTGAGGCAAGCAGAAAAGAAGATGCTAAGACGAGTTGAGCCATCATTGCGTACCTACTACAGAGAAGCTCATGAGCAAGTCACTTAATAGACGCTTGTTATGGACTACGCGCGCACACAACACAGATACGCAATACAGAATACACAAATCGAGGCAATCAACTCAGTCACGAGTCATATCAATTCAGTATCGAACAAACGCCTTAATGCCCTTCCACAGCCCCATTGTATTATTTGAACAGAGCTTGCTATACGCCTCGTATGCAGAAAAGTAAAACCAATTAAACATTTTTTTTCGTCCGGCCAATTATTGACATCGTTTCTATCAACCATGTCTAAAACAAAAGAGTTATGATGATGACCCTGTTCCGTCCCGACTACATATCTGTGTAGATTTTGTTTTTCTTTCTCATGCTAAAAAGTCGTTATAAAAAAAAAAATAGTCCGCCGATATCTCATCTCCAAAATTATGTGATGTTGCGTATGTGACGAGATCAGAGTAAGAAAAGAACAAAAAAGAAAGCAAACAAAGTCAAGCAAATGGCTTGCGATACAATTCAACACGAATGTAGTTCGTCATGAAAGTTCAACTCAAGGACTTGGTTGAAATCGTTATGTTTTGAGATAGCACGAGAGAACTCAACACCCAATGCAGCAAGACTGATACAAAGGTGGAGCTCCAGCATGCGGATAACTTCGACAAAGAAAGAAACTCTGACAGGCGATAGGATTAGTTTAGAAGAATCTGCTCTTCTTCTTTTCCTTCTTCTGATCCTGTTTCAGAATATCGTCAAATGTCGCGCCGGTAGGTTCGGGGGGCGGTGACTCTGTCTGAGGATAGGGTTGGTGGCCGCCGAGCGCAGCCAGGTTGCCCATAGATGAGTTCCGTGATCCCATCATAATGCTAGGGGGTCGTCCTCCAAGAGAGCTGCTACGCTCTCCGAAGGGGCTAGGGGGTTGTAGAGGCACAGGTTCCAAACCCAATGCGATACTTGATCGCCAAGCCTGGTTCGCCCTGTTTCCACCAGGGGAATGTGTTCGAGGTCGCAGCGCGCCTGAAGGGCTGCCCATAGGGGAAGGAGGGGTGCTGTAGCCATTACCAAAAGAGGGCGGCGGTGTAGGGACGAAGTCTTCGTTATCCAAGAACATGGATCGCGGAGGCTGCAAAGGTGACATCTGAGGCTGCTCTGGCGCCTGCGATGTTGTACCACCATTTTCCCACTGAGTAGCTGCGAGCCAGCAGTGACTTCGGTGGTATGTAGCCTCAACACTGAAAAGAACAGCGTCCTGAGAAAGCTCGACCAAGCCACCTCCGCCGGCAACCTCGTACCACATTTTCTTGACTTGTTGATCGGGGACCCAGGGAGGATTGCCCAATGGGGGCTCGCAAAGAAAGTACTCGACACCCTCCGTGAACTGCATGCCTGGAGCATCCACAACCAGAACAGGTAGCGACTGAATCACCACATAAAGGAACAACCAGTAACCAATACGCTGGTCAGCAAAGTCTTGGGGTGTCTTGCCTCTGGCCTCGCGAAGCTCGAACTCCTTGAATTTATCCAGGAATGGAACCTTGGCAGAATTGGTGTCGTAGTTGTAAGCCTTGTTAAGCATAAGCATGAGCTCGTGCTCTTTGATATTCTTGTCGAACTTTGCCTGCTTCTTAGGCGAGAGCGTATCGTAAGTTTCCAAGATCGATGTCGCCGTAGGCAATTGTGGACAGTCGTAAGGGATGGGAGGGAGAACAGGTGGCTTTGAGCGATCAAACTCGGACATGATGTTTCGGAGAGCGGACATGATCATCTTGTCTGGGTCGTTGGAGAGTTCAGGTACCTCGTCCATGATTCTCGAGGTGCGGTTGTTACGATCAACAAGGAGGTCATAAAGAGCACACATGTCAGAATACAGAACCTTGAGAACAAGTCGGTTGAGTCCGCTCTCGGAGAAGGGGTTCTTCTTGCTGCTAGCCTTGGGAGGCCAATTGCCGAACGCGGTCTTATAGTAGCTCAGGGCAAAAGCTCGCATCTTCGTGAACGACTGCCTCCAAACCTTGAAGCGGACGCTTCTGAGCTCGCTCATGGAAGTCGAGTTGGCAATACCTGAGAAAAGAGCAGGGAAATCGAATTGCTCCAGATGCATGTTGGCGCTGTGCTGACGGTTAAGCAAATCAAGATGAGCACGCTCCAAGCTGACGCGCGTCTTGGGTGAGATTTGTTCGTAGAGAGGGAGCTTGAGATCCATAATGGCTGCGTACTTGCCAGCGGCGTGGGCAAAAGCTTCGTTGTAGAGGTCGGCCGATCGCATGCGCTCACCGAGAATCACGGCCTCCAGGGTCTTCTCTCGACTATGTCGGCAGTCCGCAAGGGCGTGCTGGTCCATGTAGAACCCGAAGCTGAGGTCAACTGCGTCTCCAAAGGTAGTTCCATCATAGCTGGTGAAGCCGTACTCTTCCAAAAGAGCAGAAATGTCGAGGAACGCGTGGAAGTTAGAAGGCCGGGCCTTTGTCGCAACGAGAGGCTGTCCAGTCAAGAAAGCGAACAAGTTACGAATAGCAATCAAACGGTCGATATCGGGTGCCATCTCTTGACCAGGGGCGCCAGTAGGCAGATATAAATGGAAGCAGTCGTCTGATCCATCCTCCGGAGAGGGAGGGGAGTTCGGTGGTGAGATATATCGGGACGCATCTTCGGCGGTCAGGCTAAGACGCCCGCTGAAGCTCGTGTTTCGATTTCTCGTGGGGGTCTCTCGCTCGCGTTGGATGAGTTCGTTGAATAGCCAAGATGAGCTGATGGTGAATTCCTGAACCTTGAACGATGGCCCGCGGCCACTTCCCTTGGGGTACAAGTAAACAAGCACAGCTCCGCTTTCGTTCCAAAGCTCCGGAACCTAATCAGGCGCAAATATTAACTCTGAAAATAAGCTTCAACGGGTGAGTAACGTCACTGACCTTTTCTCCGTTCTTGAGGAACGAGGCATTGTACTCTGCTTGTGTATCGTCGGACAAAACCCAAGCAGTCGAAGTGTTTTTGCTGGAAACATCCATCGAGTTGGAACGGGACCTTCCGCCGGGCAACCAACTCCTTCGGAGACGACCCCGCGATGGGCTCTGGCTGACTTCGCCCTTGGATGACCCGGGTCTGATGGCAAGAGGTGTGGAAACTATGCGGCTCTTGGTATTACTATTGCGGTTGCTTGGTGACTGAACTGACGATGATCGACGACCTCGGTCAGGAGCTGGAGAAGTTTGTCGAGTCTTGAGAGCCTGGATCTCGCCGCCGCCATACGAGTTGCTCGGCGCATGCTGAAGAGAACCACTCCTCGTTCTGGAGGCGGGGTTCTCTTTCCGCAACTTCCCGCCTCCATTGCCCAAGGGCTCTGAAGGAGAAGTAGGAATCGGAGGAGGAGGCATGTTGGGTTCTTGAGGACTCATGACCGCTCGCTGAACCTCTGGGGATGGGGGAATCGGAGCCATGATTTGGGGGTTGGGACTTAATTGACCGTCCATACTGTCGCTGCCGCGGGGAGGAATCGAGTCTGGGCTAGGTGGGGAGCCGGCCTGGTTATGGCCGTTTTTCTGGTATGGCACGGCGTCGTGGTATTCGTTCTGCATGCGGATAGTGGGTTCAATAATGCTCTGAGTAGTTGACGAAGCACTGTCATCCACAGTCGTAGGAGGGGTGCCAGCCGTATTAGTAGTGGTCGAAGTGTCTGTGGGAGACGACGAGGACTTGGTGGGTGCCGGTGAGACAGCGGATGTGCCAGCGGAAGCGGAGGGGACCGCAGGTACTGGTGGTGTTGGTGCAGCCTTCGGAGTTGGAGACTCTGCAGCTTCTGACGGCACAACGAGGGACGGTAAGAAGGACGAGAGACGGTTGCCCAAAAACCTCGACATTCGGTTTGTGCTTTTTGAAGGAGCTAAATTTGTGGTGGATTGTGATTTTGGCAAGGAAACCTTGGGAACCGAGTCGTTGCGTTTGCGAAGAGTCTTTTGCTCGGCTGAACGAGGGCGTTCGTTCTGTTGTACAGCGTCTTCCTGCTCACTGGGTCCGAGGTGAGGCAGGTTTGTAGTGGACTTTGACGAACCAATGTTGGAGCCTCGCAGCTGAGAAAGGTCTGCAGTGTTCGACTTCTTTACACTCTTGCGGAAAGAAGGTGAAGAAGAATCAGGGTCCGTGTTGGATCGCAACATGGAGGGCATTAAAGAAGCCCTGAAGGACTTGTTCGACGTCATGATGGGCAACAGTCCTGGCTGTGCCTATCGTTAACTTGACTTGACTTGACCTGACCGGATCGTCTCCAAAAAACGCCAGCGTTACATGCAGCGAGTGAGCTAAGAATGGCAGCAAAAAGAGGGTGCGTGTGGCAAGGTAAGGCAAGGCAAAGCAAGGCAAGGCAATGTAAAGCGGAGGGGTCAAGGAGTGAACCAGTAGCTGCTGAAAGAAAGCGAGGCAAAGCAGCAGAACAAGGCAGGTAAATGACCACCTTCAATGCAAGCAAACAGGCAAGCTTCAAAGCTTTTTTCCCTTTTGGTGTAAAATGAGAAGTAGGAAACAGCAAAGAGTTGTAAAAAAGGGGACCAGCGGGTCGGGCAATTCTTTATGTCAAAGCAAGACAGGACAAGGACAGAAGAAAAGAAGGGACCTGAGCTCAAACCCAGGAACAATCGGCAACAGACAGTCACTTCAATAAGAAAAAAAAAAGTCAGGCAAAGCCCTTTTCCACTAAAAAGGTAGAACACAGTAACTGAACAGTGACAGACAGTCTAACGTTAGTCTAATGTATTGGATCCGTAGCTTGTATGTTCTGTGGCTGCGTGTCAGATCTAGGACGGGTCTTCCCTGCACCAGGACAAGCCCCAGTAGAACCAAAAAGATGGAGACGGCCTACGGGACTCTCGCATCGAGGGAAAAAAAAACGCCCCCATAACGGCTCCATAAAAGGCCTGGGAAATCTCTACTCTGGGTGGCTGTCCCAGGCGGTACTCCCCTGGTACCTGGGCGGTATGCTGCTACTTTTAGTGAGCTGGTCTCGTCTCTGCATCAACGGGGTCGGGTTTCGGGGCCTCGGGACATCCATTGAGGATGAGGTGGATACCTACGTAATGACGTTGGCTGCTGAGTCTTTTGGACGGGATCCAAAGCCAGCCACTTTTTTTCTTTCTCCTGAATACTCAATACACTGAAATACCCTGAAAGTAAACTGACAAACGGTTGAGACATTGGTGAATAGATGAATATACCGTGTCTCAAACAGTGCTTTATTCAGGTCTGACACATGTATACACCTCTGGCGGGCTGTTGTTGCTCATCTACCTACCCTCTTACCATGTCTGGTCTCTCCAGCCGCAGCCAGGCTCGTGCTCATCCTCATCTAATACCAGACCAGTACCTCGCCTCATCACTCTGTGTCGCGTCGCATGTAACAATTATTATTAATGTAGCTTATTACTTGGTATCGTGCATGCCTGTCTGCCTGTCTACGCGCTATAATGATTACGGATCCGTGGCATCGGAAACGAGGCATCCAATCCGGGCTGTTAGCGGGTCTGCCTAAGCGGCTCTTCCATCCTTCCTCACTGTTCGTTCATCTGCGCAATGAGTTGAGACTGATGACAGAGTGGAGTAGCCTTTGGAGAGCCAAGATTGAGACCGAGAGGAGAAATAATAAAATAAGGGAGACCTCATCTTATGAGGAAAGCGGATAATCAATATGCGAATCTTAGTCTGTTTGAGAGCTGCGTTCTGGTTGTAAGAAGTAAATGGCCATAAAGTAAACAGTCGTGAGGTGAGTGAGTTTCTAGAACGAGCTTCAGAAAAAACTGCCTAGCTGAGTTAGCCGCCTGTCTTACTTGGTGATGCCACTTAGTATGGCTGGGCTGCTTGAACCAATACTACGGCATGTACAGCCACATTGGACCCTGTCAACTTTCAAACTACCATGTTGCCAGGGGTTCCTCGTATTCAATGTTTGATCTACCAATATGTACATATCAGCAAATCTCGAATTTTGTAACCTGGAGTGCCTCCCTCACTTCTCACAACCAGCATAAAACATACCTGAAATCTGATCAATAGTCCTGGCACGTACCAGGCATGGCTGGCTGGTTAGACTTTATAGTGCTGTATGGACTGTACCACCAACATTACGGTAGACATTTCTGCAAGAAATAGCGTTGAAAATCTCCATTGATCAATGCTCTCGGCCCAGGATGGCTTTGGCCAACCGTCCTCAGGGATCTCTCTGGTGAGCATCGAGTGTCTGTCCATCCCAGTTGCTTTGCTTTGCTTTGCTTTGCAAGGGGGCGGCTGAAGGTAGGGAAAGTCGGCGTTGGCATTGACAATAGGCCGAGAAGAAAAACAGCGTGCAACATAATCTAATATCTGGGCAACATCCCCCATCTTGTGCAATTAGCTGCCGCTATGACGAGCCCCCTTCAGATCCGATTATGGTAGGCAGTGCGGGATTAGAGCCTTAACAGCTGCATACTACCTTAATCGTCAACTGTCCTGGACCCTACCTACTACTAACCTACGTGAGGTACTTCGAGATACATCATGGTGACATTTCCCCAATGTGTTAAACCCATCGGTCATCCTGGGCTGGACTGAACAGGACTGGGCTGGATAAAAGGCAGGTTATTATTACATAGTAACAGCGCTGAAGGATCACAATTGCTAAGAAAACACAGGGATTCAAGAGGGTAGGATCAGCGAGAGCCAACCGTCGACCCCACGCTCCCTATTTTCCCACAGTGCTTGGCCGTTTCGAAGTTTCAGCTTGTTCTTCCAGGGGGCTGAAAATTACTGATACTGTGCAATGAGTGCAGTGCAGTAAATTAATTATGCCTCGCACTTAATAGAGATGGAGAAGCTGATCCGAGGGCTGTATGTATGTACGTCTATCTGTACAAAAGGAACCGCCCAGTTGCAGTCGCCTCAAATTCTGTCCAATCTACGCCTGCTTGAATGAATGCCTGCCTGTCGGCTGTTGTGGTTCTTTCTGTCCTCCTCAAACCGTGATCAGCGGGCATGGGGTAAAAAATTGGAACTTCCGAGTCTCTGCCACTTCCCGTGAGGTGCCCGCCTACCGTCAAAAAATAACGCCTAAACCGGTTGCAATTATCGGTCCAGTTGGTCGAATCATCGCGAGTCGCTCTCCCTCTTTCGGCTACGGCACATCGACCGCATCATAAGCTTCACTCGTCATGATGCTTATTGGAGACGCGAATATAATCTTGTCATCATCACCATCACAGTCAGAAACCAAACTCCAAGACACTGAATTACGCGGCAGATATTACCCGCCCTTGCTGCAATTCTGCAATACCCCCTTTTCTTTGCTCACTTCTCCCAATGCCGGGCTATTTCATCACCCTCTCGCCCGTTTCGTGTCGTCTCGTGGCTGAGGGTCGCCTCGTAAGATCGATCTGCAAAACCAACTCACGAAACATGATGCCCTGGTTGGTCGTTTCCGTCTTGGGCAACGAATGGATCGCCCAGGCCACTATTGTCTTGTCGGTTGCAGCAGGAATTCTTTCCAATACATTAAGGGGGAAAACACTTTTCTTCTCGTATTGCAGACCGACTCAACGGCACATGATGGTGAAATCGCCAACTTGTGTTGGCGAAAATCCATTTTCCAACATTAGTGAGCCTTGGAAAGTTCGTACCCGGCTCGTACTCCATAGTTGATCTATTCTCAAATCCGGCTTTACTCGGCCGACTTTTCTGTGCGATGCTAGCTTATTATTAGCTGCTACACGAATCGCCGTACAAATCACATAACGGAACAGAGGGGGGGAAAGTGTCCGTAAAACAGGGGGCTTATGGCCCTGCATGTAGCACAGCATCCAGCAACGCCCATGATCATCGCGATTCTTTACTCCAGAAAGAACAAGTTGGGATCCAGCCAACAGAGTTGCTGTAAAAGTAACCTGTCATCGAGCCATGGTGCATGCCGCACCGGGATCCGAGCCCGAATATTAACGCCGTGATAATAATTGGCAGCGAAAATTTGCCTGTCAGGAACTGCGAGTGCATTTGTTGTTCTTTGTTTCGAATGCCACTGACAGACTGTTCGGTTTTGAGAAGCGGCAGAGGAGCATTCAAACTGCCCGACGCTAATAAGTACCCGTAGACCACTAAGGCATTGGATGTGCGTCATACTTGAATCCCCTGGCGTGGCCTTGCTCATCGTTCGCTTGGAGAGGAGATTTGGCGGTAGCCGAAATTGGCTCTGCGAACCACAAGAAAAAGGGAGTAACATTAGCAAGAAAAACGTAGCGTGAGGAGTTGTCAAGATCTTAATGGCTCGTGAACCTCTTTGTCCCCGTCTTTTTGGCTCCAGTTCTGTAGTTGCGTGCTGAACTAAAAAGGCTACCAAAAATCCACAATCAAATGCATCTACATCTGCATCTCGTCTCTGCGTCTGCTTTTGCATTTGCATACTGTACAGTACCTTTTTATAGAACATTCCGGAAAATCGTCCCACCCTGGTCTGGATCCTGCCTCCCCCTCAAGCCCCAAAACGGCCCTGCGGATCCCACTCATCCGGCCACCGCCATGGAGGAACAATAATCAGCTATTGCGGCTACAGAGCTATAATATTAATTGCGCTTACCGATCAGATGCGATCAGTGAGGCGGCCGGGGCAAAGAATCACTCTCGCTTTAACGGTGAGGTCCACCGGAATCATTGCAACAATTCAGTCAAGGCCGTTGGAAAGTCAAGGACATCCAACATCCGAAAATATGGATTGCTTGTGTTGTGGCTAACGCCAGGACGCTGGTGTATCAACTTGAGTATGTCGGCTTAATCTAAGCAATAAAAGCAACAAGTGCTTATATGTACTAAACCAGACCCTGGACCCTGACTGTGAGCTTCAATTGAAGCTGCCCGTGCTTTTCTCCAGCCATGCACGATACAAGCTTTCATAAATCAAACATGAGCTCTTCAATACCTGACTCAGGAAGCTCATAAAGGCAAACTCGCCCTTGCGATTGGGCCCTTCTCTGTTCATCTGTGATGACTCCACGTGACGTAAACTTTCCTATTATGGCAAAATTCGACTCACCGAGACCCACTTGCATTGAAGACATGGAGGATATCACGAATGTTCGAGTAAGGAAGGAGGTATACCTTAAACGAACCTCATATCTGTATCAGCTCTCAAATTCCTCGTGAAATGGATACGACATCTCTACAAATTCTTCAGACCGTATTTAACTCCTCTAATGACGTTGACCTGGAGGAGTTCCTCGACGTTCAGCGTCTTTGTGACGGTGCTTCAACACCACCAAATGAACCAGCCCAGACTCAGACATGTTTAAACAAGATCGCTATCCCTGCTGCCACTAACAATGAAATACACCCCAGGAAAAAGAGACAAGATGATACACAACGTGGCAGCGAACTGAACCGTTCGCATACGCAGCCAAGGCCCAAAGGAATTCGTCCAAATGTCTCATCAATACCTGAATATTCCGTCATATGTTTCCCTTCGAACCCCACCAAGCCGAACGGCATCAAGAAAAAGAGGAAGGACTTTGACGAAAAGAGGCGGCAAGAAGTTGCGCAGGTACGCAAAAGCGGTGCTTGCTTCCGATGCAAATTCCGAAGGATATCTGTATGTTGGTTGACCTTGTTTGACTTACACCGTATGCCTCGAATGAATCAAACAGAGGTTGACCGCTTAGTGTGGTGTAGGAGCGCCATGCCAGGCTTGCGAGAAAGTTGCCGGCATCCTTGGACGAGAGCTGTGCATTCGTGAGAAACTGACCAAGATGAGATTCAGTTCTGGAGGTCAGTTTCAGCAACGTGCTAGTCTCATGTCAGAGTGATCTAACAAAGCTAGATCTTCATTACATCGACTACACGGCGCGTTTACTTGATCAGGAGCTCATTGCTGGTACAACCCATCTAGGACCTCACCGTAAAGTCTCGTTATCGATGGATTACCCTGGCAACCCAGCTCTAGAGGTCGAAGTCCAAGACTACTACGGGAACACGACCCCGCCTTGGTTCTGCTGCTGGGTCGTGATGGATCAAGTCGGGGGCCAAGTCGAATCTTACCGACAGGAAAGCGCCCGGTATGCCTTGCCGCAACTTCTTCCACCCAGTCATCTTGTCGATTGGGTTGAACGAATCATCGCCCACCAGGAAACCCGTTGCATAGGATTTCAACAGACTGTGGACTCTTTTATCCTAAGATATAGTCAATCCAAGTCACCCCTACCAATGGTATGCAGTATCTTATCATAACTCCTTGCTCTGCCATCTGACATAGTTTAGCACGGCTTTGTACGCAAAGTACACAAACTCAACTGCCTAACTAAGATCCGTCTGGGGCTGATTCTATGTGTTGAAGAAGGGGGCGACATGACACCGCCCTCTTGCGCTCTGCATACTCAGTTCGGACAGATATCGAAAGCGGCTTCCCAACCCATAGAGAAGGAAGTTCTCTTGGAGTTGGAGAAGCTAGTTTTTGGAAGCACAGGAATTGGCTCCGACAATTCAATAGCGCTCTGGGCCAGTCTGTGGTGCTTGATTCTAATGTACCGGAAACTGGTCCACACATACATGGCTTTCCGGCAGTTCCCATGTCATGTACCTGAGGACTACAGTGGTTTCCCGGAATGCAAGCTGGAAGTCGGCACACACTTCTATCACTATCTGGTATCCATCTATGCCGCCATCTTCCGGGTGACCAGTCCCTTGTACGCCGATTTCCGAGTTGCAGCTACGCGGAAGCTGCTAGACGACGATGAGTCTCTCATAGAAGCTTTCATGAGCCTACGGACAGAGAGCTTCTATTTTCGTGAGTGTTTTTCTACTCAGTCTTGAGAATCAAACTGACCTCATCGTTAGAAAGAGAATCTATGTCAATGTCAGCATCGCCTGATCAACTGCTACGCAGGATGATTTTGGATCGGGAAGCAGGGCTTAGACCAAAGCAGCTAACAAACAACTGAGTGTTCATTTGTAAAGTGGAGTCGTGGCTCAGGAGTTGGGAATTCATACGTGTAACGATCGCAGCAATTAGCATATACCGAACACGACGAAAAAAGCATACATGATCCAAACAATTGGCTTCTATTCTATTTCTAGGCTTCTACTCCGGAACAGGGTTCCCATCTTCCCAGTAAACCTACGTTCCATTCCTTGAAAGTCCGTTCTTGAGTTGGCAGCAGTTGACTACTCGTGAGCAAAGTCTCTTCTGCGGCGTTAATAGCGGCTTCCGGTAAGGTGATTTCCTGGACGTCTGAGGTCATGGATGTAATCAGCTTATCACCCTCTTCCGAGTCGATGTGCTTGTAGAGTATCTTCATGGCCGTCTTGCGACCAGTGGCAGAAGATGCTGTATATACCACATTTGGGTTCAGCACCCAAAGATGGAGGTTCTGGCGTGCAGCTGAATCCGATTTTAAAGATCCAAGTACATGCGGTGTAACAATAGACTTGGATGACCCCGATCTCGAAATCGTAGCCATTAGAGTCGCTGCAAGACACTCTGGACTGTTTGGACTGGGATCTGGAGTCTTGGTTTGGCAAGTAATTTGCCATTTGAACAGAGTGACAGATAACGCCGCAATGTTGTACAAACCTACTTCTGTTGCGCATTTTCGACAGAATACGTGTAAAAACTTATTGCTCTCATTGTCCTCCAGCGCCAAAGATGACATGTCGAACCCAGCATTCATTGTCGAGGAAGAATACTGCAATGTGTAAGTAGACGGTTGTGAACAAAGAAATCATCACGCTGCTTTTTAAGCAATATGCCTCTCGGTAATCCCCAAACTCCCATGCCTGTGAGAGGTTAGATGAAAGAGAGAGGCAGCGTCTTCAGCATCACCCTAGGATCCCATTCCATACGGAAGGTTTCCAGAAGGCTAGCTGCCCATTGGAGTGGGAACGACTTGAGCATCAATATTGGGGAGTTGTATCGATGGCCAAATCACTGAAAGGTTTGGAATTACCGACATGGACATCTTCTTTCTCCCCAGAGGTTGTGGTTCGAGGTATAGCCGAGCGCAGACAAGAAATCAGTGGCGATTGGATCAAATACTTACTTTTAGGCCTCGGCAGTCGGTTTCTGTAAAGAGGAATGAAGTCAAGTCGACAAAGCCGACACCCTGTTGGGCTGATATAGCATGGTTGGCACCGTAGCCTTTGGTGGCCAGAGATTCAGAGTCTTGGTGTTCATGGTCATGAGGTTTATGGCAATGCCAAAATTCCATCATTTCGGCCCAGTTCTCACTTGGCAAGTCTTTCCATGTATTTATGGCACCCTGGGAAACAAATTCGCTCCCGCAGTTGCGGCAGGCTACAGGAGAGCCTGTCTTCATATCAACAGATGTCCAGGGTAAAGCCTGGCTCTCTAAGGAGAAATGGGCAGGTTTGACCTCTGCCGATGAGACCGGAAGCCTCCATGATAGACTTGTGCGACTGTTCTGAGCCACGGGTAAGACTCCTGAGACAGAAGTTTGTGCTGGCAGAGTGATGCTCTGTGTGTGGCCTTGATGCGTCACGTTAAGTTGACGACCTCCGTTTGAGATGTCTGCTTTTGTTGAAGGATTTGCTGGCTCTGACAAAGACGCCACAACAGAAATCTGCCTGATGTTGGAGAGCAACTCTGCATATATCGCTGCAGGGGGTTGGGAGGTCATACTGAAGAGTGAATTGAAGTGATGAAATGTAAAGAGAAGACGCGGCTCAAGTCTCGTGGTTAATAATTAATCGAAGGTCCGTGCACGCGTCTTGTCATTGGGGAAGGTACACCTGCATCGAGAACCCCCAATGGAAAGAAAGCCCCGCTATTTCATTTGTTAGTGTCCGCTGGAAGCCCCAACGGAAGCTCAATTTGATCATGGGTACCTTTGGTTGAACGAACGTCATTGTCATTCTTTCCTCATTAACATTATCAATCTCATCTCTTTCCAACCTACTCATCTCGATATCATGTCTGGTATTCTCTCACAAGTGCCCGTAGTCAATAGACTATTGGGACTCTATTCTAACCGCCGGGCGATCAATGTACCATCAGTTGAGATCCATCATATTGAGACAGACCCGGACAAACGAGCAAGATGTCTCAAGCATCTCATCAAGGCGAACCATGCCAACTACTCCATCGTCTATCACAACCTTCATTACGATAACCACAATTCCCACATTCTCAGCTCGGCATATCTATTAGGAGCAAGTGTTTCTCAGCTAAACGACATCTACGACAAGGAAATTCGAGAGCTGGAACCATGGGTACCTTCGCCCGCTGAACTTGGCGAAGATGATTGGCAACAGCACAGAGGCGACAAGAGGTACCAGCGCGCTTTTGTGGACTTTTTCGAAGACAAGTTCGTCATGCGGTTCAAGTATGATTGGCGCCAGGAAATGCATCACTACCTGTTCATTGGCGATAAACCGTTGTTCCACGGTCTGATCGGTGGCCGTACGTCGACTATACCCTTTGTATGAGAACGAGATGCTCACTTGCTAACTCTGGTAGTTGGACACCCTCTTATTCATCTGGGCTATGCTTTCGAGATGGATTGCAAGGAACTTGCTATGGAAGCTTTGGGGCTCGCTTGTGTCCAGTACAACTTTTTTCATAAGTATTTTGACAGTCCGTCATACACCAAGCAAGCTCCTTTCACTTCGGCATCACCACTGGAGCTTCTTACCAAATTGGCCAAAGATAGCCGATTTGACGCCATCAGCCCTGACTTTGATGACATGGAAGGACTTTTCAACAAGCACGAGGACATTATCCTGGAATACTGGAACGCATGGGAAATCGATGATCCTTTGAAGCAATTCGAGTTATCCCAGGAAGCTGCGGCCGCTCTGCTCGTTGCGACAGTAAAACCAGGCACTCATGCCTTCAATTTCCTACTTGTACATCTGCTAACAACAAGTCATGCCGTTCGAATTCTGCTTCCATTCATTCCCGAGAAATACCATATCACTCTCGTCCGAGAATGGTGGCTACTTGTTTTGGGCATATTTATTGTGAAGGGTCGACCTCTTCCTGACTCAGACAATGTTGATAGTGACACCAAACAGCGAGGTTGGAAGTATGTTGAGGACAAGGCTTTGAACTCTGCCTGGGCCACTGATGCTCACTACGTCAAGGGTAAGTTTGTTGTCTTGGCTGAGGTACTCTATCTGACCTGTGGCAGCAATTCGTGCTTTGAGGGAAGCTTCCAGGACATGGGGTGATGTTCACAACCGCTATCTCCTTGCAGCTCTTACATTTGTGGACAACTTTGAGGGTTGGACATATTGAAACTACGCTACGTGAGGATATGAATCCAGGCCCGGCATTCTATGAGAGACGAATTAAAATTGTGGCTTTGTATGTACAAGATCTAAGAATGACTACCCTGTAATACTACCACTGGGATCTGATCATGCTGTTATCAATTGGTCACACCGGACTGAACAAGAAATCATGTGTGAAGGCCGATGAATAACTGGCAGATTATCATTAGCTATTATTGCGTTTGAATTTTCTTACTTTGACCAGATACTGTAAGGAAAATGCTCAAGCTACTCCAGAGTAGTGTGTTATCAACTATAATAGACCTGCAATCCAGTGAGGCCAAAACTCTTAAAACCGTTGGTGTTGCCTTTTTCAACAAACTTCCACTAAGATAAGCTCGAATCTTGCGACAAGGGAGTTAACTATAATCATATCCATACATCTATGTTAGTATTCACATCACGCGTTATGTTTCTCGTCGTTTGTGAACTATTCTGATTCAAGCACATGTCACTCCTGCTACAACATTGTTCCCCTACCCTGTTTGTCTCGGCCTTCTTGGACGTGGCATAATTGAATCAACCAAGTACTTAATCACTAGAGGTAGACGCAAGAAATCAAAAGTTTTGTTGATTTAGCGATTAGGTATGTAACAAGGTATCAATTCAGTAGCAATAGCTAAGTTCCATTGCCGTGCCTAAATCTATTGCCCCTTAGAGGCGGAAATAAAATATTAGGCAAGTTTAGGACACAAAAACTAAAAAGCCTAAAGGTCTCCCCTAAGAAGCATAAGATAACCTAATAAGTACATCCCTTATGCTTTATAGTTAAGTCTTCCTGCGCCCCGGGGAGTGTGTCGTAATGCGCTTGTCCTTCTATTTATGATTATGGTGTACAGGAACGAGGTATGTTCCAAAAGTGTTGGATTAGACTACCTGATATAAACCCGATGATTATGCTCTCAGACCCTAATTTGCAGCCATCAGGTAAGCCATTGATTTAGTTGAATTAATTGAGATGTGCTGACAGTCGCTATTAGAAATGCTACTATTATCATTGATTCTGTCAAGGTACGGGGCGGTTGGGGTGTCCGACAAGACCATCGAGAATACGAATGGTCAGCATTCGCCCAGTGCCTGTGGAAGCTCTTCATTTGCATGGTTCACGTTCAGAGTCTGAGTCTGGATATCAAATGGCTCCATGAGGATGCTCGTGATATGCTGATCAAACGCATCAAAGGGCACAAAATGACGCTCAAAACTAAGAACAACACAATGATGCATGATGCTGTCAACCTCATTGTGCCACCGGACGTTGGAACGGCCTACCTTACTTGCTGCGAGCTTGAAGCGCTCCAAAAAAGTATACATGCTGAGAGAGCGGTAGATACAGCTATCCGGTCCTTGCAAAGACTGGAACATTATCACAAGACCTCGAGACTCACGTCCTGAGTATCAAGCGCTGTTCAGAAAGAAGTTTCCGCTGGAACGCCTTCGTATTGGCTTTACACAAAAGACGACAAGCACTCCTACCGCCATCAGAACGATATTCCACGAGGTAGAAGCAATCACTCGTGACTCCAGTCAACTCAAATGACTAATGATCTATGAGGATGAAGGAGAACACCTTCGCGTTCTGCATGACTGGGAAGGTCCGATGAATCAAGACTGGGTATGTACGGCTATATCATAGCTGGCGCATTGCTTGCAACGATCCGTACTATCGAATTAAGCTAACATCTATAGCAACAAATGCATACCAACTCACTTTGCCAACATCTGCAGGAGACAAAGCTTACTCACTTGGCGATCAATATCCTTTCATACCGGTTGACCAAGGCAGTTGTCCACCGTGATCCAAATGCATGGGGGAGACCGTCAACTGAAGATATCCTAAGTTGGTATATAGAATTAGCTTGCAGAATCGTGCGAGCCGTTCCAAAGATGGAGCATGTGGCCATTATGGACGAATTTCCCACATACTGCTCAGCAAAGAAGAACCAATTTTGTCAAGCATTTTTTCGTCGCTTGAATCACGAGGGTACTGCCGAACCAACAAGCTTTCCATCTGGGATATGGTCTTAGTCGCCTGACTGCAAAGGACAGCATCGCCCTCAACAAGCAACTGATCCATTATTCATCAATAACGCTACGTTAGCATTACTCTACTTTTGGTATTTCACAACAGCTTGCCATGCTTCGAATCTATGGACATGGGAGGAGGAAGGGGGCCTTGGGGCGCAGGAAGACTTATAGAGCATAAGGGATATGATTATTAGGTTGTTTTATGCTTCTTAAAGAAGGTTCTTAGGCTTTTTACTTTTATGTCCTAAATTTATATCTCATATTTTATTTCCTCCTACATATACTTTATATTATCACACAGGTATTTATGAAATACCTAGATATGATGAACTCCATTTGTGAACTATGAGTGTCAGTGTGGGTCAGTGCGTTTCTACTGCACGGGTTGTGGAGCTGACAGTCCAATTCACGACAGGCTCCAGAACAAGCTCCAGCTCCATATCAGCTCAACAACATCATATCGCATCATCACTTCTACCAGAGCCGGCAAAATTCAGCAACTCGATTCCCTGAACTCAATCGCGTACTATTGTATACCGTTATGCTACCCCTGCAAATGCACCATCTGCGCTGATGGCTCCGCCCGCGAAGCGCCGCCGGCATAACGACGTTAACGCTCCAGACGATAAAGACGAACAGCCCCGTACCAATACTCTGAACAAATTTATCCTGTCCTCACCAAGCTCCCCTGACAAAAACCGCGCCTCTACAGCTTCTCCCAGTCCTACAAAACCTAAAATCATTACCAACAATGCAGCTAAGAATGGCTCCCTTCGTCTACCCCGTCGAGCGCACCAAAGCCAGCGCAACAGCACGAGCCCCAGCACCAAGCGAACAAAAGATGTTGGTAAAGCAGCCGACAAGGGGAAGACGGCCGACTTGAGAACGCTCTTCTCCAACCAAGCACAGAGAGCCGCAAAGACAGGGGCAGGAGATAGACGATCCGTTCCTCTTGACGACATCGTGAGCGATCCCATCTCAGAAGACGATGACATTTCAGAGCAAAAAGCGAGCTCTTCGAGCTTGGTCGGCCAACACGCCAAGAAGAGACTACGAAACGATTCACAAACGGCGATCCCGGCCGCACCCAGCGCCAGCCAGAAATTCATCAAACCACCAAAACCAATACCACTTGCCACCGCGAACGACGATTCACGGCCATGGTCTGAACAATTCGGGCCGCGAAACCTAGAGGAACTCGCCGTGCATAAGAAGAAAGTATCTGATGTGAGAAGATGGCTGGATGATGTGGTAGCGGGACGTATGCGACAGCGTTTGCTTATCCTGAAAGGTGCAGCTGGTTCCGGGAAAACGACAACGATGCGACTCTTGGCAAACGAAATGGGCTGCGAACTTCTCGAATGGAGAAACCCGGCTGGAAACTCTGGATTGGGGTTCGTTTCGGCGTCGGCGCAGTTCGAAGAGTTTCTCGGCCGCGGCGGGAAATTCGGAGCCCTGGATATAGACATCCCGGCGCTGCCATCCTCTCAAAGCAGCTCGCAGACTACACGAAAGAGTGATTCTAGACGAATCATACTCATTGAAGAGTTCCCCAACACGTTCTCAAGGTCTTCTACGGCATTGGCTTCCTTCCGCAATACCATTCTGCAGTACCTTGCCCATAACACACCCTCTCTGTCCATGTTTGCGAAGCCTTCTCAACAGGAACCTGTAACACCAGTGGTCATGATAATTTCAGAGACTCATCTTACCACGACATCTGCTTCGGCTGATAGCTTTACCGCCCACAGACTCCTTGGACCTGAAATCTTGCAACATCCAGGGGTTGGTATGATCGAGTTCAACGCCATTGCACCATCGTTGCTCCTCAAAGCACTGGAATTGATCGTTCAAAAAGAAGCACGCAAGTCGGGGCGAAGGAAGACCCCAGGTCCTCAGGTTCTGAAGCGTCTTGGTGAAATCGGAGACATCAGAAACGCCGCCTCGTCCCTTGAGTTTTTGTGCTTGAAAGGGGACCAACAAGGCGACTGGGGTAATAAAGTTGCCTTTTCGAAGCAATCGAAAGGTAAAAAGGATTCAATCAAGCTTACTCAAGGTGAAGAGGAGAGTCTGGAGCTTATATCACAACGGGAGGCGAGTCTGGGTATCTTCCATGCGGTTGGAAAGGTGGTTTACAACAAGCGGGACGAATTTGCTCCGCGTGACGATACCACAGAGAGACTACCAAGCTTTCTTTCACAGCACTCAAGGCCAAAACGGTCAGAAGTCTCTGTGGACACTCTTATTGATGAGACAGGCACCGACACGCACACGTTTGTCTCAGCGTTGCACGAGAATTACGTTCTGTCGTGTGAGAGCACAGATCCCATGGACCTGTCGACACCTATGGACTACGTCAACGATTGTATTGAGTACCTATCCCAGGCCGATCTTCTCTCCCCTTCGAGAGATATATTCTTCGGTGGCAGGGGCGGCTTCTCGAGCCCAGACTCTGGTAGTCATGTGTTGCGACAGGACGAAATAACATTCCAGGTCGCTGTTCGCGGCATGCTATTCTCTCTGCCTAACCCTGTCAAACGCAAATCATCATCCATGTCCAAAGGTAGCGATGCATTCAAGATGTTCTACCCAACCAGTCTAAAACTCTGGCGCGCCAAGGAGGAGCTGGAGGGTTTTGTGGATATGTGGTCTACGAAGCTACTCAAAGGCGATAATGGAGCGACCAAGAACCTCACCGATGGTGCTACAGCGTTCCGGCGCCCGCATCAAAATCCTGATGAGACTTCTTGGATGCAGCGCAAGCAACAGAGCCGAGAGGCTGCTCTGAAGCTGCAGCAGCAGAAGCAGGAAGAAGATGAGACTGATGACACTCCCCTACTTTCGCTCGGTAGCGCAGCACGGCGTGAGATGCTCCTAGAGCGTTTACCGTACATGGCTCACATTGCCCGAGCTCGCAAGACATCCACTTTCCGTCTTCGCGATCTCGAAAAAGTAGTTGCGTTCAAGGGTATCAATGCTGCGGACGAAGAATCCGATGCGGACGACGACATGCCGCCTACAGAAGCCTGGGCGACAGATAAACCTTCGGAAGAAATGAGCCCCCGAAAGAAGCGTGCAGGGATAAAGGATGGGAATGTGTCAGGACTGCTTGCGCAGAAATTGGTGCTTAGCGATGATGATATCGAGGACTAATGAAGGAGTAATGGGACTAGGTTGTAAAAAAAAATGTTGCGATCTGCGATTCATTTGATTTTGATTTGCGTTAGGGACTGGAAGGACAACAACCATGGAATGGAGCAAAGGGGTAGGTAGATACATTCGGACCGGCTTACATTCTCAAGCATAGATGTTTTTGGTTGAGATAACCACAGAAAAAAACAGGCACAATTTTACAATGGTTCAATATCATCATAATCACGTTGAAGTGAGCGTCTGAGCGCGGCGTTAAGTCTATCATATATACAACAACATTGCAATCATAACGATCACAATTTCTGGGAATCCCTCTTTTCCATGCCAAGTTCTGCAAGCCATGTCTTTACTTTTCCGGTTCCATTTTCATATCAAATATCAACAAAAACAAATTCTCACGTCAGGTATCATTTAGTGGTGGAACAGACGGATGTTCTGCTCAACAAAGGTAATGCCCAGCTTCTCAGCGGTGTCGAAGACAGCAGCGTCGTTCTGGCTGCCACCAGGGGCAGCAACATACTTGACTCCGGACTGAGACACACGGAAGACGTTGTCAATGAAGGGGAACTGCGTTCTCTGTTAGTGATGATCAACGAAGTGGAATGCATCTGACTTACGAAAGCGTCGCTAGAAACGCAAACATCCTTGAGCTGCTTCATCCAAGCATCACGCTCCTCGGCAGTGAAGGCGGCAGGGACTTCCTCAAAGACACCCTCGAAAGCCTCGCGCTCGGGACCATCCTTAGGAAGCTGGCCGCTAACGAGCAGGTCGATGGCGTTGCTCTTGTCAGGGCGCTTGGTACCCTTCTTCCACTTGATGCCGAGAACGCGCTCGTGGAATCGCATCCACCAGTTGTCGGCCTTGTCGCCAGCAAGTCGGGTGCAGTGGATTCGGGACTGTTGTCCAGCACCGAGACCAACGACCTGTCCGTTGTAGGCGTAGCACACAGAGTTGCTCTGAGTGTACTTGAGAGTAATGGTAGCAACAGTAAGGTCACGAGCAGCGCTCTCAGGAAGGGAAGTGGTGTCTTTAGGGGTGATGATGGTGCTGAAGTGCTTGGGGGTGATCTCGACATCGTTGCGGTGCTGCTGGAGGTTGATACCGTAGACAGTGCGGGTCTCGGTGGCAGGAGGGTTGTACTCGGGATCGATTTGAAGGACGAGGTATCGGCCACCCTTCTTCTTCTTGAGAATCTCAAGAGCCGCATCCTCGTAGCCGGGAGCAATGACACCGTCAGAGACCTCCTTGGAGATAATGCGAGCGGTGGGAACATCAACAACGTCGCTGAGAGCAATCATGTCGCCGAAGCTGCTCATGCGGTCGGCACCACGGGCACGAGCGTAAGCCTGAGCGAGGCTGGACTCGTCAATGCCCTCAATGTCGTGGACAAAGTAGACCTTCTTCTCCTCTTCAGTAAGAGGGAGACCAATGGCAGCACCAGCAGGAGAGACATGCTTGAAGCTGGCAGCGGCGGGCTTGCCAAGGGCCTTGTGGAGCTCCTTAACAAGGGGCCAGGCGTTGAGGGCGTCGAGAAGGTTAATGTAACCGGGAGAGCCGCCGAGGACCTTGAAGGGGAGGCTGCCTTCGGAGACGTAGGCGGCAGCAGGCTTCTGGTGAGGGTTGGCGCCGTATCGGAGAGCGCTGTACTGGTCGCCGTTGCCAGCATACTCCTTGCGGAAGAACTGAGAGATGGCGGCATCGTAGTCGGCAGTGTGCTCGAAGGCCTTGAGGGCGTATCGGTTACGGCTGCTCTCGGTGATCTCGCCCTTCTCAAGCTCCTTGAGGAAACCAGCGTAGTCGTTGGGGTCGCTAAGGATGGTGACACGCTTGTGGTTCTTGGCGGCAGCACGGATAAGGGTGACACCACCAATATCGATCTCCTCAACAGCCTCGGGGATGCTGACGTTGATCTTGGCGACAGTGTCCTTGAAGGGGTAGAGGTTGCAGATGACGTAGTCAACCTTGTTGATGTTCTGGTCGGCGAGGTCCTTCTCGTCAGAGGCGAGGTCCCGGGCCAGGATACCAGCGTGGACGGCAGGGTGCAGAGTCTTGACGCGACCAGCAAGCATCTCGGGAGCCTTGGTAATGGCAGAAACGTCCCTGTGAAAGTCAATTAGCTCTATTGTCGCATGGAACAAGCAATTGGGTTCACCTACTCAACAGGGAAGCCCGACTCTCGGATCATCTTGGAGGTACCTCCAGAGGCGAGAATTCGGACATTCTGCTGAACGAGACCTTTGGCCAGGTCCAACAGACCAGTCTTGTCGTAGACTGAGACGATGGCGATCTTCTGCTGAGAGGACATCTTGGAAGCTAGAAGAGAGAAGCTTTTGGGTGGTGAAGAAGAGAAAAGACGAAAAACAGAAGGGGACGAAGAGGAAAAAGAAAAAGAAGAAGAAAAGCTGTAAGTGGGAAACAGCCGCCTCATTCGGGTGCAGATTGGGCTCCTGGCGAGTAAGGCGAGGCCAAAAAGAAAAAAGTTTGGCGGGGTAGTAGCGATTTCGCAAGAGTGAAATGATGAGGGGGCGGGGCAACAAGGAGCAGCAGAAAAACAGAATCCGCACTTAAACGTGGGCCTTTCTTTCTAAAGTGCCGTAGCAGTACCGGAAGCTATCTACAAATTATTAATTTTTTGCAGGGGAATCAGCCTTATACTTGGTCATAGCTTAATGGATATAACGAGCAACTGCGGAGGTGACTGATTACTGTGTGAATTGGAGGGGAAGAAACTATTGCCTTTTTCTTTGGGAGGGGATGAAGCTTCCTAGCCATCACCAGTCAAAGCTCCACGGATTGAGTTTGCAGCTTTCGACTAGTAGCTAGTCTCAAAGTTTTTCCAACTATCGTGGCAAAAGCTCCGTCATCGCACGGGCGGCAGAATGGGACGGTTTCTTATCTTTCTGTTAGGGATTGATCTGCGGGAAAAAGCAAAAAGAATGAACTTGATGAGACTGGGACTCGAACCCAGGAGGATTGCTCCACCAGGAAATTGGTGTTAAGGTTAACCTTAACCTGGCGCCATAACCAACTCGGCCATCTCACCAATGGTTGTTGATGGAAGTGATTCTGTCGGTAAGATATATATGGCTGACACGGTCTCTAGTATAGGGATTCTTGGAGAGGTTCCCACCACTTTCTTGACGTAACAAAAATATCAGCATATCCTCTGTGATTGATTTATTTGTTCTCGTTTTACAAGGTGGTGTGCTGCCATAGTTGGAGACTGCTGGTGGCTACCCTGTAGATAGGTAACTAGACTTTATCGTTTCTCATCTGTGAAACCGCATCGTAAGGCAGTGAATATGCACAATCATTCTTGATGGGTGATTTATGTAATTATCAAATTCTGCAAAGCCGGATGAAAATGTCAGAGCCTGTCTCTCTATCATTGTAAAAGTGGCCGTTGTTTTACACCATGGAGTCACAGGTACAAGAAATGGCATAGAGACAGTCAACCACTTAGATGCATACATCGGAATGAAACAATTGAACAAAAACATAGTAGCAGTACATCAGATATTACACAAAATCCAATTGCTTGGGGTAAAAAGTAATGTGAGTTCTTAGACATAGTTTTAAACGACCCGACTGGTCTTTGCAAGGTTTCCGCCTGTACCTCCATACCTCTATGCTATCTCTATGTTCAGCGCTGTAGCCTGCCCGCTTACACCAAGCATACGCCATCACCTCACCAGTATTCCCCTCCCACCACTCCTAACCCCATTCACAAGACCACCACAACAACATCAGCCAATCCTCCACTATGCCTCGCAAGAAACTCACTGTCCTTTGCTTCGGCGACTCTCTCACATCGGGATATTTCTGCCATGGGCTAGAGTCGCACCCGTACGCTCTCAAACTCGAGGATCGACTCACAGGTACCTTTCCAGAGGTGGACTTTGACATTGTTGTGAACGGCTATCCTGGTGACGTCGCCTCTTCCGAACGCTTCTCTAGCAGACTGAAATCTGCATGTATGTGACCTTCTTGTAGATTTCCGAGTAGAACACAATTAAAATCGCATAGGGAGGCACAAGACGTACGACTGGACTATTATCCTTGGCGGCACCAAGTGAGTAGTATATACAATCGCACAATCCCAACACTGACATCGGAGACAAATGGCTGATTCATAAATCCGCAGCGATATAGCATATGGCATACCGCCAGAAGACATTTTTTCTTCGCTCAAAAAACTTTACGACTTTGTCCGAAACAAGGGTGCCAAAGTACTTGCCCTCACTGTCCCAGAATGCGGCGCAGATGGCGTGAATACCAAGGTAGTGAGGAATCAGCTTAACAAGAACATTCTCGCCAACAAAAGCCCCAATTAGTAAGTAGAAGTGTACATCTCTCAAGTCATGCCAACATGCTACTGCTCTATTGCTTCCCAATCTCTATTGCTCAAGTCACTGATAGTCAAAAGCTACGCATTCGACCTCAACTCTAAAATCCCATATCATTCCCTCTCTGTACAGGATCGTGACAGATACTGGGACGACGTTGTTCATCTGCAAAAAGAGGGCTATGACTGGATGGGTAACCATATCGCCGACTCCATGATAGATATTCTATGGAACGAAGGCACGTTCGAACAGCCTTCAGATGTGATAGAAGTGGAGGAAGAGGTTATGTTTGATGAAGAGGATGGCAACCCGCGGAACATTAATGAGGGCTATATCGTGGTCCGCAAGAAAGATTTGGATTAGACTGTCGTATTATGGTATTGAATAGAGCCATGGATAATCACAGGGTAACTACAACTGGGGTATGCTGACCAGGATATCTATATAGATACCAGTTGGCACCATTAACTTCTATCGCACTCCTGCGAAGCCAAGAAATACACCTTGGACCAGCAGGATTGATGTGATGTTCACATGTGGACGTCGTGAAATCGAACCCTCCCCAAGCTAGAGAGGGTAAGATTTTTGTCATTTTTCACTTTCCTTCTTGAGTTATAACAAAAATTCATACACTCATTCTCTCCAGTAATATAGGAAGAAGGAGTTGGTAAGCACTCCTATTATGGCTTCGTGTACACGGCAGATTAGACTTCATCGGATGAACGGTTGCACGACACAATGGCTTCAATTGTTGCTTCGCTATAATCGTTTATTTAGAGTTCAAATCCAATTGAAACCCTAGACATGTGTGCTGGGTTCCTTCAGCGTGGTTGACCGCATTTTAACTTCATCTAACGTACGACCTCTTTGAACATATGTGCTACTTGACACGTCCATTTGGTCCCAATTATTAAACACATGCAAACCCCGAAAACAATGTTTCCTCAAAAGTGGCTGCTTGGCAGTTGCTATAAGAAGGTCGCAAAGCCATCTTCAAATCAAGGATCAAAACCGAAGCGGATCAAGTGTTGAAACCCGTAGATGTGCGAGGGTTCACCACATTGTCTCTTCACCCACGCGAGCCAACCACACATCACTGTCAGTTAGATATTGCATTTCATTAGCACATGATTCTGAAATGGTTCGTCAGTTGAAAGGAGGAGCTCAATATTCAAACCCACAAGATATTTATACGGAGAGGAGTTGCTTTTCAAGACACCATGAAAGTCATTGGCATTTGACGCCGAGACTTGTCCAAAGAGTGCTTGTATTGTCGTGATTCAGTATGCCTGGTATCACCAAAATGAGACAATTTCAAAAGAAAGAATGAAATCCAAACGCCCGGCCCAATGCTTTTCCATCACTTCGTGACGCACAAACTCCCACGCCAGGTATTATTATTACGTATTAGCCAACACGAGGCTGTTTTTCGTCTTTGCTTCTCTCAGCCCAGTTCCCAGGACTCGCCCCAAATCTCGTTCAGGTTTATCCCCAGCAACTCCAGACTAGGATCCAGGTTGAAAGGTTGGGTGGGATCCCCTCCCATCATCCATGGGGCCTGACTCGGGTCGATCGGAGCAGCGACGGGCATCGTTGGCGTAAACGAGAAAGGAGTCACCGACTGGATACCAATATTAGGAAACGCCCTGCCTTGGAAGTCGAGCTTCATTACCTTTGGCCGGTCATGCAGCGGTATGTTGGGCGTAGGCCCAGGTCCCATGTTGCCCTGCGGCACACCGTTCATGGCAGCTGCCAGTTGTTCCCCGGACACGGGAGGCTCCTGGTTGGCAAGGAGTCGATAGTGCAAGTTGACAAAACGCTCTGCTGATGTCGACTTGGCGACCTCGGGCTCCTTGGTTCCCAGGTGAGCCTCAAGTAATCCTAATGCTGCACACATAATAGAATATCCCCATGGTTCATTGTTACCACACCGCAAAAGACGGTCTTCCTTCATCGCAATGCACTTCTCAATCAGCTTGAGTGTATGATGCGAATTGATCATGATCATGTTGGTGGAACCTCTCGGTTGTAACATTGTAACGCTGCAAAGATTGATGGCTGTGGTGAGAGCATCCTCTCGGAGGAAATTAAGACTGCGAACGCCTTGCTCGTACAGTTTATCGTGCAGTAAAACAATATCTCGCGCCGCATTGTAGTAAATGATTTCTGAGTACTGGTACTTGGAGTTTTGCTTGCGAAGTTTGAGGTAGGGTTGATGCAAGGGGATAATGTATTGCCTCAGTTGAACGTGCAATAGAGTGTATGCGATCAAGGGGTTCTTCTTCCCTTTGACATTCTCCAAGTTCATGTCCCAGGAAGGAAGAGCATCGATTTCTTGCGTTAAGTCGTTGGTGTATCGAATAACCTGGTCGTAGTCTATTTCGGATGATGGGCCGGTCAAAAGACGGCTAAGTTCGAGGCGCAAAGGCAGACTCTGGCGAGCCAAATGCTGGAAAGAAGAGAAAGTGTATTCCTTGACAGGCTTTGATGGCGGAAGTACAGTAGTACTCTCATCAAAGTCGTCATCATCCAGATTGCGAGGCGCATTGGTGTCGTAGTGTAGCTGGCTCACAAGAGTGGGAAGGCAATGGTCAAAAGACGCTTGCATATCAAACTCCTGTACTGTTGCCCAAATTCTTCGGCGCATTTCCTGGTGAAAGACAGTGATCTTGGCTGCCATATGGCTCGGCTCACGATGCAAGCCGACAGCAATTCCATCTTGAATCAAGGCCCCGGAGCCTGTCCAGAAGCGCTTCTTCTTGATGGTGTTGACCCGCTTACCAAGATAAAGGAGGCAAGCCACCTGATAGTGAATTAAGCGTCGATGCTTTTGGCTCTGCTTCGATGACCATTCGTCGCATGCCTTGATCCATCGTTCTGCCCAGTGACGAGCATTTGACATCATGCCGATGAATTTCAGGTTCTCATGTGTGTGAACACAGCTTGCTACAGCCATCATGGAGAGAATCAACGCCGTAAAAGCGGCATAGCGCTTGTTGGAACCAGGCGTCCAGTACTCGATGTATTCTCTTTTGAAAGTGGGAATGTGGACGATGCGATGTACTTGCTCAAATTGATCGAGGTAAACATCAATGAGAGCATCAGACTCTTCTTTGTTCGGTAACAATGCCTCGAGTTCCAGATCGGGATCCTCAAAGACCTTCTCCCGATCCTCGCGCCTTCTCTTTCTGTCTTTGCGATCATGAAGAATAACCGGACGAAGCCATTCGTCGGCCGTCTCTTTCATGAAGGGACACAAGCCGGTCAGCTCAACGAAAGCCATACTAGCATTGTGCGGACCGAAGTATCGCGTGCGAAAACCCCTGCCACGGAAGAATCGAAGCTCGCCCTTTTCGCCCGACATGTTAGTAGCTTCGATAGATTCGTGTACTTCGCGGACCGAAGGGTCCTCAACGTTGGTGTTCCCATTGGGATCATCTTTTGTTTGTGGAGAGGTGGTTGTGCCAGCGACGGTGCTCCCGTCAAAAGACGCACCAGGCCGGGTGATTTGGTTCTTTAAGTGAGCTATCTCAAGCTCCAAGCGACGGATTCGGTCGTGATCTTGGCGTATAAATTCGGGGTCTCGTGGGGACAGACCCGTCGCGGGATCGACGAAGCGTCGGGAATCGAGCTGGGCGAAGGGGGGCGGGACGCCTGACGAGGCATTCACAACCTCTCCATTACGGGACTCGTAGCTGCAACGATCGGGCGTGCCGCTCTTGATGCAACGTTCACAGGGAAAGCCTCGGTCGCACGACAGCTTTCGACGACGGCACTCGAGGCAGCTGAGGCGGACACGCTGCCGTTTGCGGGCGGGCGGCTGGCCCGAGTCATCTCGGGACCCAAGCTTTCGGTCACCGTCCGAGTCCGGGGTCTCACTGCGGTCAGAGGAAGTCATTATCGATGACAGCAGCGCAGCGCACCGGAGCTTAATTCAATGCTGTGCGAATACCGATGCGGATGCGGGTGCTTCTCGGAGTTACGAAGGAGAAAGAGGAGAAATCGCTCGATGGGCCGACCCTGAGGGGCATCAGCAAGTGAAAAGAGATATCTTTATCAATCTCATCTGATAATATTTGCGGAGAAGTTTGTGCTTGTACCGAGCGGAGATACGAATTTGGGCTTGAAAGGTCAGGTGATCAATTACTTGTTAGAAGGATTGGAGACATTAGTACTGTCAACTCCATGAACCATTTGATGGAATTGATGTGATAGATATGGATCGTGGAAAGAACTCGTGTCGCCAATCCGAGCATTCCGCATTACAAAATTTGTCTTCACGTCCCTCTCTCACCATTCGAGGTTCTCGGAGTTCCGATGCCATTTTTGCGAGCAGCCATCTAATTCGTACAACGGGCCATCTTCCATATTTGACATGATTATTAAATAGCGTCTGCTTTTCTTTTTCAGTAGACGGGTAGGTTACATGGACACTGTTCTGGAAAGTTGTATGACAAAGCAAATCTTGAGAATGATATCCGTTCAAAAAGCAAGCAGTCTCTATTTAGCATGGATAGTGGAATCTATTGATCATTGCGCACTTGAGCACTGAGCGTCCACATCAATCCATTAAAACACACGCTACGGAGAATCGCTACAGAACGGGTACAAGAAAACTAGGCCTTTAATTATTATGATGTCAAGATAAACGAACCCAACAGTCTCTTCCAAGGTATCATAAACTGATCTAATAATTCAGTTCTCTGTGTTTTTACTGGCACTAACTCGTACAGTAGTCCTTACAGAAGCTCGCAGCTTGCAAGCTAAAGCAAAGCGATTGGCTATTCTGACCTGAAACCCCAAAACTGACTCGCATATGGCGGTCAACTCTAACGTCTCCAGAAGAGCGGAATCGTTCTGGAAGCGTCTTAGATTGTGTTTCTCAAAGTGGACAATCCTAGTCCTAGTCAAGGTCGATCAGCAGACACTTTCGGCGCAAATAACTCGAAATGTTGTTAAACCCAAGTCAAGAAGGCTTGTGGAAGTCTCATGTTTGCTACACTGCAACCTTCCACCTCTCACTTCCATATTATCAGACAGTTGGTCAGCAGAAAATAAATCACAAGCGATTCAATCATAATTCTCTACTGCGACTGTCCAGGAACCGCCGTTTCACATGAAGCGCACCGCACGTTGTGGTACGACACGGGGTCTAACCATGGCGGCGTTAGTCTCAGCCTAACTGCCCAAGAAAGCACCGGCGCAGAACAGCAATTGCCTCTGGTTCAGTCAAGGTCGGGTCCTTATTCAAGTTTGTTGTTGAACCTTGAAGTCGCTCATATTGACAATTATGACGACGACGACCTGGGCCATCGGCAATGTCGTGCATGAGGCAAGGCTGAAGGAATGTCCTTGCGTCAACCGCCAGTTTCATTTGATCAAGTTAAGACGAGTTCACTCGGGAACCAACTCATCAACCAGACCGGAATCACCGAATGGGATCTCGATAAGATGGCAGATCGAGGATTCGAGGTGAACAACAAATGCACTTAATCCACCAGCCGGTCCGTGCAGGGGGCACGCTCACTATTTTGAGATGATTGTCAATGCTTTTTCTTTCGCTTTCATGCTATATTGACAGGGGGCTTCATAGCAAAACAGGTATGTAACGACCGATAAAGCCATTACTAGCCTTGTTACAGCTTCGTGCAGCTGACGCCTGCCTTAATTGAGTGTGAGGACCCCTTGTCCGCCGTCGATCTGGGGGTATGCTTTAGTTTGTTATATATTCCAAAATATAGAAAACCTCCATGCCTCGCAACCATTTCAGCCTCAACGTGCCTCTTTCTGCGTCCACCTTGCCCAATTTGCCAAGCCCTGATGCCACTGGACTGGTATGAGGCTCACATCATGGGCAATCTGCTCGCTAGGGCTCATTGCTGGAGTGTTAGGTACCGGCAGACCTGAACTCTCTCAAGGCTTACCCGGTTGCGCTGTGAGTTTATGAGTTTTGCTTATGCGTTGAGATGAGTACTGATGTTCTCTAGTCCGGTTGTATCGATTCGTACAGCGACTCGATTTCGAAGAGCACCGATCCTTGCAATGACATAAAGCTAAAGAATGAAATCGACAATTGCTTCGCGCGCCATTGCTCTGATTTCGAACGCTTCAGTACGCCTTGAAATCGGAAGAAAAAAGTGAACAGAACACTAACAACTTTTAGCAATCGCAAAAGCTCATGCCAATGCATGCGCCGTGAAACCCAAGGACAATCGATTCGACCATTACATCCTGCTGCTTGCAGAGGTTCCAGCCTGGATTTCGGTATGGCTTCGACTCTACTCGAGCTGGGTGACTTATGAGCGGCTTGCTCTGGACGACTATGTGATGACGATCTGTGGAGTGAGTCGAGATTTCGGGGTTTCTCTTCCAACAATTCTGACCAGTCTTCAGTTGATATACACGGTATTTATCCCACTTGTTCACCTTTGTAAGTACCATTACAACCCATTTCTTGTGGACCCTGGCTTACAAGTGAACGATCAGCATATACCTCAACCGACAACACAATTGTTTGGAACGCCATCTCCGGGTCTGTAACAGACGCACTCAAGGTTTGCCAAAACGTATCAGCTCATAAAGCATGCTCTAATATGGAAGCAGTTTGTCTACCTGGCTGAGATAGCCGAAATAGCCTGCTCTTGTCTGTTAAGAGTCTCGATACTGCTCGTCTGCCTCCGTACGACCCTTTCCAGCCAGCACATGATAGCGACAGGCACAACTATTGTGTTCACGCTCGCCTCCTCCGTCGTTCTGGGCTTACTGAGAGTTTTCCGATGTTCGCCGATCGCATTTGCTTGGAAATCATGGGCCCTAGATGAAAAAGAGAAAGAAGCGGGAGGTTGCTTGCCGCAGGATGCCCTGGCATACGCATCATGCGCCATCAACATATTTTTGAACATTGTCATTTTCTCAATGCTGATATCCCTTGTTTCGAGCCGATTTCCTCGAGGCATAATGCCCTGGCTGAACCATGGGACCGCAGTCTTTTTAGGAGCGTTTGCCCTTGCAGTATCCGGTTTCCGAGCTCAACTTCTAGTCGATTTCTTTACGAATATGCAACCGGTGTGGAAATATCATGATCGAGTTATCTGGATGGACATTGAAGTTTCCATCCTGATTCTGTGGACATGCTGGCCTGTGTGGCAGTTCTTCGCCGACTCGGACTCCAGCGACATCGAGGTGCAAAATCAATCAACATTGTTGATTACCAGTGCCGAAGACCCAAAGAAGAGAGCGACGAATCTGAAGTCAGAAAAAACAGCCACGCGCAGCACTGGGTTCTTGGGAATGTTGACAAGGTCTCGTACGAAGAAACCTTTCGCGCCTGTCCTCCATCTGGGAGATAAGACATACGGGAACGTTAGAACAGAGATACAAGGAGGCCAGAGGTTCTCCATGATTTCGCAATTCACGGGCTTGATTGGTATCCAGGTTAAAACAAGGACGGTGAGGCGGGTGGAAGATAATGAATGGGATACGGAGAAGGGAGCTGTCAGAGAGAACATAAAAGCTAACGACTGATGAGATCGGATTGCCGTATTTGTAATTTCATAATATAGACCAGAGTTTCTCGCGAATCAACAGAACGAATGGGAAGATACTTGCTTTATTTGATAGTGAATAATGGGAGCTGGCCTCTATAGTACCAACCAACATGGCATAAGGGAGTTACGAGGCGATATCTCAACCAGTCTTATACTTACCTTTGTTGATGTGACCCCTCTGTTCCATTAGTAGTAATGTTATCCTAGATCCTCAGAAGGACAGGTAAAATGACAGTATTTCGAACCACCTACCAGCTTAGCCGGGGAATTCCCTTCTGAATCCTCGGTCATAGGATCAGCTGCTGGCACTTCGCATTGTATCGCTTTCTAATCGCTAGATACTGCAATACAGTTTGTCCTCCAAAATCTATGGATGCTTTGGGATCCGCACCACTATTGAGTGACGCAGAGACGAGGATATCCTGATCGAAGGCGCATTTCGATAGAAGGAACAGGATATTCTCAAACTTCCAGCTCTGGGTTGCTCTGTTCAAGGCAATCCCTTTGACTTATATGGACCAATTCTCTCGACTCGAGTCCAGCAGAGCTGCAAGTATGGAGGTAAGATACTACGCAATACCTGTTGTGTTTTGTAACTCCTCGTAAACAAGTATCATTTGCAGAGTGCTCAAGAACATGTGATCATGTATACTTTAGCACTCATTGACTGCATATACAGCTGCGAATAGGTGCCTATATTTAGGTGAGTGAGAAACGCAAGAGAACATCTTGGATTTTATGTCCCTATGAATTCAGTGCCTTCCTGCTTTTCCATAGCAGATGGAGGAATAAATGGATAAAAGTGAGTTCACCCGCAACTTTAAGGATTGCAGGAGAGTTCTTAATAATACAAAATCTACTAATTGAGTATGTTTGTTGTCTGTAGGTACGTATGCTTTCTCTTGTAGGGAGGGTAGTAATGGATATGGATGTATAGGTTGTCAATAACACTTACCAAGATACTAATCTCCATATTAGAACATTTATCTAATTGCTCTTCCCGATCCCTAGGTGTAGGAAGATTTGGCGGTTGCTGGTCGATATGAAGAGATTTACCCCATGACACGTCAAATACAGACTTACCAATCATCTGATCAAGATGTATTCGATAATATACCTGTTGTCGTGCACTCAAGTCGACCGCATTCGTTCGTCTTTCCTTTTGTCTCGTATTAGCGTTGGTGGTTGGTAGTGGAGTTTTGGTGGCCGAGGCCCCGTCGTAGTCTAAGCTTGTACCTGCAGCGTAAGCAGTGATTGGCTTGGACAGCTCCCCGCCAAGACGCCAACGTGAACCTCCTCCATCTCCTTTCGCGGAATACCCATGACGTTGCTTCTTCACTCCTCCCTCGATAGCTCAAACAGATCCTCACTCTACATCCTGTCTTGACCATTTCCTCATATCTCGTCGCCTCCGTCTTGAATATGCTCTCGTGTAGAAATGCTGCACCTGCTATCCAATAACCGTCTCGATCCACGCGCTCGTCGCTGAGCGGCCTCCCTTTCCCACAATGGCCCCCGAAGCTCCGAGCAACATCCGCGTCTTTATACGCTGGCATGACCAGACTGTCTTCGCTGGCGAGGAAGTCAAATGCACCATTACTTTTAAGAACGTAGCGCCCACGCCAGGCCAGTCGAAACCACCGCCGCAGCAATCGGAACGAAGCCGACTGGCATCGCCCTTACATACTCGTCCTAGGTCAAACCAAGGCTTGACCCCACCGCCATCAGCATCGTCAGGCAGAGGACACCGCCGCTCTGCTCTTTCATTAAGTGTTCCTGCGTCTCAGTCGCATAGCCGCACAGGTTCAGTTCAGTGGCCCTCATCACCTACCACGGGCGATCGCCGGCCGAGCCACTCCCATAAACGCTCTGTCTCCATTGTCTCTATCGGATCGAACAATACTGTGGAGGACTATACCCAACGCAATGATCTACCGGCAAGGCCTCAAAGACCGCATCGCGGCCATGGACGTGCTTCAAGTTTACAGATACTTCCTCGAGCTCAGGGTCAGCTCCCGACTGGGCCCCATTCTGGTACATTGTTATTGCCTTCTCCCTTGACAACTAGCTAATCAGCGACAGCATCTTTCTCCCCCCACCGTCTTTCAAGCTCTCCGTTATTTCACGCTTCATACCCTCCGCCTGACCGATTTGGCCGAATATCTCGTTCGCCGACAAACTCGCAAACTCCCATCGTAGCAGGCCAGCGAAGAGCATCTCCGCTAGGGTCGCCATCAGAAAATCCAATGCCAGAATTTCGCTTCCCGGCCGCACCTTCACCTACTCGAGAGGCACGCCCAACAGTATCCAGAAGATCAACAAACGAGAATATGCTCAGCCCTAGGAATGCTGCAGTCGATTCCAACGGTTTGGCAGTTCGCCTCAAGGACGGCGTCCCTACTATTAATGAACAAGCAGCACCTGCCCCTGCAGCACGGATTCTGGCAAGCAGTGGAATTCTAGGAGGAACACCAAGGAGTAGTGGAGAATTTTACTCAGTCAGCAATAATTCGTCAGAAACTCTGGTTTCAGAATATGTGACACAACCACCTAATCGAGGACATGCACGACCACTGCGGCGAAGCCTCGGTGTGCCCGCGCCGCAAATGAGAGCACCAGAATCCCTAATGATGGGCTACGCTCAATTACACGGCTCTTTCACGTTGGATGGCTCGTTAGTCAGTCTTGGGCAGTTCGACCAAGTTAAAAAGAAGGGCATTGTCGGACAGGGAGGCGGTGTTGTTGGACTCGAATCCAAGCGTGATAGCAGTCTATTGGGAGGATTTGGGTGGGGACGTATCAGCAGTTCGCTCGGTGACTTTTTGGGTGGAGGAGAGCTCAGCACGATCAAGGAGATGCGTGGCGTTGCCAACTCCAAATCTGTGCCCCTCTTAACGACACCACAATCCATCCTGTTCGTTGATCTGCAGCTGGCACCTGGTGAGAGCCGCGTGTTCGAGTACTCATTTCGACTACCAAAGGGACTCCCTCCATCTCACCGTGGGAAAGCTGTCAAAATTTCTTACAGCCTCGTTATTGGCACCCAAAGAGCTGGAGGCACCAAAGAACAGCAAGTCAAATCCGTTGAGGTACCCTTCCGAGTCCTTGGAAGCGTTAACAGCCACGGTGAGATTCTGGGGCATGATCTGATGAACCCTTACATCTTGTTGCAGGATCTCGCTCAGGTCAAAAGTCCATCAGGCAGTGATAAAATCAGTGATAAGGCACCGAAGACCAACAGCGATGGAGAAAAAGGACAGCAGTCAGCGTTGAATGACTTTTTGCTTTATGTGGACGACCTGGTTCATCGACCTAGAGACGAAAGTGGCAGTATTCTCCTTTCCCCAGGTGCCGGTAACTCTAGGAGACCATCGACATACGAGGAAGCCAGCACCGCTCACGAGGCCATACACATGGCAATCATGCGAAGCAACATGACCTCGGGCGGGCAACAGAGCCCAAACCGTTTCGAGATTGCCCGTAACGGGCAGAGGGTCGGTGTAGTGATGCTTACAAGGCCTGCCTACCGACTGGGCGAAGTAGTGACCATGGCCATTGACTTTACAGATGCAGATATCCCATGTTACGCAGTGCATACTACACTGGAAACATCGGAAAAGGTAGACCCGTCTCTCGCGATAAGATCTGAGTCTAGTATACATCGAGTGACACGAAAAGTCTACTCGTCCTCATCTGACGCAACGATGTACTCACGGCGGGTCACATTCAAGCCGACAATCCCAATTACTGCAACACCAGAGTTTGTGACTAGTGGCGTTAGTTTAGAGTGGAAGATCCGTATCGAGTTCGTGGTACCATCTACAGGAAGTGATTCTCCAGATGAGTACGAAAGACGCGCGCCGCATCCACTTCTCGAGCAGATTTCACAAGACGAAAAGGGAGGAACTGTGCTTGTGGCTGTTGAAAACCTGATATGTGAGAGCTTTGAGATCGCGGTACCCCTGCGAGTTTACGGAGCCGTCGGAACAGGACTTGAGCGTCTTGAACGGGATGAGGCGTCCGAGGAAGGACTTGTAGTATGAGAGGAATTGGATAACCCATCAACACGGAGGCTAGGGAGTTGGATACTTGACTATGATGACATTTCAAACAGTTCGGGCTATAAAGGAAGGCCTTGTTATAAAAGGATGTTTGGCGTTTGCAGGAGATATTCAAAAGAAGAGGAGTACGTATAATCGAAGAAACATGCTTAGAAGCTCGAGCCATTTCCGTGAGTATGTATATGCAGCTGTATTATAACTGTGGTCCTATGAGTTGTTCATGCATTTCAGGACCCTCATTGCCCAAGCAAACCATGTCTCTAACGCTTGGGATAACGCGTCTTCAATATTTGAGGCTGTCGATGTTTTTTTATGTCTTGGGACATGGGGTTGCTCGAAAAGGAGACTTGTGCACAGATGATTGATTGCCTCGTTGAAGCATGTACTGGGATAGATGGATCGGCTGGTCTAACGAAAGCCACCGGACAGGGCCTTGCAGCCCAAGCTGGTAAATAACATAATCACGATTAACAGATACAATGAAAACAAGCGAAAAATGAGCGAAATCTAGAGTACAAGGCTAACAGGGACGGGAAGGTGTTGGGAGCATCTTCATTTCACCTGGCGCCGGGATTAGTTAGACAAGCGGATAACGGCTATGGGGCAGCGTGGGAGATAGGGCTTTATTCTATTCTATCTTGGCAAACGGGGCTCTTAAAGCAGAGTTTGCCTTTTTTCGTTGTTATTATTTCGGTGTAGATATATTAGCTCTTGTGTAGAGTGGAGGCTTCTGATGTGTTGTTATTCTTGTTCATGGGTTGTCTGTCGATCGGGGATTATCGTGGCTGGTGGCTCGACAACAATTGTGGTTAGAAAAACGTATGCGAATATAAGACAGAAGACCATGTTGTGCATTATCTTGTTATGTTAGGAAAAATATGTATTTCGACAATGAAAATTCGAGCCTTGTGTAAGCCAATTGCTACTGTGATTGCTCTGGGCTCTTATCACTGTCACCAACAAAGACTCCATGTTCAATATCCATCACCGTCCTGGCCTGAAGTGATTCGAAGTGATAGCCACTAATGGGAGGGCAAGTCGACAAGGATCAAGCGGCCCAAGAATCAGCTCGCCCAGACCACATGAGGAGAAGCACACGAGATAGACGTCAGGGCCCTTGGCTCTCATCAAAGGAACAGGGCCCCCTGGGCAACCACAGACAAGGGCCCTTGTAAACAACACTCTCCAGCGCCTATCGAGGATGGACCCAGACTTTTGGACTCTTTGGAGTTGAATTTGGGGCTCTTCTCCCAACTATTGACGGGAAGGGAATGGCCTGGGGTTGAGCTAAGGTCGGAAGAGAGTCATCGACATTCCATCCCATGGGTTGGTGCGAACCTTCTTTTTCTTCCTTTTCCCTCATCTTACCAACCGCTTCCGTTGGGACATTTCGGTATTTTTCTATGTCTCTCGTCGCTCATTAACCACATTTAGATAATAATCGTTGCAACTGCAAGTGCAGAAAACCTTGATTCATGTAAACCAAACTCTTCCAACCTTTCTTTCCGCTAGAGCAACTAACTAACGCCCCTCCCCGCAGCTTTTTTTGCAGACCTTCGAATTTTTGCTTTGCCTTTTGCATCTCATCGCCTTCTCGGCCCCCGCAGGCCCGCAGCAGCTACCTGACTTACACCGCCCGCCATCCACTCTTCACTGTACAGCATCATCCCATCCCGCTTCTATTCTGCTTTTAACTCTGCATATTTCTCGCATATTGGTTCGTGGGCGATAGGCATTGGCTGTTCATTCTTTCATCTCTTTACTTCCAGTATCTTCTGTTCTTCTTTCAGGTGTTTGTTCGTGCTTGGGATTTCCTGGAAACTGGGCATTACTTCTTAACGATTCACTATTGCAACATTTGGAGCTCCCACTAGTCGACTTTCTCAACTATAAAAATCCCAGCAAATATTCATCACCAAGTGTCAATGGCAGAAATATGGCAGCGACTCCTTCTCACGGCCGCATGAAGCTTACTCCTTCCAACTCTCCGTTCCTCGGTCGCCCTTCCAGATCCTCCAGATCGCCTATGCGTGGCCGACCCCACGATTCTTCCAAGCTTTCCCTCAAGCGCGTTATCGGCACAACCTGTTCTTCACCTACAGGATTCGATACCCTCTCATCTGCATTTGCATACATTGCTGGCGGCGCTGTTGTTGTGGTGGACGTCAATGGAGAAAACCACTCGCAACGGTTTTACCGAGCTCGACCAACTGCTGTCCCTCTTTATTCTGTAGCGACCTTTCAGAACACACCCTCGACGCCTTCAGGAACACCAAAGGCGAACGATAGCCGTGGCCGTGTAGGCCCAAGATTTCCCAACTCACCACATACGTCATCGGACTGGAACGAATCTCCCAGCAATACATGGACGAGCCGTGAACGGATCAAGGCTGCAACATGCCTTGCTCTGAGCAGAGATGGGAAATACCTAGCTGTGGGCGAGACTGGCTATTCGCCTAGAGTTTTGGTGTTCAGCCTACACGACACCTCTTCCGACAGCCCTTTAGTTTCGATTAGCGAGCATACCTATGGCGTCAATTGCGTTGCTTGGTCTGCAGACACGCACTATCTAGCGTCTCTAGGAGCTGCCAACGATGGGTTTCTCTATATCTGGAAGGTTGACCCGCGTACGGGCGGGGCCAAACTCTTCAAGCAAAATCGATGCACTTCCTACGTCAAGGACATGGTCTGGATAGGCAATTCTCTCGTCACTTTTGGAGTTCGCCATGTCAAGATGTGGAAGCCTGAAGATGGACCGGCTCTTTCGCCCACGAAGCAGAAGTTCTTCGGCGAACAGCCGGCATCTACCCCACCCTCTCAGAGGACCCTGTCAGGGCGTAACATCCTGCTTGGTTCTCTGTTGGAGGAAACCTTTACTTGCGCTGCTGTTGTCAAAAACGCCAGTCTTATCATTTGCTCAGAAACGGGCAATGTATGTATCATGGAGGAGGATGACAAACAGATGAAGCTGCAAAAAGTCCTGAATTTGGACTTTTCCATATCGACCATCGCCGTCAAAGATGACGTTGCTTACGTTGGTGGCAGGCATGGTCATTTTGCGGTGCTCGATGTCGAAGCTGTGTTGGATGCTCAGCCACCATCGGCCTGTATCAAAGAGACTACCTTCTCTTCTGAAGGCCAGCTTGCTTTGGGTTTTCTGACAGACCATCTTGTTACTATTGACTCCCAGCAGTCCATTGACATCTGGAGCTCAGACCATGTTCCTGGCAAGGATAGTAAGGCTATGGCTAGCATTCCCATACCCGGGCACGGACAGTCCGTGACAGGCATCCAGGTTCTACAACGACCCAATGATTTGGATGCCTCGTTTCTGACATGGACAGTTGGTGGAAATGTAACCTTCTGGACGCTAGAAGGCCAAGTCAAGGCCTCAATTGATGTGCCTATCGGAATGACCGAACCTGAAAACGAGATGGACCCTGTCAACCAGCTCACGTGCGCCCAAACAACAAATGATGGCAAGTTGCTCATTTCTGCTGATCGCATGGGGGTCTTGCGCATGACAGATATTGCGACCAAGGAGCCAGTTTTGGATATCAAGGCACACACAGCTGATTGTCGTTCCGTCAGTGTCTACGACAATGACGGCAAATTTCTTATGGCGTCGTGCGGGCGAGATAGAACTGCACAGCTCTTCCATCGAACTGCAGATGGATCGATTGAACATTTCCAGACGCTAGAGTTCGCTGCCAAGGTTGTTCAGGTTATGGTCCCATCTGAGGACAAGGTTTTGACCTGCTCTTTTGACCGAACACTTCAGATTCACGACATCATTAGTAAAGAGGGCGATCCTGACTCTATCGCTGCTATTCCCTCGAGAGTAATCTCACTCAAGGCTTCACCAAGCTCAATGGTGTTGGGTATGGGCCAAAGGACCGTTTTTGTTTCCCTGCTGGACCGCACAATTTGTCAGTACGATCTCGACACAGGACGTAAAATTTCATGTTTCAAATGCCAAGACGAGACCAAAGGAGAATCTGCTGTTCTAGACTCGCTGTGTTTCGGTCAATGGCTTCCTAAGGATCAAGATTTTCTCCTTGGAACTTCAAACACGGACAAGTCCATCCGCTTATACGATGCACAGACGGGCGGCTTCTTGGACAGGGAGTGGGGTCACACAGAAGCCATCAATGGTGTGTGTTTGGTCGAAAACGAGGACGGAAGTCGTAAGGTTGTGAGTGTCGCATCAGATGGAACAATGATGATATGGTCTTTGGATCTGGATGATCCTGTGCCTGGCACAGCAAGCAGAGAGCCGTCACCTGCGAAAGATTCAGTTTCAGCACGGCCGCCCCTTCGTAGGGTCCTGTCGAAAGCTGAACTGGCCGAATTTCAGCGACCTTCTCCCTCTTCCGGCCGCAAATCCCCAGCATCAGGTCGGAAGTCTCCCCCACGAACCCTTCAACGACGAACTTCTCGTTTCAACCTGGCTGCTAGTGTAAGAACACCCACACAGGCTGCCCCAGCTAGTCCCACCAGTACGGTGGCAGATGATACACCATCAAGGCGACCTTCGGGCGATGCACGGACTAGTCCTCCAGTGTCCCCGAAGGCTAAAACCAAGAGACGGCCTTCTATCTCTCTCGGCGCCCGCAAGAAGACATCTTCGTCCAACCTGCGTGGCTTCGGCTCGTTAAACATGGCGACAGAACAAACCTGTCGTCAACTGAGGTCGTATAGGAAGAAGCTCGCGTCTTCAGAGCCCATCAGCCAAGAAAACCTAACTGAGCTGGATCAGGAGTTGCGATTGACAGCAGCAGCTCTTGGCGATCGGGCTATTCGAAGCAGGGCCATGAACGAGACAGCCCTTAGCGGCCTTCTAGATCAGTACTCAGAGAGACTGATCACATTATTAGACGAAAAGCTGCGTCTTAGCTACCAGCCAAGGTCTCCTGCTGAAAAGGATGGAGATAGTCCGGACGACGATACCCAGCGCAGTGTGGACGGGTCTTCAAGTTCGCTCTCACCATAACATACTACTCCCTTTTGTGTACAACTACTAAGACAATTCTTTTTTTTATGTTTTAAGATTATGCTGGCAATGGCGTTATGCGGGTTATAGATTTTATGGGCAGGGTGGATATCGAACAAGAGCAAGCACGGAGCGTGTCCGACTGCCAAGTTCCAACATGATACCATGGAGTCTGGGTCTTACTACTACTTGCTGGGATTTAGTCTGCTTTAACAGCCGAAACCGGCGCTTTGCTTTCCAATCACTTGGTCTGATTTAGTGGCCATATCATTCGGCCGTTCCCTTTCGTTTGTGAATTTAGAAACGTGATGGTCAATGTTGAGATGTTGAAGAAGAATTCCCACCATCGTTAGAGCGCTTTACGCGCTTGCTACGGAAAGCGTGTTGGTCTTCAGGGGTATCACGTGCTAAGCCAGTTCTTAGCGTATGAACAGCTTGGACAGACGCAACCCAATTTTTCTTCCCTGCATCATCGAAAATCAACAACAGAATTCCTCGCAACATCTTCGGCGAAATCGATCACGTGATATCTTAACAGACGATCGCGAGTACGAGCAAAAATCAACTACACTACTGGTCCGACGGCCGAACGCGTTTCGCAACAAGAGGTCACAGCCGCCCTGCACCCGATGAAAGGCCTCGAGGTCGCCAAAGACGGTTTTGGAGTCATTGACTAAGGTTGCCTGTACGTGTTTTCATCCATAGAACCCCGGCCATGACGTAGCCGTACTTGTTTCGCGACAGACGCCTAACTGGACTTCTTCCAAACAATATAGACCGTGGCGCCAGTCCATCTTCTTGCACGACGTGAAGGCCCTCTGGAAAGCTGGCGAGGCGGATCGCGGGGCATGAATCAATCAGCCGCCTACACGCCCCTCGAGTCGCTGTTCCTATTCCAGTCTTTGTTGACTCAAGGCGCCGACCCTGGGGCCTTCGCGCGTATATCTGAACAGCTCAAGGACAACCCGCTCATCAAGGAGGGAGCTACCTATGATCCTGCACGATTAAAACCCGATGCGCTCCAGCATCTTTTTTTGCGACTATTCGGGGAGGAATTGAGGGGCGACTCGGAGAAGGATACGACCGACGATCCTGCAGCATCACCGAATACTCAAAGACGAACATTGGAGGGCACTCCGTTACCGACCTTCAAAGACGTCTACGACAATGCCGAAAAGGTACACTCACTGATCCAGCGCCTCTGGCAGCAATATAGCGCTAAGACTGTTGGTCATATTCGTGAGGATGAACAAAAGATCGACGCGTTGCAGAAGGATATCCATTTCTTAGAAAGGACTGCACGAGAACGGCGCGCTAGAGCCGCCAGCCAGAATGGAACGCCTGTGCTTGCTGCTAGGGATCAGAAAGCCTCTATTCCGCCTAATGGGCAAACTCCACCGCCTACTGCTACAACGAGCACTGCGACTCCTGTTCGAAAAGGGCCTACACCACAAACACCGGTACTCCCACCAAAACCTCCTGTTTCTCTCAACAATCAGCCAAGCGTTGCACCGCCTAGCCATTTGCCCGCTGGAACAACGCCGATTCGGCCTTCTCCCTCACCAAACCCGCCCAGTGCTAATGGCTCGGTGCTTCAACCTCCCCCCGGAGTCCCCCCAACTGGACCACGGTCGCTGCAGACACCACAGGCTCCTAAGCAGACTCTAACTCCTCGACCAGAAGCTGGGGCCAAGCCGAAGGATGGCAGCGCAGTTCCGCAAAGTTCGTCACCAGTCGGAGCTCCTCTCAAGTGGGAGAAGCCTTACCAACCACCACAAGCTACTCAAACGCCTCCTCCTCGACACTTCCAATCACCTCTTGCTCAAGGGCCAATAGCTCCGCCGCCAACGCAACAACATCAACAGCAACAGCAGTACTCACAATCTCATGCGCAATACCCTCAGCAGGCACCACAGCAGCAGCAGCAATGGTATCCTCAGCAGAGTGCGCAGTTCTCCCCCAAGCCTGGAGCCCAACCACTTTCATCACACTCTCAAACCCCTCAACATGCTCAGGTCCAGCCTCGGCCACAACCTGTTGCTCCGCAACCGCCTCAGATACAACAACAGGGCCAGCAAGCTCAATCACAGCAGCAGCAACGTCCACAACCTCATCAGGTTGTACAACCATCGCAGCAACCACCCCGTACTCCCCAGGCACAGCACACGACACCCATACAGCACACACAACAGATTCAGAAACCTCACACCCCCACACCAGCCCAGCTTGCCCAGGCGCAACAGTCCCAGCAAGTTCCTATTCCTCAGCCTTCAATTTCTTCTCAGCAACAGCAGTACAAGCCTCGGCCGACTCCTGCAAAGCCAGGCCTGGCACCGCCTCAGCACGCTGGCCAGATACCTCCACCTCTGCAACCAGCACCACCAAGACCGTCAGTAGACTTGAGCGGAGGTCAGACGCTCCAGGCTCGGCCATCTTCAACCACACCTGTGCCACATCCTCGTCCGATTCAGCCACCGCAAAGCCAAGCTCAGCAGGTTCGACCCATTGTTTCAGCTTCCCCAACTCCTCCTGTAGGAAACGCAAGTCCGATTGCACCACCACACCAGCGCCGACCTTCAGGATACCAACCTCAACCACCTCAGCATGCATCACCAGCGGGCTCCTCTGCCCCTCAGGTATCAAAGGTAGAGAATAAAAACCAAGCTTCGCAAAATATTGCTCAGCATCAGGTACCTGGCGCCTTGGGACACATCATTCGTCAAGTTCTCAGTACTCCGGTGAAGAGGCTTGCAACACCACCTGCACCACGTACCCCTACGTCGACCTCAGCACACCTTCTCCAAGGATTCGGGACAAAATGGGCGCCGCAGTCGACCCCATCGACACCTGGTCCTGCTCACATGAATGCTGCTCCTCAAAGCCCGGCTTTCGAGCCTGTCAGTCCTCCCTCAAAGAATGCGACTCTGCCGAGCTCTGCCGCGTCTACACCGAAACCCAAGAAGCAAGCGCCCAAAGCAGTTCCAAAGCTTGAGCAGTCGGTCTCTAAATCTGTGCGTGGCCGATCTTCCAGAGCAAGTCAGAGAGCGCGTGGCGTTAGTTCCACTCCTTCAGTCAGTCGGTCAAGGCGAAGCCAGTCTGTCATGTCTCATACCGATGAGCAAGCGACACAGACTAGCGAAACAGCACCTAGAATCAAGGATGAAGATGCCACACCTCGACCTACCGAAGAGACTGGCGATACTACTGCTGATGAGAGTGTGCCTGGTCGGCCGCAGATCATGACGCCTGGAAGTGTCTCGTCGCGACTTCAAAAACGAAAGCGACAAGGCACACCGCCCGATCTACCCCCTGAGACAACTCAGGTCCTGTGGACCAGAGGCTTTACAAAGGTGTCGTCGTCTGCTCTTGATCAGATCTCGAGTCACCGTGACGCCAACATGTTTGCCACTAGACTTCGTGAGAAGGACGCGCCCAACTATCGTCAGATTGTGTTGCAGCCCCAGGATATAACATCTATTCGGTCTGCTATCAAACACGGAAACAAGGCGGCCGTCCAAGCTGCTGCGAACCTCCCCAGTGGTGATCCTGGCACTGCGCATGTGTGGTTGCCTATGTCTGAAGAGCTCGTCCCACCTAAAGGTATCATCAACAGCGCTCAACTCGAACGTGAATTGGTCCACATGTTCTGCAACGCCATTATGTACAACGCCGATCCTGATCGTGGTCCTGGACCAGCATTTATGAAACGGTCTCAAGAAGAGGAAGAGGAGATAGTAGGCTACCGCCTCGACGAGAACGGCGTCGTGAAAAACACTCGCAGCATGTTTGTCGAGGTAGAGAAGCTACTAGGCGATCTACGAAGCGCAGAAAAGGAGCGCAGCGCGCCTCCGCCATCTGCTCGCCCGGCCAGCGTTGCTACACCCGCTGAGGAAACGGGCGATGACGATGACGATAACGGGGAACGTGAGATCGGGACTTCCAAGAGACGTCGCATTGGAGGCAGGGGTTAATCATCATGGTTGAGATAGACGTCACGTTCATGCGCTGCTGGAAAATAGGCAACTTGTACTTGTTTTTATTGTTGCGTCAAGCGTCTAGAATAGCTAGTTTACTGTTAATTATTACCCACCACTCAAGGCTCTCGTTATTTAACGCAAGAGTCATACACGTATAGTCTTAATCTGCCCGCTCCGTGAACCTGTGTCCAAGTATTCCCCTAAACTCTAAACTCCATCCCTTGCTAGTATTACACCATATCATTCGTAGCATGTGGTAGCATAAGACTCAAGACCTAAGCTTAGGATGCAAAAACACTAAAAAACCTAAGAGCAGTTCTAAGATGGCATGAAGTAACTGAACAATTTCGTACCTAACATCAACTCGGAACGGAAGTGAAACAGTGTCATTCTAGTTTCGACGCCCCTTGAGACGTGCTCGACCTATTGCTATGTGCGCCCTTTTTATAGCTGGCATCGTCATCGGCGGGCCGCTTGCGAGGCCAGTCGGGGCAGATATCAATATTATCCCTCGGAAACCACCACTCGAGGAACAGAAAGAAGAGGTAATCCACAACACAGCAGAGACAAAACAACTTGCCAGCCCAGATGCCGCAACCATAGTAACGTTTTAAACGATCAATGAGGGCAAAATTCCGGATGCGGCTGCCGTAACCCGAAGTGTCAACGCCATAGAACTCGTCTTCTGGAATTGTTCCCGATATCCCATCGTAGACGCGCTCCGTGCGCATAGCGACGTTCTGCCATGAGTACATCTTTTTGACTTGTTCATGGAATTTTTCGGTACGAATCTTTCCAGCGCGCATTGCGCTGATTGCTTTGCTTGTGGCGAGAACGATGTCGTCTTCTTCTGGCTTGGCAAAAGTTGTCATATGTGAAGGAAGAACTTCAGGAATACCACCGACCGCGGTACACACAACGTAGAGTCCACAACTGGCAGCCTCGACAATAACGGTGCCGAAAGCTTCGGTAAGAGAAGGATGGAGGTAAATGTGACCGCGAACCATGACATCACGAACTTCTTCGTGGCGGATAGGGCCAAGCATTTCAACGCGGTCTTGGAGGACGTTGGTCTCGATCATTTGCTCAAGATCAATGGCTTTAGGACCTGAGCCTGCGATAATAAAGCGTGTGTTGGGATGGTTCTCAAGCACACGAGGAATAGAAGCGATGAGGAGATCTGTGCCCTTGTTGTAGAAGAGACGGGAGATGACGACAATAGTGATGGTGTCGCGAGGACCAATTCGCTGCGGCGGGGGATAGAGTGGTGCTTCAGGATTGAAAGACGTCGCCAGAGGGGAGGGTAACGCGGGAACATCTTTGGGGCGGAAGTTTTCAGCAACGACAGCGTTAGGTATGACTGAGACCATGACTGGATCAAGGGATGCTCGAAGCACTGTATTTTCTTTGCTGTGACAAGTCAGAGTATGTCAATATCTTGAGTGCCAATGACTTACCAGGTATGGCTCACACATATACTGTGATCAACATCACTTAAAATGAATTTCATGAGCTTGTTGGTGAGAATGGTGCCCGCATCTGCAAATCCAAATAATGAGTGATCAGTGAAGACTGTCCTCAAGCCCATGGTCCGGGCATGCAAAATAGCCTCGTGGCATAGACTGCTGAGACTTCCATGGCCGTGGACAATCTCGATGCGCTCACGAATGCATACGTTCCTGAAGATGGGAAAGAATGAGAAGACGGTAGGAAATGTGGCTGCGCGATAGATGACGAGGAAGGGAACGTGGTAGACTTTAACGCCGTTGGTGAGGTAGCGGATACCCTTCCGATCGTCGTAGGCGTGTGTGATAATGATAACCTTGTGACCGCGGTCGACCAGCTTTGTGGCGAGTTGGTAGATATGAGATTCGATGCCTCCTGGTTGCGGGAAGAAGAAGTCGCTAACCATGGCGATATTGTATGTGCGGCGTGTCATGATGGCGGTTAGAAAGGGGGTTCACCGGCCCTTTCAGAACGGAGTGTTATTTCAATCAGCACTTGCTGAGATTTTGGCAGTATATTGATGATATCGACACGTAATTAAGATGGTAAGGCGCTTGGTAGCAGAGATGTGTCTCATTCATAATATTGTCTTCTCATATTGAACCACGTCTAAGTGAACAGGGATGAAGTAGACAAGCGTTGGATAGTGGAGATGGAAAGATGGCGCATGGGTACACAAGTCCTGGAATTTACCCTATAGCCTCACTCGCGCCCAAAATAGACTTTTACAGACTAACACATAATTACAGAATTATTAATCCGAAAATCAATTCAGTCTGAACTTCCTTGTCGTTTTTTTTTAATCATCTTGACGGACTCCTTCAGCTATATGGTATTGTTTGTACTTGTACCCGAGTCTGCACGGACCTTGGCTGATAAATTTAGCGGTGTAACGCGGCAGTATCTCGATAAGATGTCAATCCGTCCAAAATTTTGGGAATTTGAAGCGACTGAGGCCCCTCCATCGCGAAATCTGGTGCAGCAATTGTTCTCGAAATAATGTACGCCAGATACGTTCCTCCCCCAAAGGGTGGAAACACATCGAACTCTGCTCCTTCGAATGCTGTTCCATCCCCAAATATCACCTCCAATGCAGCTCCCACTCCTGCGCCAGCTGCTAATGGCTTGGGCTATTCGCGATACATCCCTCCGAGCGCAAAGCCTGCGCCACCCCAACCTCAAGTCCCCCAAAAGCAATACTTCGACGACGAACCGACGGTAACCCCCAAGAGAAAGTTTGATGCCACAGAAGAGGCTCAGAACTCTCCTCAACCTGGAAGTAAGAAGTCCAAGACGGTCGAGCCAACACAAAAGGATAGTGATGAGACGCCAAAGAAGAAGAAAAGGGTCAGAAGAGGGAAACGAAGAACTGCGAATGCCGACGATGATGACGAAAACGACGATGATGAGCCTGTGCAGAAAGCGCCTGCGCCAAAGCCCGAAGCCCAAAAGCCTGTGGAACAGCAAGAGCCAAAGGAAACAAAAGAGGTTCACGAGGAAAGCCTGGTTTTAGAAGAGAGCGCCGCAGCCGAAAAGGAGCAACAAAAGAAGGACAAAAAGAAGGATAAGAAGGATAAGAAGGATAAGAAGAAGAAAGGCAAGGAACAAGAGCAAGAACGGGAAGAGTCCAGTACCCCTACAGTCTCAGCAGAGGACCACGATCAGGATGTTTCAATGGACGACGCTCCGGAGCCCGCAGACGAACCCGAAGCTGCTCCCAAGGATACAGTGGTAGAGGAGGAAAAGAAAGAGAAGCGAAGGGAAAAGAAGAAGAAACACAAGGAACCTCAGCCGGAAGAGGAGCAAGAAGAGGACAAGGACGAGAACAAAAGACATAAGACTGTTATGGAGCGGCTGGAGAAGTCTCTCAAGTTAGCTGGTGAGCTGGTCCCAGACGAGGACGACGAAGAGGACCGGGGCGAGCTCCATGGTCTTGAGCCTCTACCGCAACCAGCCCCAGTAGTCACACTTACCGATGCGAAGCCGAGCGACGATGATACTCTCCCCCCATGGTTAGCAAAGCCTCTACGGGTTTCCCAGGATACTCGAACACCATTCTCCAAGCTGGACATCCTACCCAAGGCCTGTCGTGTGTTGGAAGAAAAGGGTTTCCGGGATGCATTTGCTGTGCAGACTGCTGCAATTCCTCTCTTGCTCCCCACAAGCAGGCCCGGCGACGTGTGTGTTTCTGCAGCCACTGGTTCCGGAAAGACACTTGCTTATGCCTTGCCTGTCACACGGGATATCAGCCAAGGATGCCTCACTAGGTTACGAGCGCTAGTTGTTCTGCCGACTCGAGAACTGGTCAAGCAGGCTCAAGAAACGTTTGAGCTTTGCGCCAGAGCGTTCGATGGAGGTGACCGTAAGAGAGTGCGCGTGGGTGTTTCAGTTGGTAGTCAGTCCTTCGAAGATGAGCAGAAAGCGTTCCTGGATCAAGAGCTTCGTTATGACCCTGAAGCATACAAGAAGCTGCAAGACGAGGTTCAAAAACAAAACCAATTGAAGTTGGGTCTTTCTGCAACGGACAGCCTCGACGATCTAGAAGACACAGACCCTCGATTGAGCAGCAAGAATGGCTATGTCGTTGACTTCCTCTCAAAGATAGATGTCTTGATCTGCACACCCGGTCGACTTGTCGAGCACATGGAGCAAACACCTGGTTTTAGTCTCGACTATGTTCGATGGCTAGTAGTTGATGAAGCCGACAAACTTTTGGCTCAGAGCTTCCAGGGCTGGTTGGAAGTGGTGATGGAAAAGTTCCGCGTCTCCAAACCTACTGCTCGAGCCTTCCCAGACATCAATTTCTCTGGTGTTCGCAAAATCATTCTCAGTGCTACGCTTACCAGAGACTTGAGTCTTCTCAACCAGCTGGGTCTGCACAGGCCGCAGATGATCGTCTTGGAGACCGATGGCGATGTCCAGATTGCTGAGCATACTCTGCCCGCACAGCTGAAGGAATTCTCCATCAGAGTTCACGACACGGGTCTTAAGCCGCTATACCTGCTTGACCTCCTCCGCAGCCAGGATATGCTCATGGCCAGTCCTAACAAGGACCAGGACGCGGTCAAGGCTGATGAGGCTGCAGATTCGGATACTAGCTCTGATTCAAGCTCCGAGTCCGATTCTGACTCCGACACTGACTCTGATGCAACTTCAGATACAAGCTCTGACTCAGGTTCAGAGTCGGAGTTCGAGGCTAAGCCAAAGTCTTCGGGTCGATCACTCAAGTCCCACATCCCCGCTTCTCTAATCTTCACAAAGTCCAACGAGGCAGCACTGCGTTTATCACGTCTGCTCGCCCTTTTGGACCCCTCACTAGAATCTCACATTGGCACCCTCACCTCCACAACACCAACACACATCCGTCGCAAGACCCTCCGAGCTTTCTCAACAACCTCATCACCCATCCGCCTGCTCGTCGCCTCCGATCTCGTTGCCCGTGGTATCGATCTTCCCAACCTCGACCACGTTATCAACTACGACCTGCCCCCCAGTGTGGCGGGTTACGTGCACCGAGTCGGTCGTACAGCTCGAGCTGGCAGGTCTGGATGCGCGTGGACGCTTGTCGGAGACGACGAGAGCTGGTTCTATAACAAGATCGGAAAGAACACAGGTATTAAGAGAGGTCAGAAGATGGAGAGGACAAGAATTGAGGAGATCGATGAGAAGCGAGTTGAGGAGTATGAGGCTGCATTGGAGAAGCTTGGACAAGAGGCTGGAAAGCGATAACGGTGTAAAGAATGCGAGATTAGCATGTTTAGGATTAATACATAGAATAAAAGCTTACCTTTTGACGTTCAAAGCCATTCCCCTAAAATCAAGGTGTTGCCCTGAAGTAGTAAACTACAACACCCCGACATACTCTGTCCATAAAGTCACAGAAAAATTGACTCAGCTGCCCAAGGAACAAGCCGATTCAGTAGTCTATAGTATTTCAGACCTGCTCGTAGGCTCTTTACTTCGTGTACCTTAATTAGGTCCTGCGTTTTGTTCCCCGAAACTGTGTCCATGATATTCGAATCACAACCCCCCTCGGGATTTAATCAAACATCTCTACTGCTGCCAATCAATCTTCGGTCCAGTTGTTACGCTCCGCCACGGGCGAAGGCACAACTCTAGGGCCAGATTCATTTCTATTCAGGCTCCCATAGCCTTGCGATTCCCTCTCTGGCCGTTCGGGATCGCCTCTTCCTCCTCGATGATATCTATCTGTCTGTCAATAAGTAGCGGTCGACGATTTTCACTGTGCTGGTCTCGTTCTGCAGAACGGTTGACGCCCCAAGCATTACGCCAGTTTCTACCATCTCTGTCAACGAGAAGACCGAGTAGCTAAGCCTTTTGTTAGTGCTGGATCACACACAATACGGAACCCAGCATATTCCACATACCTGGACTAGCCTGACCCCTACGACAACAGCAAGATCAATCAATGCTATGGTTTGTAAAGCTTCGTGCCAGGGTTCGCGACAGGCTGTTCTTCGTCCATAAGTCGCAGCACAATTACTCGGCGTTGTGTCAGGAAACGGATACGCCCTGTCACGGACAGAGTTCAATCCGCAACAATCAAAGGCGTCTTGAATCCTGCGTATACCACTTGCATCGTGTGCGCGAAACATTCTCATCCATTTATTTTCCATCATGCAATTCGTTACGTCTGATGATACAGCGCGCTCGAAGAGTAGTGTTGCGAGGATGGTGGCGATTAGAGCCTGCAGGACCTGAACGACAAAAGGACCAAGCTGGGCTACACGGCTTGGAGATGCCTTGGTGGCACGGCGGAAGCTAGGATAGCATGCCGTATTAAGGAATCCGAGGATGGGAAGAATGATTGTGACGATGGAGACAGCGGGAGAGATGGCGAGTGAAAGGTTTGAGCTGCGAACGTGAACAATTCTGTACTCAAGTCAGTGGTTTTTAACCAACCAAGTTTATGGTTCACAGACATTGCAATGATCAGAAGCGCGAGACTGAGCTATAGAACCAGTTAATTCATATTGGAAGCTGTGATGTCGCGGATTCTCTCACTGTCAAGTACAACACTGTAGGATGAATCATTTTGCAAAGTTGCTGGCGCGTTAGCTGGTGCAAGTAGAGGTAGAGATGCGACGAGGAATAAGAGAATGAGGGGAAAGATGTCTTGATTCCAGTTGGGCTGTTTGTTTGACAGTTCCATCAATGACGATTATCTTCCCCGCCAACATGCGGGAGGCCGGCCATGGGAGCCTGATTTCGGGACAAGGCTCATGGCAAGTCAGCGAAGCAGCAGCTTTTCATCTTGAACAATGGAAGCAATTGAGTAAGGAGACAAGGGTTTATGGAAGTTTGAATCAATTACTATCTGTACTATCTTTAATATAGAGACAAGCAGGATTAAACGCTGAACTTGAGATTTCACAAATGAAACATAACTCAACGAGTGACATCCATACCCTGGATAGAGCCCGTGTAACCAAGTACAACTCGTACATATACAGAAGCAAACGCAGAATAAAAATCGAAAGTCAACCATTAGGGCGACACAACAATAGTGAAAGTAAGCACAGAGTACATCGTTTTAGAGCAAGAATAGACATAAATCTTGCGTGTCCAGATGAAAGAACAGGCAGTACAAGAAGAAACAACGAATGACTGATATGCTGAACGAAATAATAATAATAATAATAAACATGTATGAACGATACAACTGGATGGACACCGAGGTAGTAAGACAAGTCGTACAAGGCTCGTCAGTAAAAATTTGCATTAGGAACACTGTAGTCAGTATTTTGTGTCATGATTGCAGACTTGAAGTCGAATTGCTGCTGGTATGTCGCGTCGTCGCCTACAGATGTCGCTGAGCTGTCACCAGCCTGGCAGGTATCTGAAGACTCCGAGGAATCAGTAAACGCCAGCTGAAACTCGGTCTGGAAACCGTTTCCGTTATCAATCTCGCCAAAGTCGAAAGGCTGAGAGTCATAAATATCCGGGCCCAAGGAATCAATGCAGTCGAAGAGCCCAATGGTGTTGGCTGCAGTCGAGGTTTCTTCCGAGTCGAGACCTGGGAAAGGGAGCAACTCTGCAATTATGCGAGGTAGTTGTTGCAGACTTTGCATGACCGTGGTCTTGATTTGTCCCTCGTATTCACCGAATGCCTCATCTACCGTCTTGGTGACATGATGGCGAACTGCTGGTTTTGCTTGATCCCAGTATTGGCGCCAGTGCTCTACCTCGTCAAGTTTCATGCATGGGACTTTGGCTCTGGGAAGAGCAGAGTCATAGTCTTTGTCATATCCTTAGCCGGTGTCGTTTTGAATTGGGAACGAAGGTGGTATCTTGTATAACTTACATGGTGAAGGAATATCTGGAGAATCAGGGCTGAGATTGAATAGGATGCCGTACCACTCCCTCCACTTTGCAACTGCAGCCATTCTTGGTCTAGCCTTCAATTTTTTCGCTTGTTCTTCGTCATATCCATCTGAAAGGTTTCTTCCAGAGCTATCTAATTCCTTGACTGGACATGATGTCTTCTCTCGTTGATGTTTCTTCAAGGCGTCGGCTGCACTGAAGCGACGTAGGCATCTGAGGCACTGGTGAGGAGCCAAGCTATGCCTACGGTCCAGATGCTCCCTATAGAAGTTAGTAAGACATAATATGAGGTTCCGGGGCGAACTCACTTTAAACGTGAGATATCAGCCCATCCTGGGCCACAGCACGTTCTTTCGTTTGCAAATCTCGCAGGATCGTACTGGTGGTAGGGGCATGCAAATCGAAGACGAGTATCGTCTTTGGTTGTTTTGGTCCGCTTGTTGTCCCTTTTCTTTCTTGAACTGCTCCCATCTTCATCCTCGTCATTCTCGCTCTCGTCTCGACTGCTGTGACCCTTTGATCTCTTCTGACCCGCCGCACGAGAGATTGGTTTTCCAGCCTGAACAGCGCGTGAGGAAGAGTGCGATCCCGAAGTTTGATCGCACTCTTCCTCGAGCGCATCCAGTCTTTTTTCAACACATTCTGCGATTGCCGCCATCAAATTATCAACAATAGTCTGCTTGCGTCGTTTGACTTCCTTGTTGAGACAGTACTCCAAGTAGGCCGCCGACGATTTTCTGGGCTTGACGTCGGGTTCTCTAGAATCGGCGGCTTGCCTTCCACCACTGACGGGTAAAGGCACGCTGAGAAGGTTTGTACAGTCTTGAGCGACTTTGAAGCGGCGGATGGAAGCGGATAGATTGGCTTGACCGCTTCTGCAGCTGGTGTCAGTCACTAACATTGCTCTTCCCAAGGCATGTAGAGCTTACTGAGAGGCAGGAGAACCCTGACGGCCCTGACCGCTCTCCTGGTCCTTTCTGACCTGAGATCTGTGTGGTTCACCACTCGGATGTTGCTGAAAGACGGCGTCAGTATGATCTACCCATAACTCAAGTGGACGGAACAGATACCGATCGTGAGCCTCGGTTCTTAATGGGCTCGGGAGTTTCGGAAGACCTCTTATGCTTAGTGGCAATGGCTTGTTCCTCTGAGCCAGGTCGAGGCATATCCGATCGCTGGCTGGCCAGACGATGGGTAGGAATAATTAGGGGGAAGTTGAATTGATGGCAGAACTTGGTGAAATGCCTCTTTCCAGAATGGTAACTCTTTCTGAGGGCGGATCGCTTTCGATGCAAGGATATTTGACTTGCTTTGTCCACCACCGAGGGCATTATCAAAGTCTGTCCAATTGCATGTTTTGTCCCGGTTTAGACAGCTGCGATCAAGTGCACGACAAAGGCAATAGTAGAATGCTGTTGGGAGACAGATATTTGTAGGAGAAAGAAAAGCAAACAATCGGAAGAGGGTTTCTTTAGAAAACCGAGGCTTAAATAGTTAGAAAGAGCCGCAGTATGTGCTTGACATCTTTAGTTTCGCAATTGCGAATTCCGCAAATCCGGGTGTGTCTGCCTTGCGACGATTGCATAATGGTGGGAATCGACTGAGGTACTGAGATGACAGTGAGTGGGTGTAATCCAGAGACGCCATTACTGGCCAGAGAGGGCGACATCGCGGGCACCAGTAGTCAAGAATTGCTGTGCCTACTATAGGTACTACCTTGAAAGTACTCGAGTATGCTACTACCTACCTCCTCTCGACAATGTATGTCATGTATGACTTGCCTGTCAACGCATCAACCCGATCTCACAAATTGAGGGCCTCATTTTGGCGTCGCCTGTAAACAAAACGATTCCTCTTTGGGCCTCCCCCACGCCTATCAGCTTGCTGCAGCAAACAAGGCGACAGCATGATGGTTCGCAAACAACATCGTCAACGCGATTCGAGTGGCTATTCAAAACGCGACCCCCGCGTTTCAATGCGACTATCAACAAAGTCATGCAGATGATTCATGCCGTATCCAAACGAACCGGTTCGACCCGGTCAAGGTACCTATAGATAATGCATCAGTGGATAAGGCATGTAGTACATGCTGTCTCGGCGAATGCTGGATTTGATTTGTAGGTAGGACAAATCTTTCCGTGAGATTTGGTTGGTAATGTTACGAAGAGATAGTCTTCTCTTGATCGCTTTTTTGTCTTGGGTAGATGTTTCATTGAATGTACTCTATGCATACGTGACAACTTGTTCGTTCCCTCTTTTGCACTCTGGGGTACACAAATTTGACCCAGTATGTAAATTGTCTCAACCTGGTATGAGCCTGTAATCGTTGCTTGTATGTCTTCCAAGGTTGAGCCAAGTGGTGAGCATTGCGGGTATTCGTAAATGGGCGACATCCCAAGTGCTCAACTATGAGAGCTTCCTCGTTCTCTCTTACGTGATGGTTTCCCTTCTTGTTAATTTTGAACATGTCCATCACTGAGTCTTGCCGTTCTTGTCCTGTTTTCGGGCCACGATGCCATCCACACGCTTGAAAGCTGGAAATCCCTCAAAGAAACAGTTGGTGAGCCAGAGCCACCACTGTCCAGAGAACCTCTCAACACCATGTCGCTGCAGCTTCCTGTCAAAGAAGAAGCACTCGACAACATGGATGCCAATCACGGGCCAGAAGATGGCGTTGACCAGCCAGTGGAAAAAGTTGGCACCACCAGGAAAGCCTTCGTTCAGTAGTTGCCAGACGCGCGAGCCCGGCTGGATCCATGGCAAAGACGCCGCACAGAAGAAGTAGAATAGAACAGAGCCAGTGACGAAAACTCCGAGGCCCTCTGGCGGTGTGTAGGCTTTGATGATGACGTCGCTGAGGCCCAGCGCCTCGCGAGCCGTATTGGCCATTTCGACAATGCGGTCCTTCACTTCTGCCCAGCTGCCGAGAGGAGGCGCGAAGGGGACAAAATGTTCCTTTCCGTCGTCAGACTTGATGGTCATTCCATTAAGATCGATGTCTTCGAGAACTGGAGACGAAGCAGCCGAGGCAGAGAGGCGGGCATAATGGCGGAGGTAATAGGAGATCTCCCTAGTGTGATCTCTGTTCATGTGCGACACAATGCGATTTCTGCGTGTATCATCCGTGGAAGCCATTTTGTGCCGCGAGGGACTTGGATTCTTATGACCGTGAAGATGCGAGGGTGGATATTTGATGATAGGTGAGGAAAATGAAAGTAGAATCCTCGGATGAAGTCGAAAGTGGGCCCATGCTTTTCATGTGAAGATCGACCAAGTTACAACTGATATTCAAAACATCGAGACAGAGAGAATATCAATTTTCCAGCAATCCAACTACGTATTTTAGATGATATGATATGAGATCAATTTATTGACAGCTATCAATGGATTCAACTTTAATTTTGCCTGCCAGACACCGCACGTCAGATATTAGACCTGAGGCGTTAGTGGCTAGGTACCTACCTGAAATTAGTCATCAAACCGAACACCCAATCTATTGTACCAACATCCATAGTAGGTAACCACCAACTGAGCTCTTCTCAATCGACCAGGAATAAGAAAACCTGGCCATGGCGTGGCATGAAACTTGTCGGCATTCAGAGTGAAGAGGAGATTCCATTTCACCCAAAAACCGACTGCCAATCCCAAAACAAATGTCTCCAATCAACGGTATAGTGGGGGTGGCCTCGTAGGTACTGTACCTAGGTACCTACTATGGATTAGTAGTTAGAGGACCGTCGTCAGGCTGATGTTGACTATTGGCAGACACACACGGAATGAGAACAAGAATCACTAGATGAATCAAATTGATGAAATTGATTCTGTGCTAAGTAACACTAAACAGGTTCCTGTTAATAGGAAAAAAACCTCCGCCACCTTCCACCAAACCGGTCGCCGCTTTTAGATACTTGCGACTGGGCACCCCTTGGCGTTGTGTCCTTGGCGGTTGCACTTTCTACAGACTTGTTGCGGGCAGTTTCGTTTGAAGTGCCCCTTCTGTCCGCATTCCTTGCATTCTGTCTCGGGGCAATTGATTGGCGTGTGTCCTTCTTTCTTGCATTGCCGGCAGACTGTAACAGTGCAGTCTGCTCTATGACCGGGCTTGCCACATTTTTTGCAGTGTCCGTTGGCACCGTTGGCATCAGGGGGGGTATGCGCGTCTGGGGCAGATTGTGTGGGGACATGCGCGCTTAGGGCAGATTCGACAGGACCACGACGGTGCGGGGGAATGTACCTGGTATCCCCATGGCCACGAGAGTTCTAGAAATGTGAGTAGGAGAGCTGGAAAGAAAACATCATAGGCGACATACCATGACTTCGTGCAAATCAAAGATGCTATTGGTCAAGAGAACGTTGAGCGTTAAACTTAATAACGAGAAGCGTAAACAAAGAGAAGGTTGGGTGTGAAGATAAGGTTGGGAAATGGGGTGTGGAAACTTGAGTAGCAACCAGAGCGGGGTAGTTCGGAAAATTCTTTGTGTGGGGCTAGGGCTTCCATGGTTAGCGCCACTGGGTGATGGGTTGGCCGATGGGGAACTGTGGGCGCCAGTGATGGAGGACTTACCAGGAAAATAGAAAAGGTTAAAAGTATTTTGTTGATTTTGATTAAATTCGTTCTTCTGGCTGCGAGGGCCGTGTTGTTTGATTCTGACCGCAACCAAAGACAGAAGCTTTTGCTTGTGGTTGACAACCTAAGGTTAAGGTTGACAGGTGCGGGGACAGGGACTGCTGGGCCAGGTGCAAGGCATGCACAGCGTCACTGGTGTGGATAAATCTGACGAGTACCGCCAGGGCCTCCGCTGTCATTAGGAGGGCGCTATAGGAATGTGAGTGAGTACTATGTAAGGCGGAGAGAGAACATCGTAAGCGACATACCATGGTAGCAGCAAGCATAGAATTCGCCAAGGGAAGCAAGCACAGTGTTTGTGGAAGGTGTGAGAGTATGAAGGTAAGGTTGAGGTGGCAGTAGAAGCGGGGTGGTCGGAGAATTTTGTGTGCGGGGGCTAAGGCTAGCGTCAGCAGATGGTCGATCGAGGGGTCAGCGCCCCAGTGATGGAGGTAGGACTTACCAGGAATGAAAGAAAATATTAAAAGGTTTTTTTGTATTGCTGGTTACTGGTTCGCGCTTACAGGTAGCGATATCCTTTAGAAGCTCAAGTTGTTGATCATTGCAGATGATGAAATGATGAGTGAGGAAAGGATGAATTTCTCGGTGGGATAAGGTGGAAGTTTATAAAGATTATTGTTAAAGTTTGTTTGTATGTTGGTTCTTAGTATGCCGCGCTCTTAAAGGTCGCGCAAACCTATAAAGAAATTGTTTTGTGTATTGACATAGTGATGTCAAGTAGAAGGGGGGCAAGTGAAGGCGAGGATGGATAATGAGGAAGGATGGATTTCTCGAGGGATGAAGCGGTTTGAAATGGCACTTGCATGGTAACACAGTTTACATAAGCCACCAGATTTACCTACGTGGGTACCTACTGCCTACCTAGTAGTAGTAGGGGGGGTCCGTGGGGGGCTAGCAACAATGGAACGCCCCGTACCGTTCACAATTGTATTCAGGGCCCGGGCTCTATAGAATAGCTGAATTGACAGCTTATAAAGATATGGATGTGAATTATTTTGCGTCTATTGCCTCTGAACTGGTTTGTTATTTCAGTCCTCATATATTAGGTGTCTTCTCTTTGTCTTTGCTGCATTGCACAGTATCTCTGCTACTGCCACTGTCGTCCTGGCTCTGACTTGTATCTGCTTTTTCGTTCTCCTCTCTTCTATCTGCAGCCAGTCTACCTACTACTAGGTAAACAATCTCTAGTATCCTGTAATGAAAATCAACGCCTACATGAAGGGAAGCAGGCATAAGCTTCTCTTCTTCTTCGGATTTCTCTCTTGGTTCTAAAGCGTTTATAATAGCTAAGCTTCAAATGTTAATTCTGGAGTTATTACATTGACTCTTGTTATTATAAAATGGGCCAAGCTAAATGGGGTTCACCGTTCAGGTACATATCCAACTTCCATACGAGGAACGTATCGATATGGATGTTTAGTCTTGATTCCCGAGGGATTATCGTCACTTAGTGGCATAGTTAAGGAATAAAGAACAAATCTTATCTAGCAACAGACTGAAGGATTTCAGCCCCTCTAACTTGTAGCTCGTTATTGCCTCCTCTTATCCCAAGAATATAGACTTCATTGTGTGAATATAGAGGGGGAAAAACGCCCATCCCCGAATAAAGACCAATGATCGTATCCTAGTTTCACGGAGAGGGACTTCAAGAATGTATGATGTATGATTTATTGAAGACAGGCTCTAGATCAAGCTCAAAGAATTGTGCAAACTTGCGGATTCGCTCTGTAGTCACGTCTTGGGCAAGAAGTGGACGTATCAGATCGGGTGCAATCCTTCCACGACACGGTGTGGCATACATACCGGTGATTAGGATTGAAGCGCATGCCTGGTTCGCTTTCGCCCAGTAGATGATTTAAGCACGGTTGTAGACCGTAACATCTGCAAGGAGGTAGGTATCGTGTTGACGCATAGCGGCAAATCCGAACTCCCCCGTGTTTTGGTAATTCCAAATTGTGACATTACCCATGGCGGCAATGCGTCCTGCCTCGGTTCTCCAGCCTTGCTTGATACCGGCCTCCTCAGTCACAGTCATGGAGTAATAGGCCTTGCCTGGCGGTGTGCCCTTTTTCTGTGCTGTCTTTGGCAAGTCATGGTTGTCTCATACCGCCTGCCTCTTTCGCCTATTTGTCTTTGCGGGTGCCGACTCCGAAGAAGCAGTTGGTCTGAAAAATCCGACGTGGACTCCAGTATCATCCATTGCATTGCGGCGAGATAGGGTAGGAGCAGTTGGGGGTTGCGAGCTTCGAGGATCCTAGTTTCTAAATGTTTCCACCCACAAATAAAACCGCTCCTCGTCAGTGATCTCTGCACCAGGGCGCAGAGCAGGATGGAGATCATCGAATTCAGTCCACTCCAAGCCAAAAGAAGTGACCTTCTTGAACGTTGGGCCATACAGGACAGAAGGGTGATCTTTGATGGCTTTGGTTGCTTCCATTTCATAGCTAGAGTCGCTGCTGGGTAAAGCGGTCAGCGATAGCAACAGAAATAGAACAAGGGTAGAAACACATTGAAGCTGAGGCGCTTGGAGGGACATCGCTGAGCACCTGACTGTGTGTGACGGAAAGCTCTTCTTTTGCGGCCATCGTTGCATCCATTTTGTAGCCAGGTCTGTTTCTGAGTATAGAAGTTAGAGATAATTATTGAAATATGATATCTGCTTGTCTCTAGCGAGCAGCGGGTCCAGTACTAACGACGGAATGATAAGTTTCCACGTTGTCTTCCACCGTGATGCTGATGTATTTGTACATTCTCAATACGACAGATGGATAGTGAAGAACGTCGAGGCAGATCAGTCGAAACGATCGTATCCCGAAAGAGAAGAGAGTGGGAGATGGTAGGCAAGTAGGTAGACAGGCACAGGGGATGTTGGTTTGTCCTAAAGGTTTGCTTCTCAAGGAAGGCGGACCGAGCAGATGACTTCGGCTACTGTGCTGGGGAAGGAATGGAATGGAGAGAATGACATGGATCTCAACCTGAGAGGGTTAGCGTGGATTGTTTCATTCTGAAGAGAAAGGAGACCTTACTGGGTTAGAGAGTGACAAATCTCAGAGTCCTCAAAAGGCATTTTGCTGGGCAACACAGGACCACCTCTGCAGTCTTCAATACTGTTCAGCTCACGTAGGAAGAGAAAATTGGTATATGTGTCCACGACTTACTGGCAGAACTTTCCGGTCACATATGCAGGAGAATAACTTCTGTTTGGGGGTGAAATGCTTCAATGACAGGTGAATGAGGCAGAGAGGAGAAGCGGAGAGAAGGAGTGTTTCTTCAAGAGAATTGTGTGGGGGTTGGGTTTTGTGAATCAGGCACTTGATGTGAATTACCCTTACCTAGTAGCAGGTAGGCATGAACAATAAACAGTTCAACCCCCAATGTTGATTTTCTGGCATGTTTACTAAAATGTCAGTCTTTGGCATGCGCGCTACAGAATTCATTCGTTTTCGGCTCCGTCTCAAGTCTGAAAAGTCTTACCAAAGATTGCCAACTAAGATCAGGACTTCGCGAACGCTGATCTCAAGAATCTCAGGTCCCATCTCATGGAGTTGGAGCTCGCCCTTAATGCACCGACTTGCCGATCCCCAAAATGAGAACAAGAGTAGGAAGTCGACCTACCTATGAGCCAATACTTGATACTCGAGATGCCATTATCGAGAAGGTCAAATGCGATCTAAATGCTATTTCATAGAGTGCTTTTGTCCAAGCTGCTGGGCAATTGAGTTGTAGACCCCCGTCTAGAAAGGCTAGCAGTTCTTTACAACAAACTCAAGGAGGCTCGGGACTGGACTCATGATCTCACAGAGAGCAATGCCAGGCAAGTTGTATCACTCCTAAAAACCTTTATCCGTCAACTCGACCCCCAGCATCCATTTTTTTTCATGAGCCGGAATAGAAAGACTTACTTAATGGTATTGTTTCTTTCCATGACGATTCCGAGCTAGGATGCGGCTGACATTTTATGAAGATGTGCCCCAATCTATGTAAGGAAACAAGTCAAGTCGTGTCCGGAGCCTAGTATTTAGCACCTGGAGAAGACGGTCGATTCGTCAGCGATAGTGATGGCGAACTAGGAAGATCATCACGTGAAGAGCCTACCAACAATGAAGAAGTCATACAAAACTAAGAGTGATCCATATGAGGCAGGTGAGGGAGATAGTTTCGACATGGGATGGATATGGTGGATCAGGAAGTCATTGTTTAATCACTAGAGAGCTCGCAGGGCTACGCCGCCAAGTTTCCTCAGCCTAGAACCAAGATCTAGACTCATCAATCAATAATTCCTGTCATGTGGTAACCCTCTCTACTTTTCTAATATGCGACGGCAAGGTAAATAGGCGGCTTGTAACTTGCCAACACATCCTCTAACACATACCCGGGCATTGTTGACTTCCTCGAGACAAGGTGGCTAAAACATGAAACGATGTCCCCAGGCAATGAATCTGGCTATCGCACACCCCAAAAGACTACAATAATATGTCTGAACTATCTATGCAGTAGCTTGAATTCACCAACACAATGACCAAGTTAGAAATATTACGTTAGGAACTACACTATCTACAGCAACTACGTCCTAGAGTGACAGTATTCGGGTCGTCAAGAGAGAACTTTGTAGAAGTATCTGTTTTTTATTAAATGGTGGAGGTTTCAAATAGCAGAAAGTAATAGCGGCTTGCATATATCTAGATGCGTATACATTTGCCTCAACACAATATTTCAATATTAAGTATTATCATGCTCTACTACTATGAAGGGTACGTGCCAGCCGCCTGTTGGATGGCTATATTGTTGTTGTGGACCTGTATACTACTAAGGTAGCTATTTGCAATAAATCAGGTAGCTTCATGATTTCGTCTCCTTTATCACTTTACATCGCAATTTGAGCTGTCAGTAAAATTACAAAAGTTTGACAAAGTCCGCTGCATACTTCCTTGCAAAGAGTCAGTATATACCTTCACCCTTTATAATATCAGGCCAACGCATCCTATCCAAAGAGGGTATTGACTAATATTAAATACTCAAATTAAGAGCAAATTCATAACAAATTTCTTTAGCTAGCACTTACCTATAGTAAGGATGACAGACAGTTACTAACGCTGCACTCGCACTGCCAACACTTACCATATATATTTTACTCAAAAAGTTCTTATGCAATGTCTCCAGTCTCAACCTATCCTCAACAACATCAGGCCAACGCAGCCTATCTAAAGAGCGTGTTTAACCAAAATCAACCAACACTTCACTTACCAACAATCTGCCGCATAAGATTTCTTCAGACGGTCCTTATACAATATCTCCGGTCTCGATCCTTTACAACATCAGGCCGACGCAGCCTAGGTATCTAAAGAGCGTATTTAACCAAAATCAATCAACACTACACTCGCACTGCACTAGCACTGTCAACGCTGCTCACGCTTCCAACGCATATTAGGGCCACCTGACCTAGACCTTTGCGCACGATTTCTTTTCACCGTCACCTACTCATCTCCCATATTCAACTCTCATCTCCCCCATCATCAACTACCTCATCTCAACTCAACTAACATGAACGATCCACCAGACGATATACGTAAGTTTATATTCACGAATCTATTAATTTCTTACGCTAACTTTGCCAAAGCTCGTGGGGGGTCTCTTGATCGCCCTATCTTAGTTCCTGAAGATGGAAGACGTACCAGGTCTCCTGCACGCGGGCATCGGAACGACCACTATACGCGTCAACGTGACGACCACCGTCGTGTGCCTCCAGCTAATCGCCAGCTTCCCCCTCGCGCTACTACTAGCACTGCTGCCTCTGCTTCCCCAGGTCCCCTACCTCCTGGATGGCCTCATGGAGCCGCTGAGCGTCTCGCCGCACACTACAACCCGCAGTTAGGCGGAGTCCCTGATCTTCTATCTACCCCTCCTCCTGGCGGCCCAGCTCGCAGTGTCATTCATTCCACCCCTCCTCCTCCTGACCGCTCACCTACTGCTCCTGGTGGTGCCGTCCCTCAACCCGGTAGAGAACGTCTCACTCCCGAGGTATTGAACCGAATGGAGCGCGACAACGTCATTGATAGACGTCTACCCGGTGTTGCAGTATTCTATGAGCAAGACCTGACCTTGCCGGAGAAACAGGAGCTCAGAAGTCTTGTCGAACAAGCAATCAGGGACATGAACCCACCAAACACTCCTCAAGAGCATAGGTATTTCGCAGCAACTGCTAATGACTGGAAAAAATTCATCGAACAAGTTTTCGATAGATGGGGGTCACATATGGATGCTATCGAGGAACCCATACTGGATAAACCCAAGCTCCGTGAAACTCATACTGAGGTCGGGACCTTGGTGTGCGATGCTCCCTTTACCAATGCACAGAAGAAGAAAGGGACCACAATGCAGCAACGAGAGCGACGGGCTGGCGCTCCCGTTTTCGTTCACCTTACTCTGGACTATCCAGAGGAGTCAGTCGAGTTCACCTGGAAAGACAGTACTGGCACCCAGGTCAGCAACAACATTGTCCGGATCAGTCCAGATCTTGACAAGACGACTGTCCGTGCTAAGGCTATGTCGCACCACGACTCTCGTGAGCGAGAGCGGGTTTCCAGCCACAACCTCCAGGTTGCCGTCGCGTGCGCCCAACGTTCCATCAAGGTCTGGGCTCGAGAGGGTAGCGAAGCACTATATCCGCTCGACCGTCGCCCGCGATTTGAACAGTGTCTCCTTGCTGAACACATTGGACAAAACGCTTATTGTACTTGGGAAGCCACCCGGGAATTGATTCGACGTACCCAGGAAAGGGTCGACCGGTACGGGCCCATGGGCTTCAACGCCTAAGGACTGGAAGAAGGATTTCGGATGCTGTGTTGTATCCAACGAGAGTGTGGACGAGGAGGGGGTTAGAAACGATGCTGAAGACTTCGACTTTCAAATGACACAAGCGTCGTTTTCTCTATGTTTATAGGTTGATCTTGTCGATTACAGCTAATAATTGTTTCTTCCCATTGCGTGATTGCCTTTATTTCTGCTCTATATTTGTGACCCATGTTTAAGAAAAGAATGCTTCTTAGTAGAAGGGGACTCGCCATGATCCCGTTTACATAATACTCAGCAGGACATGTTGTTGAAAGTGGAACCTGAGGCTCAACAGCTTTACGTCACCCACCCCTTGTGTGCACCTATATATGGGTCTAGTAGTAGCTTAGTACATGACTGACTGTAGCATTTATCTACATGTCGCAACTTACCTCGCTGTACAAGGAGATATTTTAGTTTATCCCTACCTATTATTTGTAATATGGCTATAAACGCTTTGAGGGAAGGAAACTATTTCTTTTTTCTATGCTGGTGGGTAACTTATGGTTGAGTTTCTCTTGGGTGATACCGGAGCGAATCGTTGTGATATGGGACTTAAGCGTCACCTTCTCAACCTTCCACCTTGTTCCATCGAGAAATATGTCCTTCCTCATTTACCTACCTGCTTCACAGCACGATTTCTTGATAGTTCTGCGCAACCTCCAAGCGCCACATCAGGGAGAACTTAATTAACAAACTTCAATGATAATCTGACGTGTACTGGTAAATCCCACCTTACATGATGGCGGTGCCGATCATGCCCATCGGTTAACCCCGTGTCAACTAACGTTAGTCCAGCTCCTCACCCGCAAAATTCTCCAACTTACCCCGCTTTTACTACCCCAATATTTTCCACACCCATTTCACAACCTTCACACCTCCATCTCAGGGTCACAGAAAACTCGACTACCTACACTACCTAATCTAAAAGACAAAATTATTTGGTCACTTTATGACATTTTAGACCTGCCTTTAGGTTCTTTATTTTTTACATCTCCTCCTTGGGTTTTGTTTCCCTCCCTTGGACATTCAGCCTTCATACTCAACTTTTTCGTTATTCACCTTCACAACCTTCATGCCTAGCTTTCTTTGTTAACAAAATCTATATCTCGCACGAAACCAGGTATGTAGCCTATAATTTTGCCTTTGCGCCTTCCTTACTTACCTATGTTTCTTTAGCCCTCCAATGGTGGCCGCGGCGACAGAGATTGTATTCCCCCACACCGCCGTGGGTCTACCCAAAACGCGCCTGTCACAGCTGCACTTTAAAGTTGACTCCATGACAAGTCTGTCTCTCTCAGAGATCTAAGGCCAGCATTAGAAAAGCTTCTATACATCCTCAACAGCAACGCTGGACTCGAAGCGTTTTACGACGTATTCGCCAATATATCCAGACTAACGTCAGCTCTGAAATCGACCCCGGACATGGAAGCATTCTCGTCATGTTTCCTGGTTGCCGCGCACAAGTGGAAGATAACTCAACCATGAACTCTTACCACGCAGATCTCATCATCCACCAAGTCCGACGATTTTCTCTTCAGATCTGATTGGCGTCGACAAGACCGGTGGCAAGCCTCCTACCATTCTTGTCGTGTATTACTACATGACCCATGCCCAAACGCTTACCAGGACCATGGACAGTCTTCTGGCACAAGGAGAAATCACTGCATAACAGCATGCTCGAGTTAGTGTCAAGACACTTGACTCTGCCCCAGGCGACGAAGCGGATTTCGTTTTCGCGTGCACTTCTGTTGTATCTGCGCTCCGCCATATTGCGGAGAAGGCTATGAGTACCCTTGCACAGTAGGATAGTGCCAATCACTTCGAGGAATGTGCCTCATTGATCCAAGCCATCAAGAACTGGATCAACGAAGGCTACATCCTGATTGCAGTTTACATGAAGGACTAATTTGGGTCACATGCAACACGAAACTTGCGTGCTGGTTGGAGAGGAAAACCGGTCTGTTTACTACTATTATCTCGATGTTCAGCGTCGGCATTATCGAGCATGAGCCTTATGGATGCACAATATGACTTCGGACCCTATTTGTCCATTGCAGCAGATAACTTAATACTAAGTGATAATATTCAGAAATTCGCAGTAGATCTGCAGATCAGCTCGTGGTAAAGAATAACTCCCGTGTCGTGGATTGATGTAGTGCCTACTTAATACCTGATCAATCCGTTGTCGTTGACAGGTACGGATGTCTGCAAGAGTTTTTCAGGTCTCCCTGAGTGACCGGCCTTATCCCAAGTGATATTATTGACATCCATCTCCATTCAGTGGTAAGGTCAGAGTACAAAGGACAAGATTTATTTAGCAACAAGCTTATCATTGTATGCCATCGAACTCATGGCCTGTGATTTCCTCCCGATGTCCCGAAATGTAGACGCATATTCTCCCAACTGACGTAAAAGAAACATAAAAAATGAATGCCCATCCCCAAATGAAGACCAAAACCCATCCTAGAAGTGCGACTTCTTGCGCTCATCTCCAGGAATATCAATAACTCCCAATTGTCCCATTAGTACCGCATTTACACCAAGAATCACCCGTAACTCCATTTGATTCTAGGACTACTTTCGACGGTAGGTTCAGTGGATCTGGTGGGCTATGATGTTATATTTCTAATCGACATGGGCTATATAGTTTGTTCTATGCCACGTAGACATCATAACCTTTCGATCTGATGCCGTCTAACAACCATTCCATGGGGCCGCATACATCACGTCGAAGCCCTCATTTCCTGTATCTCTCTTGAGACCACTGGTAATCATGCCTCCAATGCTTCCATATCTGTCAAATACGCATGACCCAGAGTCACCGTCTGCAGCGAACACCTTCTCTTTATCCCCAATGATACACCATTCAGAAGATATAAGAATTGGCCCGCCCTTCAACGGATAGCGCAATATGGGCTTGACGCCATTGGCAAACCTGAAAGTATATTCGGTTGTCTTCTTCCCATATTTGAACACATCTTTTGTGTTCCATAACTCTGACTCAGGGCTGATGTCGGGTCCAATGATAACGGTGTCTTGGCTCATCCAAGTGGCGTTGATTACTATGCCAAAATTCCTATCGAGGTCACGGCTTGATGGTAGAGTAGTTCTCAACAATCCGAGAGACAGAGGGAACTTGGATTCATCGAGTTCAATAAGAGCCCAATCTCTGAGGCGTTCTGAGCCTGAGACTCGATGGCTAATCTCAATAGGCGGCGAGAATTCCAGATGTGCGAGAATGCTGCTATCAGGAGTTTCAAATCGATCGAGAATAGGCACAAAGTCTTCCAGTTTCGACACTTTCTCCTTGAAGCGCACGATCCACTTCTGCCTATTTTCTGGGTCTGGGCGATTCTTCTGCTTTGACAACAATTCGATGGATTCATTGTAGGCACGAATTTCGTACTTGCAGGCAGAAGAAATGTTTACTTGGCGCTCTCAGAATCTGGTCGGCCGATTCTGTTACTTATTTCACCTTTATTGTTAAAGGAAGTCAGGGACCGAACATGGCCAGCAATAATCGATGTTCGAACCGATTGCAATCCTGATGAAAGGAATCCACCAGGAAGTCCACTGCAGAAGGTGACAGGCAGCTGGCACTGCGTGCCACTTCCATTCCTCACTTTCCTTTCGTTTCTCCCGCCTTCCTGTCGTCCACCTTCTTATCACCCTGCAACCTGCATTTCTTTATTTTATCCTAGGTAGGTAGGTACCTAGCATTGCTCGCTTTCCCCCACAAACCTACACTCATCATCCCTCATCCCACATCACGTCGCTGCTACTGCGTCGACCTAAATGCCCGCGCCCCTCCCTTTCACTTTCCTTCACTTCAAAGAGACAACTGAGGATTCCTGGCCCAGGACACGCAAAAGGCGGTGTTCGACGTCGCAATAGGTAGCTCGGCCGAGAATATTGCCTCTACGTCCCTCGCGACACCAGCAGAACCATCTGTTCTTTTGTGGGTAGTCCGCATCGCGATGTTCGACTCACCGCCGTTGCCCTGCAAAGGAAACTCCAAGGTAAGATTCGAAATCGTGAGTTTTATAATCTGTGACGTACAACTGACTGCCTCGGCAGAAATTGTGAACAAGCCACGCTCGGTCTACCCAAAATGCGCCTGTCATCGCACCTGAGCCACCAGGACCTGAAGAATCTGTCAGTCTTGATCTTGTCGACCAAAAGCAGAAGATACTGTCTTCGGCTGCTGGCGAAGCAGACAAATGGACGGAAACTATTACGGATATCTGGAAATTGAGGATACGAAAGTTAGCTCACCTAACACCGAAGATGGCAAGTCACTCGACTCCTTTGGATACCAACCTTATGATTCACATCCCCTTATCAAACGGCATAAGAGACCGAGATGCGCACCCGAGGACTCGCAGCCGAGAGCCCGGGACGTCGAATTCAGAGTCTCTTATGCCGTTTGATAAGGGGATGTGAAT
>JABFEY010000120.1:0-141024 GCA_013618495.1 Fusarium longipes
CCCCCTCCCCCTCCCCCTCCAGGTGATGAAGATGGCCCTGGTGGGCACAAAGGACCTCGCGCCACGGGTGATCACTCACAAAGGAGCACTCAATCATGCCCGATCACCAAGCGAAGCTACAAAGAGATAATTTTGGAGATCATTTGGAACATCAGTCCATTCTCCATATGCTACTCACTGAACGGTTATGATCTACGATGGTCTTGCTACTTGTAGTAAAGAAATGCCAAGATATTTCTTTGCACACACAAGTCACTATTGTGAAGCTTTGGGTATGTAACTACAATTTCGCCGCGACGATGTTTTCTTCTTCCTGTCTTCGCAGCTTGTAAGGCCATTTTGCTAATCATAATTGTATAGACAAATACACAATTCCTTGCTCACAGGAACACCATACTCTGATGTATATCCGGAGCCCATTAGAAGGACTTCGCTATGGTCATCGGCGAGTTCATCCCAGGCTATGAGTTCAAGCCAAAGAGCTGCCAATTGACAAACAACGCGGACAACTTGATCCCATGCGCCAACAACCAAGTCGACAATTACGTGTATACCTTGGAAGAGACTGGTCTTATCGTTATCCCGCTCCTTGAGACAGCCACCAAACTCTAAAGCGGGATGGTGAGATCTAGGGCAGCGCTTTACATCGACTGAATAGGCAATGTTCAGAAGAGAGCTGCATCAGTTGCGCAGCTGGAACCATTAGAGAAGAAGAATTGCAAGCCTCAAGAGCAACGCGCCAAAAGGGAACAAGCCTTTCTATCAAAAGTTCGACAAGCGATTAAAGACAGAACTAAGCACCATGGGCACTCAACGAGAGACTAGTCAAGCTAGTTTCCATTTGAGGATGAAACGCATCGTCCTCAAGCCCCTCTGCACTCCGAGTTCTATAAGAGAATGGGCATACAGGTTCCCGTTCATGTGTTGGACGAATGCCTTCTGAGACAACCGATACGTGAGCTGGACATCGAAGAACAAGTCTGTGAGCGTGCTCTGGCGTTAATCTCTGGCGATGAATCACGGCATCTGTCGAAGTAGAACTCGCCCACAGATAGCATCACCACCCCTTCCACAAGCCCCAACCGCTTCGGCAAGCTTCCTCAGATCGTGCTTGAGAAGCCACTAAACATGGAAAGCAAGGAGAAAAGGTGCTGCACTTCCAAGAGCATCCTGTACAAGAAGAAGTACAAGGTCAACCACGTCGCGCCTCTCAACCGATACTCACTACGCCCTACAGTCAACTACACAGAAGCCTCTATCATTCTGTTAGTTCAAGCGATTTACGGCCTAAAGCAATCGGGCCGCCAGTGGCAAAAGAGACTTCAGAAAGATACGAAGGAGATTGACATGCTACAACTCAAGTCAGATACCGATGTGTACGCTGATACTCGCAGAGAGATAATTACCATACTATGGGGAATGATCGCTCTTGCAAATTCGCTACACGTCTATCAATCCGTCCAACAAGCTCGCTGGGCGAACTGACATCCACTGACATAGGTGGTGATGATAAGTGCATGACGTCTGCCCAACCCATGGCAATCCCAATGCATTTCCCAGGCTTTACTGAACCTATATACCGATACTCTTGCTGCAGCGTCTGTCCTCCCCTGAACAGCAAGGTTTCCACCTGTCTTCTATCGCTCGAGAAGCTATGCATACCCATGGCCAGAGAGCAATGAAGATGTACAAGATGTTTCGACGGGTATCGAGGATACTGTTGCCAGGTATCACTAGCCCAACAACAATCGATATACAGATCCCTAGACGAACTCAGATTCACAGCCACGCTGTTTGTCAAGTATTCCTGGTCGACTCCCACCCCTTTATTGAAGGACAACATGGGAGACACTATGGACTCAGTGTCCACCACATCGCTGCCGAGCAGGACGAAGACACGATCGGGAACGTAGACCACTTTTTCCCCGGTAGTCAGCGGTTTATTTCCCTTTCTCCGGCCCGAATGTGTCAGAATATCGAACGTTGAATTGATCGCGGGACTCTAGCATCGCTCAGAGTTACACCTGACAGTCATATCAGACACTGTCTGGTTCGATACTAAGAAGTGCACCATCGACTGCGCATAGACCTTCGACCCGAAATGCAAAGAATTGAGAGAAAGCTCGAAGAGAACTGCTCGTACACTTATGCCTATTGGCAGTAAGAGACACAACGCAGGCAATGGCCGTAGATATCCGAAACTACATTTTGCGGAATGGCCTTAAAATCGACAACACACAAACCGTTGCTGGTTTTTGACAAGACAGCGCTCGAGAGCAGCGGCACCAACCTTTCACATCACCCATTCCTCCTTGGGGCTTTGACAACTCCCCCGTTTGTCGAAAGTACGCTCAGAAATTGGAAGATGTGGCGCGCTGATGGCGGCACCTGTCTATCAGGAGAATGCCACCGATGACAATCCACCATCAATTCACCATCAATGCGATGTTTCGTATTGTCTCAAGCCTTATGGAGAATTTCCACACGTGTTAGGATGAAGAAATGCATTTCACGAAAGGACCGAGCCAGCACTGCGCATAGTGGTTGACAAAGCTGGAACTCCTAGTTCTCGTGGTGGTAGTGGCCGTGGTGACCTTGGTGATGTTTACCAGAACGCCAAGCCCTGATACCAAACTGCCCTCAGGAGGCCTGACCTATAACGCACCACGATGTCTCATCGGTACTCCTGTTCGCAAGATCAGTGAGAAGGACGAGTATTGGAAGTCAGGATGGCTTTCACTAGAAACATTCCTCGCCCAAGAGGAAGATGAGGAAAGGGCTAAAGCCAAAGCCTGTGGGCTAACCAAATCGTACCCTGACAACAAAGTCTATGCAGACTTATTTCTACGCAGAGCACGACAATTGAGTTCAATGTTAAACATCTCTTGTTTTCTTCTTCTTTCACGATGAACAACAATCGCCTCATCATTTACCGCCCATCACAAAACTACATGGCCTGTTCCTCGCCTTTTATCCAGTACGACAGCAGAAGTTGATTCAAGAGACAAACCCTAGTCTCGTTTACGATTTTGGGGAAGTCGAGGCCACGAGAAAGCAAAGCACCGCCATATTGCAAGATCCAAGATACTAGCTCCTCTTTTGTGAGGTAACTGCGACCTTTAACCTCAAGAAGAAACTCGATTTATATACGGAAAAGATACGACCAGCGAAAACGGACGACGAAAACCGGGCGTTTACCGCTGCGGGAATCGCCTACCGTACGGGTAAACAACATTGACCTCCTGATCAAATCAGAAACAACCCTTTGAGAACAGAGCTGCGGCCATCAAGAAACGAGTCGATAGAAACATGCTTCGAATTGCCTGGCAGGGTGTGTGTCGACGATCGAAGCAAGTGACTTGACAGCATTGAGAAGCTTGTTCATCGGCACGATTCTTCCAACAACACAACAGTACCCCAGAGTCTATGGGAACGCAAAGCACCTCCCCTTTGGCAAGTTTTGACAACAGGTGGTATCTGTGCTGGGATGTACTTCCCAAAAACACCCACCTGGAGTCATTAATCTTGAGCAAACGATCGATCAAGTGAGACTTCGTGGCTGCTCATAAGCTAGCATATATCACGGTTCCTGACTTTATCAAACGCTGTTCGCCAAGATCAACAGCCGCAAGATCTATATTCACGAATAGAACTCGTTGAAATGGATTCTTGGAAACGAAAACAAGGGTGGTTGACGAACACGGACCGAATTACAGTGGGCACTGATCAAGATTCTTCTAAACGCGGCTGAATCATGCGCCTGTTCATATCACACACAAAGGTCACGACACATGTTCAACACTGATCGAGGGAGATAAATCAAATCGGTTAAGGTTAACGACAAGGACTGGCACTACGAAGTACCGTTTTATACCTAGTGAAAAGTCCACTACAAACACGGTTTGGATCGTCCCTGTTGGGCCATCTACCACGCCCTATGATGTCAAGGAAGCTGTGATTGGGATTGCGAAGGAGACAAAATCCGCCGATCCATGGCAGTGAAACTTCCCACGGCCTAATTCTTGGTAAATCTCCCCACCCTACAATTCTTCGGTACCATACCAGACTAATCGAGAAACATACTACAGATCAGTTGGACTGGTACAGTCCCTTTCCTTGGAAAGAACATAGTCGAAGGGGTCAAGCGACTCCTATCAAGAGAGCCACCCAGGTCCTTTTCAATCCCGATGATCGTTCGGCCATTGAATGTATCAATGACTTTCCTCCACTCTGCCACCCTGGCTAGATTGGACATATGAGGCACTAACTTTTAGTGAGAAGCCGTCAACAAACTCTGCATGGAGTATCCCAGTGGGAAATATCAATACGGCTTACTTACGAGCCCAAGAAGCAGGTAGAAATTTCGAAAGCGATCGTGGTCGCTTCAAAGGCCGGGGCCACTGGTAACACGACCTGGGACAGGCCCTTACAATCCACCATCCCTGACGAACTTACTCTGTCGACCACTCTGCCAATGAATCAAGGATCAAAGCTGGGAATCTTTGTTTCAATGCCCCTCCTGGCAAGGCGCAAGCTCGAAAAAGTAATATTACTCAGAATCCAGCACGCCTCGCCGGACAGCCTGTCTAGCGCGATGCAGTGATGGAACTTGTACGTCCAGCCTATGTGAAACCTACTTTAGATGGATACGAGATGGGCATCTTAGAGCTGGGCTGCCTTGGACAAATGCTTTCTATAGCAGCCCTGATGAGCACACAAGACGACATTCTGACTAGACCTTACCCGGTCCGCTATGCAGCCGATGTTATGCGCGAGGCATTTTCGCATGCCGAGTCAGATATTCTTGCACGCATAAACGTCCTTTCTTGCTACTATCAGATGTCCCGAGACATCTCCGACGATGCCCTGGCTGGATGGTGCAATGAGTGCTTCGTTAATCAACGAGTAGTTGGGCCATGAAGGGCTAGTGAATCCTATTGGAGGTAACCTGATATTTGAGAGCCACCATGAACCAACGACATCACCACAAGCCTACCCTTGGGGGAAAGCCAATGGGACCCTATTTGGGTACATCACTCAGTGCGGCTTTGGACATTTGACCAAGATCAGAAATTTCACGAATCCCGATCCACATGTCACGCAGAATGTCATGGGAACAGGCATGGCATCGTCCTTATCTTTGGATTTTCAACCAAGACCTCTTTGGGCAGCTACACGAGCTACCTTATGTAAATTGCGTCCCTTGAGGTCACCGCACGAACATATACCACGACACGAGGTTCTCCAACGTCTCTAACAGCCATAACAGCCACTGTTCGCTGGTCGCGTATACACAAACTTTGGGTTATCACCACTCCCCGACGACTGGAGTTGCTACCCATTACACTGGACTTCAAGGAACCAGCGTCCCTTTATTTTTTTGCCGGCCATCAACTTGGATCCCAAAATTGAAAGGTTGTTCGGCTTGACGATCCTATCGATGCATCGTCTGTATAAGCATAGGTGTCAATATTGATCGTCTTGAGTTCGTTGTTGCCCACGCGAAGATACCGACTTCTACTAATCATATCTCTTCCTCAAGCCCCGTGTAATCACGCCCAAGAAAGCTCTTTTCGTTTCGACAATCTCATCACCTCACAAATTAAAACATCAATCATCAACTGTTGGTCACATTTTCGCAGTGGTCTCAACTTACCGGATATGGGAGTCTGCTGTGCCCGACCTATACGATAGACGTATTCATGACTGACTGACATTCTGTCTTTCGCCGCATGTTCTAGATGAGAGGGTCTAACGTGGACTACTAGAGTTTCCACAGCTACAGACTGCAGATATCGGAATCAGCCGCCGTCAAGAAACAGCCTCATCAAAAGGTTCAACGCCCAAAACCTGCCGCCGGTCTTCATAGCCAACGTTCAAATCATGAAAGTAAACGGTCGTCTTCACCATGCTTTTCATGCAGGAATATACGCGGTAGACTTTGTCAGCTTCAAAGCAGAGAGAGGTTTCTGGCAGAAGACCGCTGAAATACTCGGGTGCCATATTCATCAATCCTCAACCCAGGGAACAGCTTCATGGCCAGAAGATAGTGTTGATGCAAAGGCGTGAATCATATTCACTGGATCGTTTTGGCATGAACAGTGGCTATGGGCAAATTGCGTCGTTCGAGCACAAGGTTCCACAGCACCGACGTTTGAGGCAGACGTGGTGGGCGTGGCAGGCTTTCACGAGGTCTTTGTGCACGAACCAGCCATCCGTGGAAGACTTCCTGCATGGAGGCGAACAGTATCACTACCATATTGAGGGTCGTCATCTCGGTGGTTTCATGTCTGCCGTATACGCTTTCACAGTGGGTAGCATCTTTTGAAGACCTTGGCCTCGATGCCTGCAAGAGCGAAGTTACCCTGCAAAAGAATTCCCTGCGTCTCCCTCCATTCACATTCTCATTCGCATCGTAGTGACGACTTCGTCAGGGATGCCAAAGGTATCCAAGATTTTACGGGGACTAACCCCCCACTGGGCATGATCGCGACGTTTGGAGTATCAGACGCGCAGAAAACTTCTCGACCCTTCTCAAACCACAGCCAGAGAAAGACTGGAGACAGGAGGAGTATACATGACCTCACGGTACAGAGGCTGGTATATCCATTCCTAACCAAACCCAAGTCAAACAAAGTTGAAGCTTTGATAGACGCGCATGTCGAAGTGAGTCAAACCATTTATCCCTCCTCTTAACACACTGCTAACTCGTCGTTCCTTTGTACAGAATGGTCAACTGCGGCTCACGTCCTCTTACTTGCACCTAACGCCTATATCAAGACAAGAACCGCTATAGCCCGGATAGCAGCGCATACCCCCATAGGTTCCCCATAGGGACTGAGCCTGTTACCGACCGCCAAGTAGCATCTCGCTTTTCTGTCGAGGATCTGAATCGAGCTATAATGCTTGTATATACAATGCTCGATCGTCGAAACGGCAAGAGTAACCTAATGAGCAGCACGCCGCCTCGACCAAAAAAAAACATCCTCTCTGGATTGGCTGCTACTGGTCTTAAGCGTGTGCTGAAGTGGTATCCAGAGCTCACTTCCATCGTTGTGGTTAAGAAGCAGAACAAGGTAATTCCGGCTTTGCCTGTCAGCCGGATTCATTGGCATGGTCGACCCTGTTCAGAGAAACACCATGCGAGGGTGGGTAAACAACTGAGATGACGACAATACTATATCGATGGCGCCCTTTCAGACCTGTGACCCGTGCTATGCGCGGTGGAAAGCAACTCTTACAGGAGTTCTAGCAGATCCAGCCGAGTCCGGTCATGTATCAGACATCCTTCCCCCTCCATGTGTTTATGGTAACGAGGGATCTGCCGCTTGCGGCAACTGCTGACGACAGCGCTCCGTCTGTCGCCTGTGAGTAGTCCCTGATTCAGGGTATGAAGTCCACCGTCGTTTATAAAACTTGAAGACGATGAGGATCGAAAGAAACAAAAGTTATCTGATGTCTAAAGAACGACAAAATCGGTTCTCGAGCGAAAGTGACGATTCATGGTACTCCCCTTCAAAGATTAGGACAACCAGCAAGACAAACACAAGCTGATGCGATGCGTCTATCGAGGTGCTACCAGTCTTCGGCGCTTATGCCTCCTGCGTCATGCTCAAAGATCTCAATACAATGCTTCACCCGCTGCGGATCAAGTGCCGCGTTCCGTCGGGAGGATGACAGCATGGAGTTCAACACGCTAGAGGCGAAAGCAGTCAGTCTTCGGCGGAGCACAATCAACCGCATTCTACTATATCCTGGGTCTTTTAACCCACTCCTATCAGGGGCATTTGAACCTACTGAAATATGCCTTCAACAACGCGGGCAAAGATCTTAACATAATTGCTGCGATAATCGTCCTCACGGATGATGAGCTCCTAGGGCGTAAAATGCAGTTTCGCAATAACGCGATTATCATACCCTAGGAAAAGAGAGTTAACCTCTGGAGAGGTGATGGTATCCCCGTTGACTGGGCCTGGGTCTACAACGGCTCGGAAGCAACCATATCGCCTCATGCTTACCTCTCCAACCATGACATCCTCAGCCCCGACAGTGAGGGACCGACAGCTCCAGCTGGTAGTACACTACACAACTCCATGACAAATTCACTGGGGAGACGCTTTTTTTACAAAGCTGGAGCGGCGATGGTTACAGCTGTTGACCATCCGGAACTACAGGAAGAAATATTCATAGCAACAGTACACGTTCTGAATGTGAAAGCGACTTCTGCTCTCGACTGGAGAAGTTCCCGTAATGTACTTTGCAGCAGTTTCATGCCCGAGCTGGAAAACGACTCAAGAACCGCCCACCTACAAACTCTCGGATGCAAGTCACAAAGGGGAAAGGGGCGGAAAATAGACTAGAATGTATCATAGCGAATAGAATATTACTTATGCATATATTCATAGGACTCATAACAATATAAAGGCCATAAATGGCCCTACCAAGCCTATTTACTAGTTTTTGAACCGTTCAAACATTTAAGCATCTTGCTTGCGCTGGTGTTCCAACTCAATGCCAGTCGCATGGGCCTCCTCAGCATAGCGTTGCTTCTCATCACGGGCCTGGTCAAGCTCCTCGACGTGCTTGTTGCCGTGAAGACCAATCTTGTACCAAGGAAGCTCAAAGAGCTCATCCATGTTCTCAAGGCTGCGACCGCTAGTCTCGGGGACGGAGAACCACACCCAGACTCCACCGACAAAGGTGACGGCGGCGAAGCACCAGAAGGTTCCCTTGGGGGAGATACCGCCCTTGGCAACGGGGAGCAACATGTTGGGGACAGCGCGGGAGTTTCCGTACTGGTTGGCAAAGTGAAGGGTCATGGCCCAAGAAGTGGCAAGGGCACGGATGCGGAGGGGGAACAGCTCGGCGGTAAGAAGGTACTGCATGGAGTTCCAGCCGAGAGCCCAACCGAAACCAGAGACGTAGATCATGGCGATGGCACCACGAGAAGCACCCTTGTCGGAGGCGGGGAGCTCAAAGTCCTCGTCGACACCAAGCTGGGGGATCTTGGTGAGGAAAGAAGCGACGTAGATCATGGCAATGGTCTGGAGGGAGATACCGATGAGAAGAGCGCGCTTTCGGCCAATGACATCGACGAGGAAGAGAGCGCAAATGACAGCGGCAATGAGCTTGACGATACCGAAGACGGCAGTGACGAGAAGACCCTCCTGCTTACCAACGATACCCATGATCTTGAACAAGTCGGGGGCATAGAGGGTGATGGAACCAGCGCCGGACCACTGGGAGAGGAACTGAACCATGGAGGACATGTAGAGACGGTACAGGTTGCTGGGGACAAAGATCAACTCCTTGAGCTTTCCGAGGAAACCGACACCCTTGGTAGCCTCAAGCTCGTGGTCGAGAGCAGCCTGGATCTCCGAGACCTGGCGGACGACGTAGTCGCTCTCGGGGGACTGCTGGCGAAGACGGCCAAGGACGCGGGCAGCTTCGTCGGGCTTGCCTTGCTTGACGAGGTATCGGGGCGACTCGGACTGGAAGAACATGAGGAGGAAGATGAGGCCGGACATCATGATGTGAAGACTTGTAGGGACGAGCCACTGGTTGTGAGTGTGGTCGGACATGTTGAGATGGCAGCCGTAGTTTGTGAAGTAAGCGAGGACGATACCGATGTAGACAGCGCCCTAGTCTCTGTTAGTTATGATGGGAGTGAGGTGAGGATAAGGTTAAACATACTGTGAACATGCAAGAGCAGAGACCTCTGATGGCAGCAGGGGCAATCTCGGCGATGTAGACGGGTCCTACGACGGGAGTCTGACCGACACCGAGACCACAGATGAAGCGACCAGCATAGATAGCACCGAGGTTTCCATTGACACCACCAATCATGAAGATGACGATACCGAGAGCCCAGAGTGTGCAGAGGACTCGAGTAGCCCAGATACGACCGATGCGATCACAGATCAAGAAAGCACTAAAGGGTTAGTATCTCGTGAAGACGTGTATAGACAAATACTCACATCAAAGCACCACCAACAGAACCAATCTGCACCATGGCAGACACATTAGCCTTGATGTTGGCCTGCTCAACCTCGGTATAAGACTCATAGTTGATCTTTTCCTGGAAATCCTTTGAGTTGAAGGAACCGGAAATGAGACCCTCGTCGATACCTCGTGCTGCGCCGAGGAGAGCAAAGGAAACAACGGCGAACCAGAGTCTCCAGTTGAAGACACCTGCTGGCTCACCCAGGTCCTTGAGCTTGAAGATGTTGACGGGTTTCTTGACGCCTCCAGCCATTGTAGCGGTTTTTGTAAGAGGTAGTCTAAGGATATGGGAAGATGATGGAACCTGAGGGGATACAAAAAAAAGAGAGGATGATGGGGAGAGATGGTCTTTATAATGAAATGATGTATACCTTGGTAGTTACTATTCTCCTCCTCCACGGTCCTTCTCCGTTTTTCTCCCCATGTTGTTCCCCCGCCTATTGCAGTTACAGTAGTACACCGACTATCACTAGGGTCAGTACTACTGTACTCTAAAGGTTAATCCATTTCTGGGTATTCCCCCAGAAACAAGCCATGATGGATGATACGAAGATCTTTCTGTCAAAAAAAGCTGAAGTGGATAATTCCTTGTCCGTCTCTCCAATAGCGGAGTCTCCATTTCAATCACTCCCCCGCCTCCACGTTAAAAACGGTGATACCTCCAGGCTATTAGCGCCATCATCCCTCCCCGTGGAGAACAAAAGATGGGGGAAACCTTGACTAAAATTAACCAGGACTTCAATTTTGTTCGCCGAAATAATTATGTCTCGTCTCTAAAACAAGGCTAGGTAAGTCACTAGCGACGTCAGAGAGTTACTGTCCTACACACACTTTTTTTCTTCATCGTGAAGTGGGTGGGCATTAGATTCTTGCCAAGGTACGTCAATCTGCAACGCCCAGACGCTACAGAAGCCCATGGGCATCCATTACCACGTTACGCCAAGTCTTGCCAATGCAAATCGAGCCGGCTGGGCATATTGGAGAAAGAGACTATAATTAAATTAAACGGAGAATTCCCGTTGTTTAATTCCATTCTCCAAAGAAATGCCAAGGAACCAAAAACAACTTCACTTGAACAATATGAATAACACGGGTTGCGGTGCACAGAAGCATGAAAACAACCATAATTCTTAAGCGATGCTTAAACAATGGGGTCACGCATAAGTTCTAGATCTCATCTCCGCAGAACATCATGCCACTACTAATGGAACACGGACGAGCGCTGATCAATCCATTCTTCTCCCCCGCAAGTGCAACAGTAAAGACAGTCAATCTCACCACAGACCCAGAAATGAAACAATTAAGCTTGAACTTTTAGCTTTACCCCATCGTCCTTCGAATGGGTGTGAATCGGTCCGGTTTATTCTCTGACGGCCGGGGGCTATTCTCCACTGGGCAAATGTACATGTCAGTGTGTAGCTGCTTTATCGAGGAACTCGTCTGAGAGATATTAGTGGATAGTTTAGTAACTGACATGAGAGATGGATGACATTTCAGAACCTTTTCGCTGGTGCCTAGAAGGCGGATACAGACTTCCACCCTGGTCTGGCGTCAATAACAATGTTACAACCCCGATTACATGATCCATTTGGAAAGGAGACCTCCGTAACATATGTTCAAGATACTATGTTTAACATCGAATATAAATAAACAAATAGCATATCATGGAAAAACCCGAAGTTGTTTGTATTGTTCTTTGTATTATTCGCTGATAAAATTGTAAAAATCTATAATAATCTCGGGATAAACACTCCCGAATCAGTCTATCGCTCGGGATATTTTTCTACCACCGAAAACCCCTTCTCACAGTGAGTAGATTGGCTTCGAGCTAAAATCCTTCAACTAGTCCGCGTGCGAACGGACCCATACTTCACTTCGCTTCCCATGTAAGATGCAACTCTCATCGCTTCGCCTTCCCCAATACAGCCACGAGAAGGCGACGTGAACCTCAGATACCCCATCAAGTACTGATAAACGGGGAAAGACAGGGATCAATAAAGAATTTGGAGCTCATGAGGAAGAATAAATTTGCATGATGCGGAGATGGCATGATTCTCGCCAAACCAAAGGCCCTCACGTCCAGTATCTACCCCAGATGCGATATTCATCCTCCGTCCCACGGAACTGGAAATCAATCTGTATGATGTCTTCAAATCCTTCCTTCAGCTGCGGTGGCTTGAACCGGTTTGCGAAACCCGTAAATGCCATCTTGGGTAACACGAGTCTCGATTCGGGGTTCAGTGACTCGTTCAGCGCCCGCACCGCGTTGTTGTGCTCGCACACTTGGAGAGGCGTCTTGAACCACACACAACGGATAGAGATGCCGAATTTCTTGGCAAGCTCTACCCAAACGGTCCTGGTCTCTGGATCGGCGTTGGTGTTGTCTGCAAAGAACCCTTGTTTAGCGCCGTGAGGGGTAGGGACGGCAGTTATGGAGTCTGCCTGACAGGGGGATGAGGAAGTTGGGGAAAAACGCACCTATGGCGACCGACGTTCCCTCTTGGAGATGCTCTTTCGCCGCTTGAACACACTTCTCGCGAGTCTTCAATAGATCCTGGTTTATACGCGCATACCCCAAAGGCTTGAGGGATTTCCAGTAAAAGGTGCTCTTGCCAGCCCCCGGTGGCCCACAGAATAAGATCATGTCCTGGTCGTTAGTTTTCTTAAAGGTCACCACGGAGTTCCCCGATCCAGTATCGTCGCTGAAAGGATGCTCGGCCAGGTCGAATTCGCGAGCATAGCTCCGAGGTTTCTCGCCTAGAAAGAACTCCTCCGGCGTCAGATACTTGATCCCCACGTTGTGAGCAAAGTTTCGATCTGAGCAGCTAAAGTCTTTGCTCATGGCCGCGACTCCGTTTGGACCTTTCCCCACGCCCGCGGTGCGTCCCCCTGCATCACCAACAAAAATGCTATTCTCCAAATCGACCTCGGTCTCCGGGATATCGTAGTCTTCGCATACCTCTTCCCACATACCGGTCCTCGGCTTTCGATATATATCGTGCTCGGTCGCCGCGTAGATGCAGGTCGGAAGGTTGAGGCTATTGAGGACGGCGCTACACTTTTGCTTGAACTCGGTGACTCGTTTTTGCGCATTGCCCTTGGGGCCCTTGTACTTTGCATCAAAGTGTAATGTCAACCCTGCCTGGTTCGATAGGATCACGACCCGGTATCCATCTTGATACAGCTCCCGTAGTCTGGTGGGGACAGAGTTATGCCACCATTTCCAATCCGTACCGCTGCTCGCATGCTTCTTGCCTGAGGACGTAGAGATAAGGGTTGAGTCGAAATCAAAAGCGGCTATTTTTCTTCTCTTTACTGTTCTATCTTCTTTCTGCTCTGGTTCGAATCGGCCGACAAGGAGGGTCGGAGGGATATCATCATTGTTGTTCGGGCTTCGTTCCGACCAGATAGTAGAATCCTTGGGTTTCTGTGATGTCGGCGTGAAAAAGTTTGCTATAGCAGTCTCTAAGTGTTCACGTTAGTACAGGGTTCAACTATTTCCCGACTGTAGTCGTCAACTGTTGATGGTGTTGCAACTCGGGTCGCGCACTCACTGGTTGTGCCGCTCTGCACTTTGCGCTTGATGGGCGGAGGGGACACAGGCGCATCAGAGGCCTTGCGCTTTGGCAGGTCGTTTGAAGACATCTTCTTCCTATAGGTATCAACAGTGGCTGCATTGGGTTGAGTTGTGGTTATCTGATGCGATAAGCATCTAAAGTGTTGTCACAGTGAAGTGCAGGGTCAAACCTGACTAAGGAGTCAGGCTGGCACGGCCAAGCCATATCTCGGCACCTGCCTAACCTAAACCATTCATTGTTGAGAAGGAGAACTGGTAAACAGAGGGCAACAGATGATATAATCCGGTATTTTATCACGAAAATTTGATATACCTATTTTTTGCAACATATTGAGCCCTTTTCCCGTTTGCTCCCGGTTTCACTACAGCATAACAACAATTCACGTAAATGTTGTCATTTCTTTCTCATCGCGTATCAACGCGCGACCGTCACGCAGTCACGTGCCTTGTGATCGTCGGAACAACAGTATATCCGCGATCAAGGCTGCTCCACAAGGCCTTAAGCCAATCATCTTAGAACTTCACTTCTCAGCTCCTTCCCAGCAAGCTTTGGTGGGGTAGCTCTAGCTCTCAGCACTCACCCTCAGTTATCGTTACAGTCAATACAAGCTGTTGGTCATCAAGCGCATTGCATCTTCAAGCTTCAAAACAACAATTGGACATAAATAACAAATACACACTCAGAGTCCACGCCAGTCACACCTCTGAGTCTGCTCAAAATGCACGAAATCTTTCTCACAGCCCTCATCGAGGACAAAGACTTTGCCGGAGCATGCTCAGTACTAGGCGGCCTCACCAACATGGATCCCTGGGAGTCCATCCAACGAGTTCTTTACTTCCAGGGACCACCGCGACCAATGGGTATCTTCAACCAGAGCTCCATCAAGAAGCCTATAACTCCTCCCAACACGGGCTTCTTGTGGAAAGAACTTCACCAGAACTTGACGCGGCAGTCCTTCATACTCCAGACACGCTACGATGTACTGAAAGATCGCGATATGGGACCCAACGCGCCCCCGATGGATCTCGATGCGACGCAGGGAATCTTGAAATGGACCGACTTTCCGGATCCCCCTAGAGGTCAGCCTCTGCTTACCCAGCGCAAGAAGGTTGAGCTCTGGGATCAGAAGATGTTGCCTTCACTTATGCGCGACAACAATCATACGTGAGTACATTCGATATAGTCGCTTTGAATAGTTGTTGATATGACGCAGGTTCAAGACAGAGACAATTGAGGAAATGTACCGCTTCTATAGAGAGGAGATAGAGTTCTGCTTAGTACGACACTATTTCCTCCACCCAATAGAGAACTACGTCCCCATGGAGACGAAACAGCAGCAGTCCATCCCGCTGGACAGTCTTCCATCGTGGGACTCTCTTACTCCCGTGGACCAGCAGAAGCGATGGTTCCTCCAGGTCAAGGCGCACGTTGTGCAAGACAACAAACCTGAAGAGCTTCGCAAAGTACAGGAGCAGCTGCTGGTGATCAGGAAAGAGCTCGAGGGCGTCTTTGAGTTTAGAGGTATCGACCGCAAGGTGCACGATACGCGAGTGATGCAGCAGGTCCAGGGAGTGCAGCAGTTACCCCAAAGAGTGACCATTGGGAAGTAAGACATGGCATCTCTCAGGCCTGGGTGTAAGCTCGCCTTCCACTGGTATGAAGGAGACAGAACGCATGTACATCTGATGATGGTTGAATCGATTTGAATAATAATGATACCCATTGCGATAGACAATCCCATTGCCTATTTATCGTTCTTTTCCGCCGCCAATCCGCTGTGCAATCTTGGCGTTCCGAAGTCCCTCCCTACAAATTGGCCATGCAGCTCATCTGTTCCTGACCTCAATATGCTTTACACAGTACTCACTATCATTATATGCCCTTCTTCCAAGTCTGATCCGCATCTACAAAGCGTTAGCTCAATCCCACCCACAAGCACAAGTCGATACTCACCCCCGCGGATAGGCGGCTTCGGAATATCCTTCCTCGCCTCCCTCTTAATCCTCCAATCCGTGCCAAACTTCTTATCCCTCTCCCCAACATGCTTCTCAAAGTCAAACTGCCCATCCGCGGTGAAACTCGTCATCAGCTTCGGCGGGCCCAGCGGCAGCGTATCCCCACGATCCGTCTGCCACAGATGGTACACCTTTCCGTACAGATGCACCACCTGCTCCATCTCGTGGTTCTCGGCTATCTGCCACACGCCCTCGGGCACCGCGCGGTTCGGCATGATGAGCATCCCGGATTTCACCTCGTACACGTGCGAGTGCCAAAGCTTACGCTCCTCCTTGTCAAGCGTGTCGTAGAGCCTGGGCGTGATCATGTATTCGACTCCTATGAGGCGCGCGCTAGGCAGGTCGGAGTCGTAGAGGAGACATTGACGGACTTCGTCGTCTGGTGATTGTCAGTAGATGAATGAGCGGATGGACTGGATGGACGACGTACTAACATGGGCGCAGTAGTGGTTCGTTTCCACGAAGCGCGAGGGGTCGTCGGCGTATGCGTGGAAAGCATTGAGATGAGCACAAATTTGCTTCACAGGTCGAAACTCCTAACCAATGTGAGCCAATACAGCGCTATAGCCATCCCGATTGAGTTCAAACGTACCTGCGTCACCGCAGCACCAGCAGTAAGAACTTGGTTCTTTGCCGAAAGGGGCTCGCCCTTACTGTCGTTAGTAACAGGAATATCCTTATCTCTTGAAGCCATGGCGATGTATTTCTATAATGTCGTCGAGTAAATATTTGTGATCGTCGCTGCTTAAAGTAACTGACGTGCTTCTGGAGCTCTCTTAAATAAACAAGACATGGTGATGCAGGTTACGTCATGGATAAGTTATGTTGAGCTTCATTGCGCGTGGGGAGCTGGGATTTGATTTCTTTATGTCGCATGTTGAAGTCAACTCTTTCAAGCCTATAGTAAGTTTGTTCGTGATTGAGCGTCAGAATGACGAGGAGATGACTTCCGGGGTTGTATCGGAGCTGCGGGTATCCACTTTGCCGATGGATGAGCGGACCGGTCCGTCTGGTGAGCGGAGGTTACCCTAGAGCTAGGCGCGTGAGCTTGCGGGCGTTCAAATTACTATCTACATCAGTCTATACAAATTCAGAAATACTTATAATCTAGACATCCGATACTGGTATTTGTTTGACTTATTTTTTCAGTCGTATCGTCTCGGCTGAACAATGATTTCTACGTCATTTAATTCATTGAACATACCTCACAAAGGCACTCACAGAATCATGGGGATGGTTAATGAAGAGCAGTCTCTTGTGACAACCAATCAGTATTGATGTCGTAATTTAGCCAATTGCATAATGTCTAGCTCTCATGCTCAAAAAACATAAACAACGCCTATCCTATGCCCATTGTGTATTCGCCAGGCACGCTTCTATAATGCCAGCATTGTAGTGGACCCTACTTTCTCTTACGTGCCTACCATTCAAGCCCTCACTCACTTGTGAGAGTCCTTGCGATAATGGTTATACTTCTCACGACGCTCCTCCAGCTCCCTCTGCTCCTTCTCCTCAGCCAGGTCTTCAGCAGACCATTCCGCGTGCTGATCCCAGATAAAGTCGCTTATGGCTTCCTCCCGGTCAAGGTAATCCTCGATGAGGTAGATCCGACGAAGACGTTCCTCACGCTCAGCAGCGCGGCACTTCTGGATCGGAGACTCTACTAGATCAGGTCAGTGGGTAGATAATAGACACTTTCAGGGGGGACAAACTCAGCGGCCTCGGGGTTGAAGCTTGAGGCGCTGCGGGAGATGGTAGAGGCACCCGAAGACTCAGAACGAGGGGGAGATGGTGTCTTGGGTTCAGACATTCCGCGGAGGTAAAGACTTTTTTGAGGAGTAGAAGAAGGCTTACCAGAGGGGCAATTGTTGCCCGCAGATGCAGGAGATCCAGAGGTTCCAGTCTCAGATCCACGAAAATGCAGGCGCTTCTGCCCTTGAAGTTTCTCAACGCGATCAGACATACTGAAGATGGTGATCGCACGTCTTGTGGGTGTTGTGGATAGTCTTGTTAATGCAAGTCGTTTGTGAAAGATGCTAGAAATGTCTGATGATAAGGAAAACATTGGAGATGGCAGGAGATGAAGTATTTATACAGGAGAAGAGGGATATGAAGATGTTGACGCGTATGACGTTTAAGATACTCACGCATCACCGTTCATGGGAATAGGCAACTTGAACATAAAGCTAGAGATATGGTCAGTCTTTGTTCACTGCGATAGGATGAGGCGACAGTTTGAATGTGTTTCACTTAACAAAACAAACAAGTGAGCATAAGTCACCCTTTGTTTCTTTTAACAAACAGCTAGGCTCCCTATTGTTTCTTATTGATAGGTTGGTTATAGATACAATGCAAGATGAACAATCGAGAGCTGACGCAATGAGGTGAAGAACGCGGCCTTGAACACGGTAAAAAATCTCAAATATTGAAGAACAGCGATAAATGCAGAATAAATTGCATCGAATGGTTATCTCATGCACGAACCCTCTTGGATATCGACACTGGCAATTGATGTACACCACCAGCCGATTCCCACTCAGCAACAACCGGCCCATGAAAAGCCGGTCCAGAAACAACTGACCAGGTTTCGCCTGTAAAGACCAACGAACCATCTTGTCGCAGTTTCTCCGGATCAATGTACAGCTTCAATTCTATGTTCGGTTTATCGACGTTCGACACTCGTGCGATCAGATAGATGGTAGGCGAGACCGTAGATGATGTTGTGCTAATTGAATTCTCTTGCATCTTCACAAAGAAACCGGTTAGCAGTAATCCACCACATCGATCTGAACAAAACTTACTCTTTGATACTGTCGCTTGCTCATGTAGAATGGGGTACGGCTGTGTCCAGTTGTGGATTTGACCTCAATCATGTAAAATGGCTTTTTGTCCTGCCATGTTTCTGCGTCCAGATATCCTTTGTCCACTAAATGACTCGTCAGATCACGCTTACGGTCAAAGTATACAATATCGGCGGTTTCTTGGCCTGTCCAGGGCTTCATATTGGAGTAATTTGGATGAATGGTGATGAACTTTCTCATCAGGCTTTGCCAGTTATCTCTACCAAACCGTGTGAGAGTTGGGTACATTCCGAGAAGAAGCTCAAATACCTGCCCAGTGTGTTAGCGGTGCTCCAAAAATAAAATAAACAACAAGGTTAGCTTACGTATAGTTCGCCGAGAGCCCCAATACGCATGTCTCGTTCTTGTCGCCCGTTTGAGCGGAAGCGTAGTGATAGTTCGACTTCTTCGTCCTCAATCTCTGGCAGTGCACTGAATAGTCCAGACATATCATATGTTCCCTTGCTAGGTATTGTCGCAGTACTAGCTGCAGAAATGACGTTGCTGATTAGTTCCATATACCCGTCATCATCTTCAATCGAAGAGTGCAGTGTGGTACCCCCTGGCCCTTCGAATTGAAATGCAGAGCTTGACTGTATGGTAGGTGAAGAGCCAAAGACGAACGCTGGGTTACTGGATGGTCTGGGTGTCGCTTGACTGACTCCAAGTCTAGCTGTGTGTCGGACATCATTGCTCGATGCTTGTGAGCCGTTGTCAGGTCTCTGTATGTTCTGAGTGGGAAAGTCAGCCGCTGATGATGTTGGTGTAAAGAGTCGTCGCTCAGTCATGGAAGAACTTGATGTGGCTGGACTTCTTTGTCGCACAGGAAGATCAGATAGCCTTGGAGGAGATCTGATGTCAGATGATGGATGATTGATAGAGTCCTCCTGGCTAGTAGTGTCGTCTTCAAGAATCTCTGGTAGTACTAGCGATACAGACGTAGCGCCTGACGCTTCAACAGAGTCATCTTCGTTAAACCTCTCCTCTATCTCTTGGAAAGTTTCGGCCTCGTCGAAGTCGCTGCCTCCAGCGTACTCCTCGTCAGAGCTGCCTGTTGGGGTTGTCACATCGATAATTCCCTCTGCCTCCAAGATCTGCGCCATGTTGATAAGAGGAGCATTCAGGACAGCAGTAACGATCTGCAACGCCGTGGACCCAGCTTGCTTAACATGCAAGGTGACTGGATCGGTCATCATCCATTCCAGTAAACGTCGTGGTAGAGCCGTAAAATAACAAAATCCTTGGGCCTTAGGGTCTCGCGGCACGTAAACCTTGAGGGCGTTGTTGTCTTCGCGAATATGAAGTTCACTCTGCTCTTGTACATGGACTATACCGTGCCCATCTTGGGACAAATGAAGTTCAGATGAGATACCGTCTGTTTCGTAGACCTTAGTATCAGCGAGGATTCGATGAAGCCCCAGATCTTCATCTTGGGCGCGAGGGCTGTTGAAGTGGACGGCGATTCTGCGGCGACAATCAGATTACCGGATGAAACCCACAGCTGCAAAAAGAATGGCGTACCTGTAAAGACCATCGGCTTTCTGCTTAATCTCTCGGTCAGGAGATTGTAATTTGTCCATGCGCTCACCTGCCACTGTGGAAATTTCTCGAACGGAATTGGACAGATATCTAGATTCCATGTTGAGCCACGAGAGGAATGGCTGTAGGCGACGAACTTCATCGAGCGTAAAATCCAACGTCTTGGCTCGTGTTGAGAAGATGTCCCCCAAAGCCTTTCGATCTACAATCGCAAACTCTGTACGGCCTGACTGCAGCTTTACCGAGCCATTCGGGTACTTGAGAGGGAATATTGTCCCCTTCAAGACTGGCTTCGCAGCTGGTAGGCGCTCTGCACAAGCCAGTAAAGAATTGAGTGCCCAGATTGTTTCTTTGATAGCTGTAATCGGAGGAGGTGGAACCCTGGCCCCCATCTCCTTGAGCTCGTCGTATGCCATATCTAGTGTAAGCTCCGGTACGCCAAGAAAACCAACGAAAAAGTCTTCCAAGTCTGGGTATATATCGTTGAGAGCTACTCGGCCTTGAATTTGTGTTGCGCTAGACCAAAGGCACTCGCTGACCGTGTACCAGCGACTTACGTTGCCAACGTTGAAGTATATCAGCTTTTCATCAACAAATGCTTTCCTATGTAGTCATTAGTCGAATGCAGTACTAATGCGGTACTAATGCAGTACTAATGCAGTACTAATGCAGTACTAATGCAGTGGAAAGGTACCTGAGCTTTGCCGCATCAACATCCATAATGCTTAACCTCTCTGTTTCAAGCGCGTCGTATATGTCGTTGATCCAGTCAAAATCATCGCTTCCCAGAGCCTTCAACCTTCGAACCTCACTCAAATAGTTCTCCCATGAACAATCCTTGACACCCAGAGTCTTCTTGAAGAACTGTCGTAGTATGTCGAGTTCTTCTTCGGATCGATCGAAGGTGGTACGGTACAGATGTGCAAGAGGATAGCCTGTCTGCATCTCTTCTCGTGCATTCCAAAGACACTCGTCGGATGATACCCATTTTGCGGGTCTGGCCTTGTGAGTGGGTATATAAACAAGCTTTCCGTTATTGATGGTGTTTCTGCAGCCATTAGTAGATGGCAAATCGGTCACTGAAGTATAAACTTACCTTGCTTCGGCCTGCGAGTCGAGAAAACTGTCGGCCTCTCTACATCGGGTGTAGATGGCCTCGTAAAGATCCAAGATCCTGGTGTTTCGACGGACCCCAGATGCTGTACTACTGTAGCGAATCGTCTTGAGGATACTCAGGTAGAAGCGAAGGTCATCAGTATAGCCAACGCCAAGATGGTCTACCAGGAAGTCCCATTTGGCTCTGTATGTACTTGATGTAATAGGCTCACCCAGATCCAAGAATTGGAATTCCTCCTCATCATCAGCGTATCGAGCGTATTTAGCCTCGAGCTCTGGTATAGGTAGATACGTCGCTGTTAAAGGCTCCGATGAAGAGAAGCCACCTTTACACGGAACCTCCATGTTGCGCAGCTCAGCCATCAGTTCACCGGAGGATAGGAACTTTGCCTTCTCAATCTCCCATATCCGCTGCAGAGCGCCCAGAACACGGTCAGGCCGATACTCTTCAAGATAGCGGAATGGAGAAGAAATGACTAATTCCTTTTGCGTGTTCAATTCCGTTAGCTGCAGATTGCGCCGTATGCCCAGTCGTAGTTCCATCCATTCTTCCCAATTCCATGGAAGGCCCGGTGGCGTTGATGGTGCTATTCCATCGAGATACCCTTCATGCAGAAATGATACCTCAAAGCCAGGAGCATCGCCCTCTGTCGATAGCAATTGACGTGGCCCATATTCGTCGTCAGTTGATAGGTATACGTTCTGTCTGAGGGGCTGACGCGCGTGCAGGTCTTGGTCGTACACATGGAAGCCTTCTAGGTTCGTTGGAGTTTCCCTATCTCCAAGAAGAGCCTCAGAAAGGTACATAAATTCGAGATGAGAATAGGATATGTAGACAACACCATCATCATAATCCGCAACGGAAGGGATCGACGTCTGCATGATCAGAGACCGAACATCTTTGAAATGTGCCTCAATGACTCCGAATTTGTCTAGCAAAGCACGGCGATCTGGATTGTTCTCTATGAATAAGTCGACGAGTCTCAGATCGAGGCCAAGAGGAATACCAAGCTTCCCAGATGATTGAGAGTGATAGATGGGACCACTATTCCCAGAGACCCATTCACCACTTTCCAGAGGAATGAAGTTTAATTGTTCGAGCCGCGCTGCGACCGGACCAGTGCCTGCCATGTCCTTCAATCGCATAAGTGCTCTTGCTGCGCGCGAATGCCATTCCTGACTCAAATCCCAATTCTTGATACGGGAAACTTTGGGATCATTTTCGAGATCACTCTCGATACGAGTAATAATCTCCATCGGGGAGGCACCTTCCAAGCCATATGGCTTTAATAGTTCGAGGTCACCGTGAGCGTATTCCTTGGCGAGGTAGATCTCTTCATCAACATCCATGAACAAAGGGTCTCCATTCTCGTCACGTAGCCATGGTTGAAGATGGCGCAACCGGTGGATATAACCCAACTGACCAGAGTCAAGTGTACGAAGTACCTTGACTTCACGTATTCTTTGTTCCACCCTCGTCAGAAGGCCCAACCAAAAGCTATCCCAAGGGTAAGCGTCAAGCTGAGGCAGCCAGCGCATCCATTCGTATTGGAGTGTCGGATGTTGGCAGAACTGTTGGATGGCCTTGACGAGGCAGTCTGCGATGCCTTTCAATAGTGCGCGATTTCGGAGAGAGGTCACGACTATGCCTTGGCGACTGGCTTCTGTGACGAAATCTGTGTGTATGAGGAACTATTCAAAGTGACATGTTAGCGTGCCGACTTTATCTATGGTGTTAAGGAGATGTTCTAATTACCTTGAACCCCATCGGTCGCATTGGGAGAAACGCAAAGATATCCTGATTCTCAACAATTGGAGTTCCCGTGCTCGTCAACGGAAAGGCCAGGACAACCTCTGTGGAAGAATCGGAGCGGTCCAGATCTTCAGAGTATGTTCTGTTCTCGCTTCGCGGGATGTTCTCTGCAATGTGCTTAGTGACATGGTACTGTCTCTCCTCCACACCATCAGGTGTCTCTTTTCGAATCATCGCCGGATTGCTACCATGAAGAGAGTAGACTGTTTTTGATGTTTGAACGTTATCGCTATCAAAGAACGATACTTCAACCTTCCGCAACTTCCGCAAAAAGAGTAAGATGGTGTGCTGCAAGTCTTGAAACTGAAGGCGGATTGTGTTGTGTCGCCTTTCGTCTTCTTCTGGATCTTCGCTCGTATGGAGTAGAAGAGTAATGCGAGTGGAGGAGTGGCCCATTGGTTCGTCTGTGTCCTCCCACACAGGCGTCACCATTCCAAGACCGGAATCTCCTTTGCGATGCGTGAAAGAGAAGGAAAAGTCATTCGAACGGATATGAACCTTCCAAGCTGCCATGAAGACAGATTTAAACCCAATGCCCTTCTCTCCAATGTAGCCAGCCGCGCCGACCTTTGAACTTTTACCGATTGCACAAATCGCTTTCAAGTTCTCATGAGTAAAGCCATTCTCGTTGCATTCAATTGTGACTCTGTCAGGGTACACGTTGAACGAAACGTATGGGTCTTGACCTCGAGAGGCAGCTGTACTATAGTTGTTATCGTCAGCATTCTGCAGCAACTCAAACACAAATCTGGCGTTGCTTGTGTAGAGATTCTTTGCGAGACTAGTGTTGCATCAGCAGATCTTCTGAGCATTTGTATTTGGCTAGAACATGCGTACGTCAATACAGCAGAACCGATCATCTCGTCCTTTCGGAGCAGCGCTTCTTCGACTTCGCGGCGAAGCTCTGGGTTAATGTCGCCGATTCGCGCGAGCTGTTCTTCTCCAAGATAACCGCGCTCTTTTGCTATTTCTTTCACAAGATCTCGAGCTGTACGCTTGCTCGGCCCAGCCGATGGAGCGTTATCGGCGGACATCTTCGCCTTATTTGGGTGGGCTGTCAGGCACCAAGTAGACCCTGAAGATGTCACGATGCCGTCAAATTGGCAATCTCAGCAAGTCGTCACAGAAGCCGAAAGATTGAAGACACTCTGAGTGACAGCACGGTACGATCCGCGAACTCGCTGATCTAGACTGTGAGGAACTTGCTTACTCTCTTATCTTGTGACTCGTACGAGGTCAGGATGCACAGAAGGAAGCGCTTAAACACGATGCAGGGGGTTTCAGCTTTGAGACATCATCGAGGGTGATTGGCTGATGATTGCCAAGTGACAAGCCTTACCCATTAATCCTGGTCAAGTGGCATTTGTTAACTGTTGGCTTTTGTTACGAAAAGCGGGCAATGATCGGGAAGCGCTGAACTTACTCACATGAAGTGTTGGTGTGCCGTCATATGTTAGTTGTAAAGAGGATTTGCAATTGATAGCACCGGCCAAGAAAGACGGTTGTTCGTAATCGCAGATTCCGCTTCAGGAATACTTGTCGTAGGATGACCGAGGAGGGGTAAAGCCTGTCTATTCCCGTTAGATAAACCACAAACTCACGTCGAACAACACGATTTATTTGAGAAAAGCATAAAACGCCGAGTTCGTTGGTATGCTTGCCTAGAATAACCTGGAATTAGTGCAGGGGTATTCAATGCATGGTTGAGATGGAGATTTATTCTTTTGTAGACTGTCTTCGATAGGCCAACCCTTGGCGCAATTATTCATCGTGTATCACTCCAATGTTTCCTCTCCATATTAACCTCCACCACATCCCTTACCGTCTCAACTCATGCCTACATTAATAGGCCTTTCCACTGAGGAAACCTGACCTCAGTGCAGCAAGCTTCTCGTTGGCATCGCGCCGCTTCTCGGCGGTCTCAGCGCTGAATGAAAAGTTTACAGCACGGCGAGAGAGATGGTTGGCGCCATTGGCTTGCACTGACTGGACCTCTTGGCTCTGCGCCTTGTCTTCACCTGGCGCCTCTTGAGCCTCGTTGTCGTGTTCCTTAGCTTCCACAAGGGCCTCGGACGACTTAGGAGCCCAGCAGCTCGTCTCAATCCCAACGTCTCCATCGAGAACGTTACGAGCATCTACACATGAATTAGTAGGTAATTCCAAAATATGCAGTCAAGGGAATTCTCACCCTTGCCGGAATCTTCGTCAGTATCAATAGAAGCGCCGCCCTCATTTTCGTCTGTGACAGAAGTGGTCGTACCATCCTTGTCAGAATGAGAGTCAAAGCCGGGAGTCTCAGCGGTGACATTGCCTGCAGTTGCGGGAGCACCGGTCCAAGGGTCGATAACAGGACCAGAATCAGGCTCTGCATGCTCAGAGACATCAGTAGCAGTGGGTTCAACAAGGGCAGGTTCGTCGATGGCTACCTCGACGAATGAAGCCTCAGTAGGAGCGGAGCCAGCGACAGGCTTGGTGTCGATTTCAACCCAGACGTGCTGCTTAGTGGGCTTCTTCACGACCTCATCTTTAGGGACGGGACCCCCAAGGTGGAAAGGGCAAGTGGACTTGGAGTACCAGAGCTTTGAGAGATGCTCGAACTGCTCACCCCAGGCGGCTTCATCAATAGCTGAACGATCGAGTAGAATGGATTCGAGGACCTCTTTGTTCTTTCGACTGTCGCCAATAGCGTCCTCACGTTCAGTGCAAGAGGCGCACTTGGCCTTGGAAACGTCGGAAAAATCCATGCCATCAGTGGAAATCTCGCGACTGACGTTGCCGCAGGTACCGAAGTAGCAGATACAGCTGCCGCGTGCTTTCTTGCAGATGGTACGGCCCTGGGCGACCATGTGCAGCTTGGCACAGTTGAAGGACAACTGGGAAGGGTTGGGCGGAGCGCATAAAGCGATGGTAACGGTCTCAACACACATCTTGAGCGGTAGTGTGGAGATAAATAACGAAAGAGTGTATTGACACGCAGACGTGAGCTGTGAAGAAGAGTGATGATGTTAGCACAGCGGACGATATGCAAGAAGAGAGAAAAGTAGTGGCGAGGAGACAATTTACCTTGAAAATGCTTTCGGGTCAAAGATGGAAAAGCTCCTCTGGCTAGTTGCGGGTAGTGGTTGGAGGGAGGGAGTAAGGAAGGAAAGAAGAAAGGAGATTAAGGTGGAGAAGCAGAGGAGCCCAGAAAAAGGTGGTCGTCTGCAGTGATTCAGAGATTAGTTACCTAGGTAGGCAGCAGGCAGCAGGCGGCTGGAAATTTAGGAAGGCACTGGTGGCAGGTGGTGACAGTTGCAACACTGGCGGAAGGTGCAAACGTGGTTACGGTGCGACAGACTCGCCAGCTGGTGGTGAAATCGGACGCCGGGAAATGCCTTGGAGAGACGAACGTTCAGCTTACACGAATCTAAATCGAGAAATCCGATAAAAAAACTGTTTGTTCAGCAATCTTTGTTGGATATTGGATAGGATATGTCGAAGTGTTTGGGAAGACGGCAGTTGGCATTAAGATGCGCTGTGTTGCCATAATATCAAAGAGTTGACCAGGAGTAGTAAGTCGGCAACCATTCACCTTCGACATGAGCAAGCATGAAGATTAAATACAACTTCAAGATATCATGCGAGCTATCAGGTTGCGTATTATAGACACCATAACCAACGATTCGTTGTTGACTTATCCTTAGATCATGAGTAGAATGTAACCCAAAATCTATAATCTACAGGACCGCATTCCAAGCAACATCCTGCAAAGAACACATACTTTGACTCAAAATACATAGAAATATCTGGCAATACTACTTGAAGTTCACAATAATCAACAGAAATGTCTTAATCGGCATGTACACAAATTACTAGGAACAAGCAGGTTTAGCCTAACGATCTGGGCAAAATCGCATTATTTACGAATATCTCGATTGCACACCCGTAAGCTGACAACACGATCTATGTTCTAGTGCACTGTCGCAGAAAGTAGTAACGACTTAGATAGAAATTCTGCTCTGAAAAAAAAAATATGGATGCAAATGATATCGGACAGTTTCACAGGGTCCAAGGCTGGAGAGAGAACACGCACATTCCACGTTCTTCCACACGCTCTTCTCTTGTGCTGAATTCCCATTTGCTCCGGGTACAAGGCTTATACATGAATCAAAAATTGCATTGGTCCATAATATCTTGACTCGGCACCCCCTCACCACCAATTCTGGGCAACCCTAATCGGCAGTTGAGGATTTCGCCAATGTCTCTCGCATGAAGCCAGGCCAAAAGCTTATGTAAACTGCAAAATCGGAAATTCATCTGATCACAGGCCTAGACCTTGGCTGAAGGACGAGCGTAGCCAAGTGAATAGGCAGCGAAATTAAATATTGGGTCTTTCTCCATACCAAGACCTTGTGGAACGCGTCCGTGGTGTTGCTGTACACCTGAATTGGGTGAGGTTCCACTGTTTGGAGATTAAAGCCTCGGCTGTGTCGACGATCATTTGAGTTTATTTGAACATCGTGATAGACCAGAATGACAAGAAAGTAGTTCAAGGTCAATACTAATGTTTGGGTCACAGATCTGACCTGACTGGGCTGTAGTGGTTGGTGTGATGGAATAAGCTCCAACCCACGTGTAACAAATCTGGGGTGATGAGATACTACCAAACAAATAAAAAGCCACACGATGTCACTAGCATTCGATGAAGAAGAAAAACTTGCTGCGAAACAAAGAGAAGTTGACGTCAAGAACAATCCATGTTTGCTCGGCAGACTCTGACGCACGCCCAGCCTAGCGCCAAGATACCCTTGTCGCGTGAGGGTCACCCATTTAAGCTTAACTGAGACAACTTTTGGTGCTCCACGAACAGGGTCTTGTTCCTTTAGAGGTTGCCGATCGCAGTGCGGGAGAGACATCTATAAATTCGGAGGGCTGACGGGTTTAACAGCTTTGGGAAACCCGATGATCGTGTGTTGATCAATTGGTTTTGAATTGAACTTTAATTCTGGTGACTTTATGATTGTTTGGGCACGTACCTTTATATCAAAACTGAGAAGCGTGGTAAAGAAAAGAAACACCAAGTCTTGCACTACAGTGACAACTGCAGCTGCAAAAAACAATCGTAAAACCCGTCACACTACATAATTCTTCCCTTTCGACATCGTTGCATCCGCCGCGTCATCATTCAAAACTCGCTAAACCAGACATCAGCAGCAAAAAAGGACCAGAATGAGCACTTCTTTCTTACCTCTTCTCGGCCAACGTCATAAACCGGGTTGCCCAGACAAGGATACACCGAGCCTTGAGCCGCGCCCAGCCAAAGAAAACGGACTCCAAGATGACGATCATCTTGGCGAACACTCCACTCCTCCAGTATCAAATCGTTTGCTCATCGTGTGGAGAATGTCCGAATCCTTTGAGGAAATGGTATTAATTGCGACGACTGTCTCCGGATTTCTGCTCTTCTGAGTCAAGCATTTGATCAACAAAGAATCCGGGGCCCCAACTTTCTCCCCCAGATTTCGAAGCTTGTCGCTTTTGCCTGAGCTGATCCCCTTCTTCTCATTCTGTCTTGCTTGAACAAAGAGCTCTGAGCAACCGGCATCATGCCGCATCCAAGAGTGGACAACGAAGCTCCCTACCCGGAGGATTACATCAATGATAGCCATCGGAACTCTAGTAGCAATGGTACCTTTGTCAATGACAATCCAAACAACTTCAGCGGCGAGCGCCGTGTCTCCAAGGCTACCCTCCTGCGGAACCCTCTTGCAGGCATGACCCGGGAAGAACTCCTAGCCGATGTCGATTCCTTTGTAGCATCCAGAGGTCTTGAAGAACATCGTGAGGACTTCCGAAAGGGAGCCCTCGTCGCGCAGGTCAACAACACTCCTGGCGCATACGAGAAGATTGAAGTTCTTACCGAGGACGAAAAGGCTGTCCTCCGAAAGGAAGAGACTTCTCGATGGCACCAACCCTTTGCATTGTACTTCCTTTGCACGCTTTGTGCTGGATCTGCTATCGTGCAGGGTATGGATCAGACTGCTGTCAACGGTGCTCAGGTATGTTTCCCAGTGGCTCCAAATCAATACCGATTCTCACCATCACCAGGAATTCTACTTTGACGAGTTCGAAATCGAAAACGAATGGATGAAGGGTCTCACCAACGGAGCCCCTTACCTCTGCTCGGCTCTTGTAGGATGCTGGACCAGCCCAATTCTTAACAAGTACACTGGTCGTCGCGGAACTATTTTCATCTCATGTGCTATCTCTACCATTACTGGTTTCTGGATGGCCGCCTGTACCTCGTAAGTTCCACCCTCTCATGGTTAAACGTTGCTCCCTCCCTAATACGCACTAGTCTCCCCAACTTCCTTGTCGCTCGCTTCATGCTTGGTTTTGCTGTTGGTGCCAAGTCTAGCACAACCCCCGTTTACTCAGCTGAATGCACACCTAAGAACATCCGAGGTGCTCTCACCATGATGTGGCAGATGTGGACTGCCTTTGGTATCGCACTTGGCTTCATCGTCTGTGTTGCCTTCCAGAATGTCACCATCATTGGCGGCCCAAACTCTCCCTGGCGATGGATGATGGCTTCGACCTCTGTCCCTCCACTGGTCGTCATGCTGCAGGTCTACTTCTGTCCTGAAAGCCCTCGTTGGTATATGGAGCGAGGTGATTTCAACAAGGCCTTCCGTTCGGTTCGAAAGCTCCGCTTCTCTCCTGTTCAAGCCACTCGCGACATGTACTACGCGTACAAGCTGCTCGAGATTGAGCGTAGCGAACGAGAAGGCCGCAATCTGCTCAAGGAGTTCTTTGCCGTTCGCCGCAACCGACGTGCTGCTCAGAGCGCCTGGTTCTGTATGGTAAGTAATTGGCTTTCTTTCAAGAACCTTTTCTACCCCACATAATCCTTTCTACTTCACACAACCTTTTATATCTCATTGCCCTTAACTATATATAATAACAATAATACTAACAAAACCAAGTTCATGCAACAGTTCTGTGGCGTCAACGTGATCGCATATTACTCGACTTCTATCTTCAGAAACGCCAGTTATACACTTTCTGAAGCCCTTTTGGTGTCTATGGGAGGAGGCATTATCAACTTCCTCTTTGCTATTCCAGCAATTTACACTATTGACACTTTTGGAAGGAGAAATCTGCTTCTGGTAACTTTCCCTCTTATGGCAGCTTGTTTGTTCTTCACTGGCGGCGTGTTTAATATCGACGAGAGCAACCAGAAGGCACTTATTGGTACTGTGACCACGGGACTTTACTTATTCATGGCTGTATACTCACCAGGTCTGGGCCCCGTACCCTTTACCTACAGTGCTGAGGCTTTCCCTCTTCACATTCGAGATATTGGTATGGCATCCAGTACCGCTATTACATGGGGTTTCAACTTTATCATCAGCTTGACCTGGCCAGCCCTCGAACGAGCATTCGGTATCACTGGTGCCCTAAGCTGGTATGGTGCGTGGAACATCTTCGGCTGGGTCTTCTGCTACTTCCTCCTCCCCGAGACTAAGAATTTGACACTCGAGGAATTGGACATGGTCTTTGGGGTCAGCAACCGAGAACATGCTTCTTACTACGCGCGGAAGTTTCCCTGGTATCTGAAGAAGTACCTACTGCGACAGGATGTTCCTCCTTTTCCTCCTCTGTATGAGTTTGCCGCCAATGATGGACACTATCCTCAGGAGAAGCCTGACACAAAGCATGTCGAGGGAAACAGTCTTACTCCTGACTCGGGAGATAAAGAACTTGTTTCTGGCCGTAGATAAATGGTTTGTGTCACCGCAGGCTATACAAGGAATAGGAATATATTCAATAGGCATTTTAAGATACATTTTACTAATATAACTAGTTACTTGAAACTTTGTAGTCTATATATCAGTTATAGACTGTCGTTTCTAGAACGCAAAACCTTCCTCCTCGGCGCTCTTTTCAAGACGCTTCTCTTTAGTGATGACAGTTACATCTACTTGATACTACCCCTGCTGCAAGGTCTGATTGCAATATCTGAATAGTCTGAAAGACTCGTACCCGAATGCCAATAAGACAAGTGGTATGAAGTTGCAGACGATACAGAGATACCCCATAAGTGCGTAGAAAAAGTACACTTACTTACTCATACGATAAAATAATTTATTATTCTTACATTGTACCGAACTCATTCCTGACCATTGATTCTTGGTGTCTTTCTTTGCTCACTGCTGGCTCTAACTGTCTGGTGTCATCGATGTGGCCTGAAAAGCCTATTTTGATAAATATATTTAATTCATAGCCAAGTTTAAAAGTATAGATTAGCGATATCTTGTGTTGATGACATGAAGTCAACTGATTTGAATCATGTGAAAACATGGCCAAAATGACACGACTCTCGCCATTTTGTAACACTTATCTGCAATCCCTACTTTGCGCAATCCGTACACAGATTTTGTTGGCAGGAAACTATTGATACCCTCTCTGAATCGGATGGGAACATCATCAACTTGATACTATCTTCACAACTCGGTGTGGATCGCGAAGGACTCCTTCTAGTACTTGTTCGCAATTTGCCGTCTATGTTTCCCTGATCTATATCGTTCGGTCATCAGAATGCGATGAAAAGGCTATCGAATCAACCTCATAGTTGTTTGCCCAAGTGTCTGTCGTTTTGGCTACTTTACGGATGCAGACTATTTACAAAAGCACTTTCCACATGTAATTGTATTCAACGGATCCTGACATAGATATACGAATCCCGATATGTAAAATAGCTGCCGCAGCCTAAGAAAGAGTAAAGATCTCACCCAAGGCTGTATTGTCAACAACTTCCCCGACTGCACGCTTTTCGGATAATCTGCTACACAGGAGTAAGTAGCCAAACTTGAAACATATTTCTCGAGTCTTTAATCCAACCGAGTGAGCTGTACTCGCGATCGTAGACAGTCTCACTCTATCTACCTGAGAGATGAAATAACCTGGGCACTCAGAAAGGTTGTTTACTCGCACTTCGGCTATTAAATCCTTATATCCTGAGCTTGCGCTACAGGTTTTGTGCTCCCGTGAGGTTACATCTCCAAAAATATAGACCACGGTAACGTTGATAGAAAGAAATAGGCCTACCTCAGTGTAGTCACCTGCTTGTCCATTGCATCTTGTGCCGTCCAGTTAGTAGACAGGTCTCTCCGCAAACTCTGGGCTGATTTACTAACAAGACCCCACTGCCTCGGCAACTGTGTTTGTTGCCTTAAGCTGGCTAGCTGGCACATATTGAAGTAGTTCCACCGCTACCGCTGCTGCTGTCGCCGCTGCATAACGCTGCCACTCGTCGGTCGTATGTGAGTCTGCGTAATCGCAGATACCTATTATGACCAGGCACGGGAAGCGATCTATCAATCCTGCGGCCATCGTTTCGACACACAAACATTTGTGACCGGTGTCTAGCGCAAGATTGTCCCGAGTGACGGCATCTTTGATCAGCGTGTTTCCAGAAGCAATTACTCCATAGTGAATCTCTGGATCAGTTGAGTCTCGATGGATGCGGCTGACCTCTTTGGAAGGATCACAATTATCGCAGGTACTGCCACTTACATGATTGTAATCCTTCTCAAACAGGCGATCGTTTTTGGCACCTTGATGAGTGAAGTCCGTCTTCGCTTCTCGCATACGAGGATTCGTATCCCACATTTTTTGGAGCAAGTCTGGTACCTGGGGAAAGTCGAACTCATGCTCGGCCTGCATAGCTGCCAGTGCATTGAGAAGTACCGGAGGAGGCTTGTTGAGCGAGCCCTTGCGTTCCAACACATTGCCTACCAGTTTCTTGTGTAAGTCGTACTGAACGACTCCCCCTGTTGTCCCATCAGGCTGACTGACAACAACGTCGCCAAGTCGAACATCAAAATCAGGGCGAGGAATACCTCCTCCGATACCCACGAGAAGTCCGATTCGAATGTTGGGAAAGGAATGGGTCAGGTCGGCCGCGGTAAATGTTGTAGTGGTAGTTCCATAGACCCCAGCAGGGAGTGATGCGATCACAATGTTGTGTCTACCAATTCGGCCCCATGTATAAGAATTCGAATCACATTGATGTTGACAAAATTCCTCGGGCTCGTCGTGACGCTCAGTGAGCAATGCAGTGGCGGCTGCGCGTTCAATAGGAAGAGCAGCAATCCATCCGATATTATACAGATCTGGACTTTTCAGTCGAGTTCTCATCTTATTTTTTCTAAATTGAGGACCAAAGGTAGTTGAGGAGTGTTAAAGCCTTGTGCCAGTAAAGTAGGTAGAGTCTATGGTGGCAGTACTACAGGACATGATGCGGGATTTTCAGCCGCAGAAGGCATCCGCAATATGATATGAGGACTTGCCGAGGCTTTGACTTGACCTTTGGTTCGCCTTGCCAATCTTTCTGCAGCAACCTTCTGTACAGGGATGTTATTCCTTGCTACTCCATGAATAGTGATACGTAGAATCGTTGACTCAGTGGAGGCTCTGATCACATGACTTCATGACTCAGTCTTTCCACTCATGAAGACGTTTCTCTCTTCTTCCTTCATATTTTACTATTCTATTGCAATTGGGGCGGTGATGAAATCACCCTTTGCAAATAAACTCAACAGATGCCCTTGAGACAAACATTACTGTGGCTACTGATGGTTACATTGGTACATGATCTTTTAGCCCCTACTCTCTCAAGAGCAGGAAACTCAGGAGGGTTCCCTGTCTCTCTTCATCAACCTCACTTGGAGGAAGACACTTTAATAGTACATGGAATCCAAATGAAAACTTGATTTTTTACCCCGTTTCTGCAAAAATATCCAGGCAGACCCATATCGTGTTTGTCGACAGTAGCCCGATTTAAACTCCTTTCGCTCGGGTGGATAGTTACAAAGTCTTTGGTAAGAATATGCTATGTCAGCTGCGCTGGAAGTCAAGGTGTGATGAGGCGGGATATCATCATGGTTGAATTTATCTGTGCATCGGACACTTTAATAACAGTCAATAAGGTTCCCTATTATTTCGAATCTGCATCCATTTGGCTTCTTTCCACCTCAACAGATATACGATGAACTTTCACACCCATGTGTTACACGACAGATGACTATTCTAGCTTCCATTGGTTATGGAGGGACACCACTGATGTCTCATTGTGCTGCCGGAGCTTTATTGGTGCTTTTTATATTCAGTTGTCAGCGCTAGTAGGATCATTGCAGAAATAATATCCGGGGTTGCATTGATACTGGGTACGAACTACGGCTGCGGCGTAAATTCCTTCCGAGCCTCGTTATAGCCATTAACAACTTCTGGTACTTCTGATTGCGCGAGTTTCAACAACTTTTGGATGGCTCGCAAGCCTTCAGGTTGACCAAAATGTCATATACTGAGCTTCGGCTCATTGACCCTCCTCCGGATGTGGAGGTGGCACCATTATATTCTGCATCATCTTCTCAGAACCTTGTATCATGGGATAAGCCCAGCAACTCTTCAACCTCCATTTTCGCATCGATCAAAGGACCATTTGCCGATGCATGGAAAGATATACGCGCCGTGCCGCGATACAGTCTGTCGCAGTCACGCCGCTTATGGTGGCAGTTTATCGCAAGTACTTGGATCTCACTTCTAGTGACCTTGCTATTCTACCTTTCCTTCTGGATGACCTCTTATAACAACAGTCCTTGTCGGTCCGATGGCGATTTTAACATGAAGATGACTAGCGAATATGACTCGAGTTATCTTTATTACGCTCATGACTTGTGGGCTTTCAAAGGCCTTCTCGACGTCAATCTCAGCTGGGGCAACTTTGAATTTGCTAGTGCAAAACTTATCGATGTGGCGTGGGACTTGGTAGGAATATAGCTCGAAATTGTTCAACTGACTATGCTGATGAAATGTTACAAGGTCATTGGTCGCGGAGGCCAAGCTATTATGTCCTTTGTCGCCTGGAACGTGTTTACTGAGTATCTTGAGGTGTCTATCGCCACCCAGCCAGCCACTTACACGACAATATGGCTTCTGCGATTTTATCAAAGTACTTCGCTCTGGTCAACAATTCAGCTGTTTTCCCAATTCTTCCGTCGTCGTTTAGCATCCAAAGCAGCCACGTGTATAATGGCTCTGACACTCTTATTCATACTTGTGTTCCCCACGATCGCTGGCTCAATGACTGGATATACTCCATCTAGTGAGCCCTACATAACTTTGCCCAGTGGAAGCCTGATCTCCTTTTCTTCTGCAGTACCGATAGCATACATCATTCACGACGGAAACAGAACTAAGATGCAGCAAAACGATTACATCATCCCTTGGGTTGGGGGTAAGGCCGAAAGAGATCTATAGGAACGAAATGTTAACGTGCTGATATAGATATATCCCAAGCGACCGAGGCTCGTTCGGATCTACGATTTCGTTACTGTAACTTTCGTAATAGCTGGGACGACTGTCAATTGCAAGAGGCTGTGTCCAACTGTAAGTAACAGTAGTAGCCATGTATTGTACCCAGCTGACCCAAAATCTCGACTCATAGATGTGCAGGATCACGGCTTCAACAGATCCGGCGGGTATACGCATACAGCTGAAGGAGATACCACCGAATTTCTCGGCCACAAAATCGCATGGCCACCGCTCAACATTTCTAAGTTTGGTCTTCCACCAACAGAGTTTTACTATGGAACTGATTATGATCCAGATACGAACACCGTGTTTGGTTCATATCAAGGTCAAGATATCTCTTACATTGTAGGAGGAGAGATATACAATTCGACCCAGCTAGTAGAGAACGGTAGCTGTCAGCCAGTAAACGGAAGGGTGAGATACCTCATTGATCAGGCACGATCCTGAAGCTAACAACACTCAGAACTCTCCACAACGATACAGATGGGGATTTTCATTTCTCCAGCTATACATTATCACTTTTATTCTGATCTTCTGGTCTATTGCGCTTTTCACTCTCTGGAAACCCGCACATGACGCGCTGAAGATCAACAATCGCGAGATAACAGGTCGTGATTGGAAGGGTCTTCTAGATTTTGCAGACACGATCAGACTTCAGATCGAACAGGCCGGCATAGACATCGACAATCTAGCAGATGACCAACTTGAAAAGGAAATCCAAACAGTTTTGCGTGGTGGTTCTATCTCGTCACCACACATGTCGGCAGACTTGTTCAGTATACCGCGCTGGCTATGGGCGGAGAAGTGGTGGATCGTTTTGTCCACTTCAGCCGCATTACTGACTGTAGCATACCATGTATATGAAACCATTCTGATTTATTCCGACTGGGTAAAAGTATGGTCGATAACGACATTTGCGACCTCGTATTTACTGATATGCCTGTTTATTGCTCTCGCCACTGGGGCCGGTTGGACACAAAGATTCTTTATCTTCATATGCACATGCGGGTTATGTGTTCCTTTCTTCTTTTATACTCTCAAATATCTGGTCTGGATGTTGCCAGGTGTATTTTTCGGTCTATTCCTGGCGTTTTCAGTGGGCTCTACTAAAGGTAGCCGGTTTGTTCTGTTCTTTGTTCCATTTCTTGGTAGCTACCTGTATTTTCCAATAACATGTATAATATATATGACGTGACGTCTCAGCCTTGGCTGACGTACGTCAAGTAACATGTCAACACATATATTCCTGCGCTCCTCATCCTGAAGCTTCTGAATCTAGTGAACATCAGATAACAGCGCCAGAATAGAGACGAAAATGAACGTACCGCTTCCAGCTGATGTTGCCTTCACGGGATATCTGGTGGTAAGTAAAATCACGAGATGAAGATACACAGATGTAGATTGAAAAGAAGCTTATTACCTACCTGGGACTAAAAAGACTAAAGGCCCTAATTAGCGAGATATAGTAAGAGTAAAAATGAAAGTATTTTTAAAAAAAAAAAAAGAGGATTAGTATATTACTACTAGAACTTATTTATCTAGTACTATTTTAGCACCTAATCTTATTTTATAAATAGGATTTAAGTTACATAAGTAATATATAACATGCTATATAGAGTAGAATCAGAGTAATGAAAGCAAAGAATAATATTCTTATTCTATTTATATAGCCTATCCCATAAGAAAGTATTAATTATACCATATCCTCGGAATATTCGAGGTTCAGAATTAGAAAACCTACCTATGGAGGTTCAGAGACCTAGGGTAGCCCACATAGCAAGTCCACCAACAACCCAAGGGAACATCATTCTCAGAGCCATCTGGGAGTTGAACTCGCGCAGGAGACTTATAACATTCTGAGACGCAGCTTTCAACGGCTGGTCCTCACCCGACTTTGCATCGGCTATAGCGAGTAGTTTGTTGGAAGGTACAAGCATAACCTTCCTAACCCAGATCCAGCCAAGCGGCATAAGAGCCCCAGCCCCAGCCCAGATCTTCCAAGCAAGGGCAGAACTGTTTTCTTTGTACTCAGTATAGGCGATGGTGCCAATCGTGATGAAGGTAGTGAGATCAATTAGAGGGACAGTGGCAGACATGTTCCAGTAGAAGAACTCCCACTGTTTCGCGGCGTCCTTGGGGGCATTCTGTACTGTTGGATAGATTGAGGGTAGAAGGCGGTAGCCTGATGTCATGGTACCGCCGTTGATTAGACTGCCGGCGATGGCGATGCCTTTGAGGGCAGGGAGATGGTTTTGAAGGAAAGTCATAGTGCGAAGGTGTTTGGGGAGTGATGATAGACGTTGCAGTAGTATTCTTGATGAATTGCAATCATCCAGGAGAATAAATAAGTAATGACTTGAACTGATGGCCAATGTACGAGTGAACTGTGTGAGTGTGATGATGGGCAGATCACTGAAGGTTTGGATACGAGCAGGTCAGATAAATGAAGGCTCAAACCTCTTAACCTCTAAATACCATCATAGGTCTAGATGGCTATCTTAATCCAAAGAATAGTCGGATATCGGCGTTATCGTTGGCCTTGACGACTGCCGTATGATTTCGACTTTATGGCGGCTGACACCCCTCTTTGTGGAATTTCAGCTCTTGTAGTGAGATCACGGACACGACATCTAGGGAGAACGCCTCAAAACATTGGCAACTCCAAGTATGTGCCATTTGCAATGGGTCGCTTAACATTGGCGGTTGACTTGATGCGAAGCAACATTGGCAATACAAACGCCTATCAGATTGCCCGCAATCAGTTGATGCAAGCGTAGGTAGACAAGGTTCAGTATCGTGTGGTATTAGCTTCGAGGCTGGAACTCAGTTTAGTTCAACGTTTCTGGTCCGGCACGTGGGAATTGATGTACTGTTAGATGTGGCTGGCTGACAAGCTACTCTTGAAGTTGTTGAACGTCCCCAGTCCTCAACTGGAATGTGCCATACTTTCAGCGTTGGAAGCCTTGCCAAGAAGGTTAAAGTTCCAGGCCTAACGTTTGATTTACATTCGGAATGGACGTTGATCGGCAAGACAGTATTCACTACTGCTCGCGTGACATGCTCTTGAAGCAATCGAGCACTCGCGAACTATCACAAATTGCAACATTGTTTCATCCATATTAGAGCATAATAATCATTTCGAATCATCAATATAGCGTTACAAACTACTTGCGCAAAGGTCCTTTCTGAGAGACAAGCTTATTAAGATCCATATCGTTCATTCTAAGATGAACATGAAATACAAAAGCAAAAAGGCAGAAAAAATAAAGACGTGACTAGATGTCAAGTGCAACCTTCTTGAACAGGTTGTTCACAGCTCCAAAGAACTCCACAAGGCCCATAGTCCACCAAAACCTCCTACTCCAGCCCTCTTCCACGGGTAGTCTCTCATCCTCAAAGATAGCCTTGACATACTTGACAGGAATGGTCTTCCCATCGCCGAAGCAGCCCATCATCAAGGCTACTTGACCACAGTTGATTTGATGCTCAGCCTTTCCATAAACAAGGTTAGGATTGGCCTCGAGCTGCTGTGCGATGCGAGCTTTGATGAAATATGAAAGATCATCAATCGTCATAGTTTCGCCATCGTCAGTGTATTTTAACATGTCTCGGATCAAGTCATGCTGAGGGTCGTTGTTTCCCTGTGGTTGACCAATATCGCGACGAGATAGAGAGATATCATGCTCAATGGCACCATGGGCAGCGAGATTCTCAAGGTTGAGATATTTCTTGCCGTCAACAGTTTGGTTGGCATTCCAACAGCCGAAATAGTCGAAGAAGGAATACGGGTTTTTGATCAATTGCCAGATCCTCTGCCAGGTGCTGATGGACTTCTTGGTATATCCCTTTGAGGGATCATGATACTCAAAATAGGTCGGGATAGCAAAGACAGATCCAAGAAGAGGACTCATGCCGACATGTCGCATCGAAGCATTGAGGTCCTTCATGTAGATCTTTTTTCCGCTTCGCTCAAGGTAGCCATGGTTGGCGAGAGCGTTGACGACAGGACATGGGCTTCTACTGGCGTTTGCGGGTGCTCGCGCCCATTGACCGACAGTGAGTGAAGACATTGCGGTAACTTGAATAAAAGGATAAGCTTGAGAGAATGATTTCAAATTGAGCTTCTGAGTGAATGGATAATATGATGGAGAGATTGGATGCAAGAAGAGAAGGTATATCAACAGAACCGCATATCAGATGGGTCGAGACCCTTCCTGTTGCAATATTCATGGCGTCTACTTGAATGCCGCATATCTCCAAAACCCTTTGATACGCCACGCGAACATTCCCACTATGAGACATCAACCAAACGGCTGAGGTCCCTCATTCTATAGCGCTTACCTGTCTGGTTCTTCCGTGTCATTGCATAAATGAAAGAAACATAATTGATTACCGTGCTTGCGAGTTGTCATGTCTTACCCCACTGACCAAGACGGGCTGAGAAAGTAATTTTCGGATCAACAGGCCCTTGAGCGATGTTTTCATCCGAACTAGGGTATAACAAACCTTTTTGAAACCTCAGCCAGCCAAAATCATGTTTCGAAGGTTTGGGCTTTGTGATGTAAGCGAGGAATGTGATCAAGACGGTCTCAACGGTCTGTCAAACTGCGTGGCTTGTCTCCCTGTCCATTCAGCCGCAAACTTTGTGTCAGAATGACCTGATCATTCTCGTTTCAACAACATTGAGACTTCAGCCCGCCCACGGCGGGCCGTACTTAGAACTCTTTGGACAAAACGGGAAATGGGCGTAGCCGGGGAATGTGACTGAACTCCACGACTGGCTCAACGGCTAGAGCATCCGTTGTCTTGCATCCATCTCTTTCAGCTGTAAACTCTGTTTTGGAATACCCTGCGTGAAATCAACTTTCCTAATGGTTCGATGGTGAAAGTCTCATTATATGGCAGAATGGGTTGCACACAAACAGCCATGGCTTTTACAGAATACCAGAGCGACTGATTGACAACTTTGTTCTCTCAGCCACATCACATGCAAGCTACATCACCTTGGGAACAGAAGGAATAGAGACGTATTTTCTGAATGCGAAGTGCAGAATCCTAGGATAAGCCAATTTATTGGAATATTAAAATGTTTGACAAGGTTAGTACACAATCAAACTCAGATACCCCTGCAATCAACTGCAACAAGACATTGCCCTTTTGGAGACTCTCTTGACTTCAACATATAACTTCGTATACATCCGTTTCTTTACTCAAACCTCACTCACATTCTGTCCTTTAGAGGAGCTTATCATATTCTTATTGTCCAATCAACATGTCTATCAATATGAATGGCCACTCACAGAATGGCCATTCCCATCCGGGATATCCTCATATGGGACCACGGGAGAAGGAATTGATGGAGCTTACCCTCAAGCTCAGGAACAAGTCAAAGATGGAAGAATATGCAAAGTTCCATGGAGACAAACTGATCAACGCAAGTCCTTCTTCACATCCTTTCAAACTTCTGCTAACTTGTAAAGAACCCTACCATCTCCACGGTCGGCTTGCTCAATGATCTCACCAGGGTTCTAGGCAACCCCAGCAACTGGCCAGCTGTGGTGAAGGCGATCGTCAGTTTTTTGAGGAGAAGCCCTGACGTACGTCTATTGTAACGAGACGTGAACACTGCTAACACTGATATCAGGGTCCGAGCATTGCACTAATCGGAGGTACTCTGGCCAACAACAGTGCCTTACGACAGTGGATCATTAACTCACAGGTCAAGACGAAGTATGACGCGATGCTGCACCGTAAGCCATCTCCTGAGGCATTTAACACCGATATTAACAATGTCCACAGCACCACTGACATATCTTGGCGACGCCTTTCAGTACAGAACTGCGGATGGAAAGTTCAACAGTGCCCTTAACCCCCATCTTGGTCAGGCCGGTGCTCCCTACGCCAAGACAGTGCCCTCAACGACAGCCCCTCTTGGTGCTCTTCCCGATCCATCCGACATCTTTGACAAGTTGATGGCACGGGACAAGGGCAGGCAGAGCAAGTCTGGCTTTTCTTCTATGTTGATTTACCATGCTACTATCATCATCCATGATATCTTCAGAACCAACGACAATGATAAGAATATCTCGGACAGTTCATCCTATCTCGACCTTTCGCCTTTGTATGGATATAAAGAAGAGATGGTGCGAAAGGTTCGGGATGATAAGTATGGATTTGGCCTCTTGAAGCCTGACACATTTGCCGAGGATCGTCTCCTTCGGCAGCCACCCGGTGTCTGCATCATCCTGGTTATGTACAACCGATATCATAACTATGCTGCAAGACAACTGTACCGAATCAACGAGAATGGTCGTTTCAGGGTTCCCGCCATGTACGAGGAGACCCAACTAGTTTCCTTGATCAAGACTCTCCTCCCTGGAAAAGACGAACCCCTCTTGCCCGAGGTTCAAGAAGATTGCAAGAGGTATGAGTGCCTTTCGAAGGAGGTTCAAGCCGCACGACCAAAGGATCCACCATCACGCTTATTGTGGCTTCCGGACGAGAGTCCAGAGGAGAAGCAAGAGCGTGAGAACCGTGACAAAGCCTGGCAAGAGGCTACAGATGCCATCGAATCATTCGAAGCCGCGGAGCTCTATACCGAGTTTGTCGCCTTGGCTGTGAAACTCGATAACCTCATCTCCGCCAAGGCCAACGATATAAGAACATCAAAGGATCTGACGCCTGAGTTAGCTGAAAAGCAAGCGGTGGCATTCGAAGCCAGCTGTAAGAAGTTCAAGAAGGACTATGATGCAGCTTGGAAAAAGCTAGACGACGATCTCTTTCAGACTGCTCGCCTCATCACCTGTGGCATGTACATTCAGATCTCGATCCACGACTATCTCCGCGGTTTAATGGGGTTCAACCAATTCAACACGAATTTCACTCTCGATCCCACCGCAGATTTCGATCAGAAGAAGACAACTCGTGGACTCGGCAACCAGGTCACTGTTGAGTTCAACCTCCTCTATCGCTTCCATTGTGCGATCTCCCTCGACGATGAGGAGTACACTGAGGAGTTTATGAGTAAGGTAATGCAGTTCAAGGACCCAAAGAACACGTCTCTTCCTGAGTTCATTGAGAACATGAAGATGGGCCGCGCCTTAGAGGCCCGCAACAAAGAGAGAAACAAGATCCGTGAACCCTGGGAAGTCACCTTTGGAATCCCAGAGGACAAACCAGTACCCGAGAATCAAGCTTCCTCTTCTGGTAACAGCTCTGACAGTGGCATCGCCTTCAACAACAAAAGTTCCATTGGTAGTGATAAGAGTAAGAGAAGCAAGTTCAAGAACTTTGTTCGAAACCCTGTCACCAACCTCTTTGACGACAAGGACATGCTTGATGCGCTCACCAAGTCCATGGACGACCCCATCTCCAACTTTGGGCCCTGCAACGTGCCTAAATGTCTCAAGCCAGTTGAGATCATGGGCATCATCCAAGCACGAAAGTGGCAGTGCGGCACCTTGAACGACTTCCGAGGTTTCTTCGGCTTGTCACGTCATACTTCATTTGAAAGCGTGACTAAGAACATCGATGTCCAGAACGCTCTGAGGGATCTTTATGACAGCCCCGATAAGATCGAACTGTATCCTGGTATCTTTTGCGAATCTGATGCTGATATGGGTCTCGATCCGGGACCTAGTCAGTCTAATTCTGCTCTCTGGAGTGCTATCTTCTCAGATGCTATCACGCTTGTTCGCTCTGATCGCTTTTACACTGTTGATTGGAACACTAACTCTTTGACTTCGTGGGGAATGAAGGAAGTCACTCCTAATAACGACATCTGCAAGAGTTCTGTTTTCCATCGCTTATTTCAGCGTGCTTTCCCCGGCTGGTTTCCCTCCAATACCATCCGCTTCTTCCATCCTTTCTTTACGGCCGAGCAGAATGCCAAGGATGCAGAGGCTCAAGGCTATAAGGATTGGTTCAAAGAGACTGTCAATCACAAAGATAGCAAGCCTGTTGTTGCAGCTCCAGTCCAGAAGCCTGAGAAGCCATTGTATCTCAAAAAGTACGACGATATCCAGAAGGTCTTGATGGAGGATAATAGTGGAAAGTTCACCAACCCTGCCTACTATTACCAAGCAAACTTGCCATATACAGTCCGACAGGTTGTTGACCCTGGCAGACAAGCACCTCCCTTCTCAAATAAGATAAATGAGTATGTATTGAAGGCTGAGAAGAGCTTGAGTGAGTATCTCAACGACTTGATGAAGGATATGATCAAGAGAGAGGCCATCTCAATGACCACATCGACATTCCAGATTGATGCTACAAGAGAGTGAGTGATCTATTTAACAAATCATGACCTCCACTGACATTTTATAGTTTCGCCATTCCTGTGGTCACGCATTATGTCGCTGAATTCCTCGGCTTCGGCGATAAGCTCGTCGTAGACCCGACTGAGACGAACGGTCTATATGCCGAGAATGAGATTTACCAGCACATCACCAACTGCCAAGTTTTCCTCTCATACAGCGCCGATGAGACCAAATGGATGCAGCGTCGTTTGGCTTTCCGTGAGTCCATGGAGACATTGGTTGGGTTGACTCTGCGGGGAACCATCTGGGAGGCCAACCAATGGGCTATCACGTCGCTTGTCTTTGGTAAGAAGAAGAGTAACGCTATGCATGATCTCGGAGTCTTTGTTGCGAAGGAGGTTTTGGCATATGAGAAGGATCAGAGCAAGGCTGCTGCTATTCTGCTTCTCGTTTGTTTGGACTTTGCCTACAATGCAGTCGTCTCGGTATGTTCTGCACCTTTTCTTAAACAGAGACAAATGCTAACGGTGGATAGTTTACTGCAACTTTGGATGGTTTCATGAAGGACCTTTACGCCGCTGGCGCTAAGGTTGCTGCTGCGGCTGATGCTGACGTTGACAGTCTGAAGAAGATCCTGAAGGACTCATCAATCAATCCACCAAAATGGATCCAGGTTCAGAAGTATGCCTTCAGCGACGATCCACAGGCGAAGGAAATGTTTCTGAGGGTTGTTCAACAGATGGTCCAGTCGACTGTTCAGCAACCCATCTACCGCAAGGTCAGAGAAGAGGGGGCTGGAGAATACACATTTGACGGAAAGGATGTAACTCTGAAAGAGGGACAGGCAATCATTCTTGATATGGTAAGATAAATATCCAATTACCAGGTGTCTGGATTTATACTAACCACCATCAATAGGCTGAGGCTATCGCCGAAGTGAAAACCGACAAAGTCAAGACGGAGTTTCTCATGTGTCAACTCAACATATCCGACAAATACGGTGTTTTCTCACCACAGCGATTTGCGACTATCTCCTTGACATCCATGATCAAGTTCGTCGCCCAGATGAGAAACCCTCGCCGCGGTCATGATACACAAGGTCATCTCAAGAAGATCCATCTCGACCCCGTGTATGAGGGCTACGCCAATTTCATGGCCCGCAAGAGAGTCAAGTGGATCCAACAGCAGGTAAAAAACATGGACAACACGAAGAAAGCCAAGGCCATCTTCACCGACAAGGTTCTTCGTCCCAAGACTGATACGTACCTCACACCTTCCTGGGATGAGTTCGTGCCTTTCCCAATGACCTGGAAGATTCGTTTCGATGGGTTTGGAGAGTCTAACTATGCGGCTGGTGCGAATCCTTACGGAAAAGTGGTGTCCAAGAACCTGTTACCTAATTCGCCGCCGTGGTATCAGCCTCAAGGGCCTAGTGACCACGGTGGAGTGTTCGCTGGTACTGTTTGTGTCTGTGCCGCAAACGCGAATAAAGAGGTTGTTATCAATGGACAAGGTGGGGATGTTCATCAGCATAATTGTCCTTGTGTAGGTGGGAAGAAGGAGGGTCATCAACCTTTGAGTGTTCAGTTGTCAACTGGTTGTGGATTTGGTGGTCAGTGATGGTATTAGTCTTCTTAATTTTCCTAACAATTTTTATCTTTATTTCTCAGCCTGCCTTAGTAACTGTCCGGAAAGTGACTTTGGAAACCGTTGTGAAGTTCCAAGTAAGAGTGATTTCAATAGCAGTAGATCTTTGCAAGAGCCTTGACTTCCCATTCGATGGCATGATTTTCCTGTCTTCTTTGCAGTAAAGGTGAACGATTGGGCTGAAAGATACACAGTCAAAAAATGAATCAACCCGTTAATGCACGCCAACAAAGTGACGTAGAAAACGTGAATGAACAATTCAATCGTATATAGCATATTACCTCAGGGTAGGTATTGAAATATTGAGCCGTTAATACCAGAGGAGACTAATATAAATGGATGGGGCACCTAGCTGACACATCCTGGTGCCGGTTTAACAGTTTTGGCAGCGGATCGGAACCTCGTATCCAGCGTCTTTCGATCAATCCTTACTAGCGTTGCTCTTCTCTAGAAGCTTAACATAAATCTCGATGGGAAAACCGTAGGAACTATATCCTAGAGTTCTTCAAATTGCTCATTGAGCTTCTGATTCGCCTGTAAAGAGTCAAATGCGTCATTAACTGACCTTTCTCTGATATGATTGGTTGTATGGCTTCTCTACTTATCCTTCCTTATCAAGCATCGTAGCATTGTGGCAGTGCAACATGTCAGAAAGGCTGGCTAGCGCGACAGGGTATCTCGAAGCAAGCAATTGTTATGAGCTGTATTAAGCATTTGCTGCAGGATATTTTGTCTTTTCTTTCGTAAGGGTTCAATTTTTCTCATTCCTGCGTCATTTCCGTTCACACTGACAGAGTCTTCGGAATGCCTTCATTACTGCAAGTGTGCATCCTCAGCGTTGCATTTGCAGCGTATGGAAGATGTGACTCTGTCTTTATCACTCCGAAAGAATCAAATCAATTCAGTAACGAAGACAATCCAGTCTATTCGATTGGCGACAGCATAAAAATCGAGTGGGATACCGACAGCAAGGGACCTTGTAATCTCTTTGTATGGCAGGTCTGGCCTAGAGGGCCGATGGAGTTCTACGAAAAGATACTAGGTATTCATGATCTCAACCGGAGAGAATTGTTCATACGGCTAACCAGTGGTGATAGAAAACACTACTGATACATCCTATCAGTGGAATACAAACTCATCTACAGTCACAACCCAGCCGTGGTTAGATAACGACTCTCAAATACCCTTCTTTCACTTTTCGTTGTATTCGTCTGACTCGAATCTGCCTCTCGGAAGTTCTGGTAATTTCAACATTTCTGACACAAAATCCACAAGTGAAAGCGCGCTTGAACCCACATATACGGCGCCCATATCGGATGCGTCTGCAACTTCAACAGGAACTAGTTCAACGACAGACTCACACCCGTCAGAATCATCCAAACTAGGAGGAGACGAGCCCGAAAAGTCAGGTCTATCAACGGCAGCGTTAGTGGGAATCTCAGTAGGGGTAACAGCAGTTGCGCTATCGATTTCTGGAATGATTGGATTTTTGTTATGGAAACGTTTCCGTCGTGACGGTGGAGGTAGTAAGATGGACTCGAGCTTTGAAGAACCAGAATATTCCAAGGCCGAATTAGGTGGAACACAAATACTGCAGATAGGGAGGTCAGAGCTTGACTCGGAGAAACAGCCACAGGAACTATGGGATACTCAAAAAATGGCTGAACTGGGGGATGAAAATAAGGTACGGGTTGTTGTGGGACTTCATGAAGCTCCGTAGTCGCTCGATCAGAATCCAAACTTTGGCCGTATCTTGAGATCAGTATGTTGTTCAATAGGCAACATGCGCTGATCATTAGCTACTCTAGGTAATGAACACTGCTAATCAAGACAACGACTCTTAGTCACTTTCTTCACACTAGGTAGCTGACTTAAAAAAAAAACAAAAAAAAAAGATTCAGACAGCTGACTCAAAAAAAACAAGAGTCAGGTAACTGACTCAAAAAAACAATAGTCAGGTAACTGACTTGAAAAAAACAAGAGTCAGGTAACTGACTTGAAAAAAACAAGAGTAAGGTAACTGACTCGAAAAAAACAAGAGTCAGCAATCCTTCACTGCAATTTTAACCCCGTCCGAGGGCTGGTTTCGTCTTATTCATTGGCTAATATTTTATGAGGCTTATGCGGACGTCTTCGCCTTGCATAGACTTGATGCAGTCATCACAGAAGGTGGAAACGATCTGAGAGGTAATTTCCCGTGAAACCTGGATCTACACTTCGAGGTACTTCATTAAAAAAGTCTCGATCACTACGTGCCAGGGCTTGTATTTATAGACATCTCTACGTCCTTTCCTCTCTAATCAATCTCTTCCTCAAAGCCGCCAAGTGCTGCTATTTGTTTCTTGTACTCCTGTTGTTGTTTTATATCCTACATCCAGTTAGCAACTTTGTGATAGAACAAAGGGATTAGATCTAACTCACTTCTTCAACTGTGTTCCTGATGATATATCTGGTAACACGAACTTGATTCTTCTGTCCCAGACGGATCGCGCGAGAAATAGCCTGACTCTCCACACTAGGGTTCCATTGCAGTTCTGCAATAAAGATACGATTGGCGCACGTCAAGTTGAGACTAGAAATAGTGTTAATTCCAATCCTCAATCATCATCTGTCCAAACCATCTTACCCAAATGCGCCTGTGCCAGTGGTCATGATAAGAACGGGTGTCTCATCTTCTTTGTCAAACTTTCTCAACGTCTCTTGTCGCTGAGTTAGAGGACTGTTTCCGTCAATCTGGAGGTATGGTATCTTGGCCTTCTCCAGAGCTATTGCTATGAGATGAAGTGTTCTTGTCCAGCATGAAAAGATGATACTGATACTGTTAGCAAGGTCTCGAGGAAATGAGAGAAACATACCTCTTAGTCGTCCATAGATCCTTCTTAACATCTTCAACGACTGCTCGAATCTTAGTCGAGTAGCCTTCGGTGTTGAAGTAATGTTCGTGATCATCGTTTGTGACTGCGGTCCTTTTTCTTTTCCGATTTGATGTACCGTCGTCATCCCTTAACGGTGATGGCGCCTGGTACCACCGCACACAGACAGGACAGCGCCTTTGTGAGGATTGCAACTCGGAGAATTGCGAGTCTTGTATGCATTTGGTGCACAGAACATGAGAACATCCATCCTCAAACATCTTCTTTGACCAATCATGTCCAAGAACCGGCATAGGCTGTTCGCAGCCAACACAAGAGACCTCTCCATAATGACCAGCTGCTCCTACCACAGCCTCTCTCTCTTCTAGCAAGTTTCTCCTATGCCAAGAGAAAAGCTTCTGATACGTTCCATGATTGCAGACGATTCGCAACTGGAGCCACATCTGGAACATACCAAACTGTGAACTCTTCTCCACTTCTCCCATGCGATGCTCCATATTTCGTTTGATGATGTTCATTGTCTTTTCATATTGATCTCTCTCGGGCTGGGTAAACTCGAGATGACGTACGAATTGACGTGTCTTTGGTAAGTCCAAAACTTCTCGAGTACGTCGTAAGCATAATGCCTCTAGAAGCATGACGAGACGATCGCGGACCAGCGTGGGGTCGTCGTAGGAATTTTCGAAAGGTGTTTCTATCCATTTTCGAAATTCGGATGCTTTATCAAAGGGTTCGGCTCGAATGAATCGGAACAGTGAGCCTATGTCTGCAAGTTTGTTCTGAATGGGTGTTCCGGAGAGACACCAGCGTGAGTTGGCGTGGAGGTACTCGCAGGCTTGGAAGAACTTTGTTGAAGGGCGGCGTATAATATGTGCTGAAACCAGTCAGTGTGATCAGATTCGAATAATGGCCTTTTAGGATCATAACTTACCTTCGTCGAGCACAACTCTATACCAACCGAGCTTGTATAATGGTGAAGCCTTCCCCTTGCCTATCAAGAATTCAGTGGTGAGTGTGTGGTAAGTTGTCACTACAATATCCGAGTCTTCTACAGTATCGAGTTGTGAAAGTTCCTTCGGTCGTCTGTCACCGTGGTACTTTATGACCTTGAGACCTTTCTGCAAATGCCTGGATTATTAGCATAGCTTTACTTAGTTGGTCGCAAGATATGCAACATACTTTGTGACCTCATTCATCCACTCATCGACCAATACTGCAGCTACTCAGCAACATCCAAGTACAATCAGGTAGATGATACTTACAAGCTGCAGAAACAACAACAAGAGTCGATCGAGAAAACCTTGTGGTTTTTCTGCCCTTGTATTCAGCGTTTTTCTGGTTCGCCCACTCTTGTCCATTATCCAAAGTCTTCATGACCAGAGCGAGGATGGAAAGTGACTTTCCCATTCCCATGTCGTCGGCCAAAATACCGCCGCCTTTTTCTTCGGGCATCGTGTCTCTTCGTCGTTTCGTGATTCTGTGACGGTATTGCACTCTTCCATCGACGGTTTCCTTCTTCCAAAGTCTGTATTGGACGGGGACGTGGCCTGATTCCCTTTCTAGCATGAAGCCCAAGGCTTCTTTTTGATGTCTGTCGTTTATTAGCAATTGCGTGAGTATAGAAGCATGGAAGCCCACCTAAGGAGTTGACGCGTAACTCTATCGCCACCTTCTACGAGCTCCAGTTCCCTTGTGTTATCCACGGCGTTGTAAACCTCTTCCACCATCTTTCGAAGTTGCTCTTCTCTCGTCTTCTTTTTAGCAGGTCCATTGGTGGCAACTACCTCATTTGGTACCAATCCACTACTCCCATCAGCGACAGTAATGTTCAGAAAATGAGGGTTATCATATTCGAGTCCTTCTTTGCCGTGGATAGATCGTTGTAGCCATAGTTTCCCTTTTGAAAGAATTTCCCCGACAGACGTTGCTGCGGAGCGTGGTCCGTAAATATTGATATCGACTTTGACCCGTGCATCAGCAGACTTGTTAGCACGGTGGATGATTTCTCTCAAGTCGATCTTGAGAGCTAACGGCTCAACTTGGACTCGAGGGCGAGTGATTAGCGGCATGAGAGTTTGTCCAGCTAGAGAAGACAGGTGGCCAAAGTGCTTCTCGTCATTTGGGAAGCAAAGCATTATTTGTTTCTGATATTCCGTTGGTTTGAAATATTGATATGACGAGTCCCCTGTTTTGAGTTTGTCGTCGAAGGATGACATGTCGTCTGGGACCAGCTTTACTTCGATATTGTGGAGCTAAGAACCATTAGTAATAGGTACATGTATGGATTGTTACACGTACCATGCCATAGTGTACTATAGTTTCGTCCTGGTCAGCCACAAATAAACTCTCTTCTTCTTGTTGTCCTTCGTCTTCGTCATCGTCGATGTCTGGTACAGTCGCTGGTGTCGAATTCGATTGGCTGGAAGATATCATGTCAGGTGTCACGGAAGAGTCTTCTCGCGAACTCTGAGTTGGCAATTCGAGATATCTCGAGGGTTCCATCTGATGATCCACAATTAGAGAATTAACTTGCTGTTCCGTCGTTACCGGTATCATGTCGTCAAAGTTGAAATTGACATCCAAGTTCAGACCCATACTGAGACCCATCATCTCGAGCTGTGGGTCAACGATCAAGTCGCTCGGGAAGTAATTTTGTTGTTGCATCGCTGGTTCATTGCTTTGCAAGTTAGTTGTAGCTTTGAAAGGATAAGCAGAGTTCGTACGCCAACGGATTCGATGAACTAGGTCCAAGATATTCGCTAACCCGGGGCAATTCTCCAGTGTAGTCTGTCCAGAGGCCCATGGAAAGGTCCATGTTCAAGGGCCCATTAGTGTTGAAGTAGATTTCTGTGGGGATATCGGTCAAATTCGATCGCTGATTCGTCAAACATGTCTGGCTTATAGCAGTTGAGTGATTGTTCTGTTGTTCCTGTTCATCAACAGGATTCAGTATATGTTTCCACGATTGCGCCATGATTTGAGATTCAGTCTCTTGACGGAAGACTGTAATTCTTTGGTATGTAGAAATTTGAAAGTCATCGTCGTTTCTCAGAAACAGTAAATTTGCTGACTCTGTAGAGACAACCAACATCAGGCTGTGGCAGTGCTTTTCGTGCATAACATCCCTACAATCGGTCAGCCAGGATCGAATCATGTGGCCTATCTTGGACCAGCTGAAACCTGCTAAGCCCACAAGGCATATCATAGTAAGCGCATAATGGTTCGCCAATTGACCGTGTTGATTAGCGATTGGCCCTTGGGTTGAAAAAGGCAGTTTAGGCTGGATGAGGCTCTTTTTGCAAGGCTTTTCACTGCAACTTTGGGTAGTCTTTGGCTCCCTCTCATTGTGCATCCCAGTGTCTTGTCGAAATTCTGACCTCCTTCTGTCGTATCACATTTGCTATGCAATCTTTAATTATTCTGGGGAAGATTGATTGACCTTTCATCTTTCGCTAGTTCCTGAATTTTCGCTAATCTAATTTCAACTACCTATTGTTTCAATACCCTCCAATTACTTTCTTTTGACATGGAAGAAATAAGTGCTCGAGCCGAAAAGTTCAGAGCGTCGCTCAAAGAACATCATGAAGAAGCATTCGAAAACACCACGAATCAAGACATGCGACGAGAAATTCACGACATGCAAGCTTTACGAGATGTGACAAATAACATGATCAACATGAATCGACTTCGAATGTTTCTTGAGGGTATGGAAGAATTGGAACAAGTTCTATTGTTTCTCGACTTTCCTGGTACAAGAAGCGTCATGTCAACTGTATGGGGTGCAGTCAAGTTTCTACTCAAGGTGAATATCATCGTTGGATTCTCGATATTTACTAATTTCAACAGACGACAAATACTACCGACAAGGCTTTTGACGGAGTACTAGAGATATATGGACTTTTGGGGGCCCAATTGATGCCTTTGACGCGCTACAAAGAGTTCTTCAGGACATATCCGAACGCGATCAAATGTTTGGTGAACATTTACAAAGATATTCAACGCTTTCATTCACTGGCTTATAAGCTTTTTTCCCTTACCACAAAGTGTAAAGTAACCGTCGGGGGGGTTTTCCACATTGAAAGCTTGCTAATTTGTACTAGTATGGCAACGTCTTCAAAAGCCCATCTGGGAGGACTCGACGCGATTCTTCAAAAGAATATCTCAGTCTCTCGCCACCACTACAAATATAATCAAAGCTCAGAGTACTTGCTCACAAGGTCTGTCAAGCTACTCTAGAGAAAAAAAAGTAGAAGTACTGACTCGAATACCTCTGCATCTAGACTATTCTGAGATCTGTAGTGCTCTGGAACGATATTCATACAACTGGAAGCAAGACTGGAAGACATTCAAGGCTGATGAAAGCAAACGGAAACACGAGCAACGGCATGAAGTCATTACATGGATCTCGGCCTCAGGTAAGATGGTAAGACTGCAACAGACATACCGAGACAGAGCAATCTGCCCCAACAGTGGGCGCTGGCTGTTCAGAAAATATAGTGCTGTCAAGGATTGGATGGGTGAAGACGACCCTCCAGATTCAGCGATTTGGTTACATGAAAAGGTTGGCTTTGGTAAGTAACTGGATAGTGACGTGTGATACTATCAACGCTGAACTCATAAAGGCAAATCTGTCCTTGCTTCGCTTGTGGTTCAAGAGCTACAAGACCCCGAAACAAAATTTTCAATTCCGCACGGAAGTAAAACTTGCTACTTCTACTGCCAAGAAGATGACAACGAACATCGAAATCACCTCGATATACTCAAGGGAATACTATTGCAGATGGTTGAATCGGACGATTACATCCTCCCGCTCTGCCATCAAGAGAAGAACACTACCGGAGGCGCCAACCTTCTCGATGCAGGAGTTGCGCAAAAGCTCATAAAGACTTTTATCGAGTACAATGCCAGGCAGTATATCGTTATAGATGGGTTGGATGAGTGCGAAGGCGCCGAGATTCACCAAACAGCCTCATTCTTCAAGGACTTGGTTTCTGCATATGACACACAAGTGCGACTGGGTCATTTGAGGGTCATGTTTATCGGAAAAGAGACGTCGGATACGAGGAAGTATATATCTGGAGACGATTGTATGGACGTCTCGCTAAAGCCGGAGGATAACCATGATGATATCCGAATGTTCGTTCAGAAGAGGTTGCCGGAGTTTTCCAGCTCAAACCATAGCCAAGGTTTCAGTTTATCCGTCGCTGACAAGGACGACATCGAGAGAATCGTCTGCCATCAGAGTCAAGGTACCGGTTTTCCTGACGCTTGATCGACGCATGCAGCTCTGACAGAAACCCAGACTCGTTCCTCTATGCCCATTTGGCTATCGAGTTCCTCTTACAGCAAGACACTAAATATGACTTGCTAACCCTACTGAGAGAAGGTATTCTACCTACAGAACTTGGAGCCATGTAAGTCCCATGCCCAGCCACTTCATACAAGATATTGACTGTCCCAGGTACGAGAAATTGCTGGAAGCTGTCAAGACCAGACTCCAGTCACAGCCTGCAGGAGAGGCGAAATGGCAAAGATCAAAGTCCTTGTTCGGATGGCTGGTCTGTGCAAAGCGACCACTCAAGTGGCATGAGATGCAAGCCATCTTATCTTTCGATCAACGAGACCTCAAGGTTGATTTCGAGAATAAGATGCTGCGACAAGATGTTGAAAAATACCTTGGGTCTATTATTCATGTTCTGGACGGTGACAATATCCGACTTATTCACTCGAGTGCAAGACAGTAAGTTTGCCAAGCCACTTTATACAAGGTAATTGGTCACTAACAACGGACTAGCCATATCATTGAGAACCGGTATATTCAGGAGAAGCTGGTTCAATGTCAGCTGGCGACTACATGCCTGAGATATCTGACTCTCCCTTGTTTCATGAATCAATACCTCTCAACTCAACGTAGTGAGCATGTCAGAGGCGGATGGTTTGCCTTCGAAGACTACGCATGTTCCCAATGGCTGTATCATATCGATACAGTCATCAGAGACTGCAGTGACCTGTTCCAAAATCCCTGTCAAGTAACAAGGGATTTCGAATACGCCCTGCAACAATTTGTCGACACCCATCGGAACGAACTGACCACTATTGTACACGCCGATTTAGAAGAAGACACGATATCCAAGTTCAAAAACATACAGTTCTACACAGATCTACGGCTGCTCTGGAATCACATCTATACCCATCAACGAGGTGACTACGCCACACGCAACACGATTGGCATTCCTCAAATCGAAACAGCTCTTGGAGATAATCGAACTGAGTTGGAAAGATTCCTGCCGGACCAGAGGATAGGCGACGAAGACACTGTTAAGGATTACTACGGTGCCAACCTTTTCAAATGTCATCGAACGCTATGCCGCTTCTTCTACATAGGCTACGACAAGAAAGCCGCTCGCGATACCCACGAGAAGCGACACGAGAGACCTTTCCAGTGTCCCATATCTTGCAGCTCAGCGCCCCTCGGTTTTGTTAGTAACAAAGACCGCGACAGGCACATCAATATTTATCACCCGAACTTGAGCGAGGGTGGATCTCACTTTGAAGTTTTGAGTCGAAGGCAAGTTCCGGGAAAGTTTACTTGCAATATCTGCAGTAAGAGCTTTACAAGAAACATCAATCTCAAAAGTCATGAGAGGAGTCATTTTGGTGATAGGCCGTTTGCTTGTTCCATGTGTGGGAAGGCTTTTGCTAGGGTGAATGATTGTCGGAGACATGAGAAGATCCATGCGAGGAGAGGGTATTAAGTTTTCTTCGTTGCACATAGCGGTACGGGTCATTTCTCGTATATTTACATTCGTCATTACTTGCGTGTTGGTTCCAACTCTATACTGCGGTGCTTTGTTCCAATCCAGACTGATGTATCTGTGAAAACAGCCAGTCCAACTCGTCGAAATACTCCGGTGCTTGTCTCAACTAAGATCAAGGCGATAGCGTTCTCGTAGCCATCACTTTCCTTTGCAGTCCCCAAGAGAAGATAATGGCATTTTCTTCTCTTAGTCTCCATATTATGAGCCGCATTGTCAAGGTCAAAGTGCTGATCCATAGTCTCAAGCGTTTCTTCGCAGATGATATCGTCTGGCACGATCTTGCAGGACATTGTGACCTTTGCCGCTGTAACGATCTCCATCGAGGCATCCTCCTTCTCTATCTGTTCCTCAATATGGATCCTTCCATTAACTGACGCCCAAGACCAACTAGGAGCACGCCTCAGAAAACGTTCTTTCGCTGGCTCATCTTGTGGTCTATACCAAGCCAGAAGTTGGATGAACCACTCTTTCCAATGGCCGTAAATAGCTGTGTCTTTCCATACACCTTGTAACTCAACTATGATACCTGTGATAGCGGGAAGTCTGTCTTCGGCGTTGGTCAGGTTTCTCTCAGTGTATTGTCGAAGGATAGTTTTCCACAGATACAGCTTCTCTGAATCGTGAGCTCCGAATGATGGACCGGATGTATCTTCAAAAGCCGACCAGGGTAAAGATTCGAGATGCTGCTGATACTCCAAACCATCTTCATCACCAGTGACACTCTGTAGTTCTGTTTGTTTGCATTGCCATAGAAGCTGATAGTCCGAGAATATAAGCATCCTTGACGATAGCATGAACTCTTGTAGTGTCCATCCTCTTTTGTCAAGCGGATGGGCAGGTTGATACGGCGTCTCTGAAAGGTAGATGGCGCCTTTGCGGCCATCATCCATCGGAATCTCGAACTTTTGATCAGGTAGGAATGGCTTATGCGTTGCAGATCCGTTGTTAAGGAAACCTTCAGATGCAGCTTCGGCGGTGGCAGCTGCCAATGTTACCACTGCATTTTTATAAGTTGTCGCCATCTTTGAAAACTCCCGCCTTTTGTCTTCGTCATCGTCTTGGAGGATGCAAAACCTGTCAACCCAGAGGTAATCGAATCCAAGCTGTCTCGTCATGTACACGGCATCCTGTACTGTCTGTTCAAGGTCCTCCATCTTAATCTCTTTCTGAAGGTCGCGTAAATTCTTATGCTCCAGCTGGCAAAGATTTTTCCGTTTAACAGAACTCTGTAAAGGTCCCCAACAGTAACTCAGAGCGAGGTACGAACCACAATGATCTTTTTCATTGATGTGAAGTTGTATGGGACAAGCGACTCCTTCGTTAGTACCGACTCGTAGAATACGTGTGGGTAGCACAGTATCTCTTGAGTAACGACATTCTTCATGTCCCTCACCGGGTTTGTCTAATCTCTGACAGTTGTGTAAGAGTTTCTTAGCCGCAATTATGACTCGTGGACTCTGCACGTCTCTGGATATTGGTCTTCGCGCTACCAGGGCGCTCATGGCGTTATCTAGCAAGAGATGTAATCAGCATAGTGATTTTGGTATACTTCGAGGATCTCTACCTGGTGCTGCAAATGGACGGAGAGTAATGCATCCTTCTTTGTTCTTGAGAACGCCTTTCAGAGTATAGAGATGCGCTTTGGGTCCTTTGAGGGGATTAAAGTTGCGGAATACCATGGGCTCATGGCTCTCCCATTTCTCACCAAATTCTTTGGCAGCGAGTTTGAGAATCAGGTTGCATAGATCACAACCTTTCCCGATTGAAGCTACACATTCGCGACGAGTCTGATGGGAGAGCCCACCTTTCGAGTTGAGGTTTCGTAGACTCGCTTGGGAGAACAAACGTCTGCATGCATCGCATTGGACTTTATTGTCGCCTCTGCGTATCCTTTTCCGTGGAGGACCATCGAGTGAGGCGGTATTGTTCTTCATGCTGTTTCAGTTAGCATTATGAAAAACAGCACTATAGTGAACGGGTTGACGAATCTTAGGCATACCCGAATTGAACCACAAGACGCTTTGAACTCTACTGAATCTCAGACTGTCACAGTTACAGCCGAACGATCAATGCCTTTCAAGGATGGAATTGTCGCTGTAGGCTGATGGGGCAGTGAAGTGGCACAGTAAGTTTCAAGAATGGGAACAGGTGGATTCTTCACTGCAATCTTAACCCACTCCCCGACTTTGTAGTTATCCTTGTCTAAGCTACGGAGTGAGTTAAAATTGCAGTGAAGGTGAAAAAGGGTGACTTTGAGACTAGCATTGATCACAATTTCACTGCAATTTTAACCCAACCCCAGCTCTGCCGTCAATATTATCTAATGTCTTACCAGCGAGTTGTCAGAGTGAGTTAAATTTGCAGTGAAGTTCCCTATAAGGCTGTAGGATATGTGCACTGCAATTTTAACCCAACCGCAGCTCTGTCGCCAGCCTGATATGAGCAAGAGACGACAACTTTCCGGCATAAGTAAAGATTGCAGTGGAAAACGGGGTGCTTGAGGATATCGTGCAGTCTTTAGCATGACCCGGTACAGGCTTTACTTATGTTGAGTCAAGCAACCTCACTCAGCTACCTTGAAGAGAGGACCTACTTTGAATCAACAGAGATTCCTATCCGCTGAGGAGAAGGTGGCTGGTATTCAATTGAATAAGTTTCTGCTGGTTTTGAGTGATTGAGACCACCCTTCGTAGCTCCGAGGACATCAAAGTGTAAAGATCCATTTCATACCTGCTGGAGTGTATTAAAAATGCAGTGAAGATCGCAGACTGCCCTTTGTTTGCCTTGACCAGAGAGCTTGTCAGCACTAGTCCCAACAGGGAATAGCGGCAGGCATCGTTGCACTGCAAATATAACTCATCTTGACCCATGGATTTATACTAGGTATGGATATGAACATGGCCTCGGCGAAGAACATCAACGGCAACTTGTCAGTGGGGTCTAAATTTGCAGTGAAGAATAGGACCCTCATTCTCAGCGAATGCTGCAAGGATTCAGTAATTGACATGAACCAGTACAAGTCTCTTACTCAAGAGTCAAGCAGCTTAGCAAGTCACCTCTTTTTCCTACAGATATTACCTTTTCAAGATTTATACAAGAGATATACTCACTGAGAAGACTAATTGCTGAAGACCAATGTCTTTAAATCAAAACTATTACTCTTAACTAATATTTCAATTGAACCTCCTTTCTCAATTCATGGGCGGTGTCAACCTTGTTCAGTTCGTGTGATAGAGATGCATACTGAGATGGTCAAAAAGGATTCATCAATGTTGCGTGTTATTGGTTACACAACTTGATGAGGCCTCCTAGCTAGGGTAATGTCCAATGATGTCTGACTAACGTTTGGTCATTACTTCACTGCAAATTTAACCCACCCCAGGCAACGGGTTTTGGATATAAACATAATAGAAGAGAAACCTAACCCTGGCGAATAAACAACCCTGATCGCAACTGCAATTCATCAGAGGAGGTTAAAACTGCAGTGAACATTGCTGCCTGGGATTAAACCCTTCTTGGAAGCCCTGAACCACAGTTAAATATGGTAATAAGCCCCAACCTCATTACACTGAAGGCTATTGTTACCGCTACTAAACGGGTGACGAAGAGAAACCTAGTTCGACATCTATAAAGAAATATAAATTGGCCTTTTGTATCAAACCAAGTTCTCACCGTAGCTGTATTTATCTAGGACTCAAACAAGATAACAGAGAAACACGCTTTGATCTCTTTCTCACGGCCTCAGGAAGCCTCGAATTTTCACTGCAGTCTTAAAGCCTGGAGGGCTTTACTATTATTATCTGGGCAAGCAAATGTGAGAGAGAGTTAAAATTGCAGTGAAGGCAATCACGAACGGATCACGAGAAACACGCATTTAGCTACGCCCTAGCAATGCAAGATAGCTCTTCTCATTTGTCCAGAGATCAAGTATTATAATGTCAAATCTTTATTCTCCTAGACCAATTAAATTCTCTTTACTTTTTGGAAATCGGCATCATACGAGGCGTGGTCGATCTTATGACGTTACATTGTTTGTTATGTATCTTGCCATGTCACTTCAAATACACGCCCTCCATCTTGAGTGTAATTCCTATAGTCCATGAACTTACTCTTGTATGACCAGAGAGGTGTGCGGCTCAACAGCAGATGGTGGAGCTTAGAAGAACTTTGAAATGAAGTTATACCACGTCACTGGATGAGATATGTCTGAGATAAAGTTGATTACATGAACCTAGGGGTTCAATAAAGCGAAAGGTAATAATTATACATATGAGGTTACATTTGTATTTAGCCCAGATTCTTTCCATAGTGTTTAGCCCGGATTCTTTTCACTGCAGTTTTAATTCACTCCAAGAAGTTATATTTGAGACCGTATTGCGTTGCTTGCTGAGGTAATAGTTACAAAACCCGGTGTTACTTAAAATTGCAGTGAAAGGAAACACGCCCCGTTGCTCAATCTCATGAACCAATGGGTTCCATACAACGAAAAACAATTATACATACGAGGTTACATTCATATTTGACTCGGATTCTTTTTACTGCAATTTTGACTCCCTCCAAGAAGTCATAATTGGAGATTACATTGAGACGCCTGCCAAGACAATAGCTAAGAAACCCAATGTTGCTTGAAAATTGCAGTGAAAATTCAAGCAGGAAAATGGAAAAGAGAAGAATAAAAAGGAAAGCCACCCACTGCCTAATAAGCCGTATACAACGTCAGGAGGGGGTTAAAATTGCAGTGAAATGAAGTACAGCGAACCATAAAAAGGCGGACACTTACATACACCATCAACTCGTCGATAGGACGGGGGGCATTGAAACTACCTACAGAGTGAAATGGAATAATTCACAGCTTGGGCCGAGATGAGATAGTCATGATGGATGTCATCTAGACTTGCCTTGAATATTGTAGATGAACATATGGGACAATCAACAAGCTCTTTATCCTATTGATCTACCAATTACATCCTCGTCATTCGATCATGTTTATATCGGAGATGCTCTCATTTTACCCTCCTCTTTCAGCTTAGCGTCCATCCCCAAGATTGACTTTGGCGGCGTCTGCGGAGTTGATGCCCCGCAACCGGCCATCATATTCCCTGAAGACCAAAGATATGATGCTTGCAAACAACATTCTAGAAACAAAAGTTATTCTTTTTCTCATCCTAACATTTTTATAACCTTGTCTTCCTGAGACGCCGAGTTTCGTGCGCCAAGCGTCGATCCCTCTTAACTCCTTCGGTCTTACTCTCCGAGTTCAATGCCGCCAAAGAAACGTGCATACGTACCGAAGACGAAGGGTCAGTGTAGCCTCATTCTCGCTTGGCTGGTTGACTGACACAGGACTAGGCTGTCATGAATGTTCCAAGAGACGCATTCATTGCGATAGGATTGAACCCAGCTGCAACAAGTGTACTTCGAGAGGTCTGAGTTGCAGTGGTTTGGGTATTCGTCATCGTTTCAACAAGGGCGTCGCTGCCAGAGGGAAGTGGGCTGGCAAGACAATTGACAAGATATATGAAGAGTGAGTATCACATTCTCAGCTGAATGATTAATGAGATGTTAAATAATTGCCAGAAACGAATGGAAAGTGGCGACTGTACGTGAGGATGCGCAAATATCATCCACAGCTTCAACCGTGACTCAACTTCCAGAAACTGCAGAGTCTCGTTCAGATGACGATGACCAAATATGCGATTTCGGAACTGACACCCGTTCCTCGGAATTGAAAGTCCGAGATATCATAACACAATCACATGCATCACTAGAGGACCATGCCGTCTTCTGTGCCGTGTTTCTACAAGACATCCCGCAAAGCACACCGGCTTGGAAAAGAAATCTCTTCTCAACTTGTACGTCGTCTATCTGATTTACCATATATCCTAACAATCATTAGTCTCGCAATGCATTTCAACAGAGATGGTTGCCATAGACGGTATCCACAACGACTGGCGTCATCTCCTACTCCCTCTAGCCCAGCAAGATGAACTGGTAATGGATGCTGTCCTCACAGTCTCGGCATTCCATTTCCACATCAACAAACTCGAAAATAGCCTACGCAAGACTGACCAGCAGTACCATGCTTTCGGCAATACTTCACATGGCTCGTATGTGCCTGACCCATATCTACTTCTTGGTCGGACCCTTCAAGGCCTACGTAAGCGACAAGAACTGAGATCCGGTGATCAAGCTACTCAACACTCAGTTCTTATCACTTTGTTGTTGCTAATGACGTCTGTACTCGTCAATGGCGGCTCAGACTTTCCTACGCTTCTTGGTATGCTTGAGTTGGCGTTGGATGCCATTGGCGGCAAGGAAGGGCTTGGGACCGGTATTCTGGCGGGCTTCATCATGCGTGAGCTTTACAAGTAAGTTGACTTGGTTCCTGAAAGAAATGAAACTGACCCGGAACAGATTCCGAGTATACGCAGCTCCCCACCTCGGTGAAGAAATGGGTCTTCATATGATCTCTTCTCAAGCCCGAACAGACCAACTCTTCGGCTGTCTCAATCACTGCCTCCAGCTTTACCCCCAGCACGAGCCTCTCTTCTCCCAAGTCACAGACCTGGTCTATCAGGCCCGAGATATTTACCTCCAGCAAGTCTTGTCAGACCAAACAACGAGCTTTTTCGACCTCGATCCTGTTCCTGCAAATCCAAACTCGATCGCCCGCGTCCAGCGCTTCATCGAAACACTCGGACAAGTCCCACATACGTCTCCGGTGGCGCACATGCTTATCTGGACGACTTTTGTAGCGGCATCTGACGCGCAGCTTGAAGAGCATAAGGTGTATTTTGAGGATGTACTGCGGAGGCATCATGCTAGAAATGGATTCGGCAATTTGCTCAAAGGTATCGATGCGTTGAAAAGGATATGGGGTAGAAAGCCGGGAGAGAGGTGGACGACACTTTTGCCGCAAACAAAAGTACTCGTTGCATAGTTGGACTTATAATTCGGAACGATATAAAATGGCGATGATGGCAATTTTAGTTTTGATAATACCCTAATTTGAACTATTTATTTAGAAATAGTTACCTAGATATGAATAATGGAATTTTTATTGTAACAGCTTATGGTGTCGACGTAACTAAAAATCTTCAACTCGATAAACTTGGTAGGGAACCTCTTCGTAAGGATGAGCCCTACAGTATGTCAGTATCCACACCTATCGAAATATCTCTTGTCAAGACTTACTCTTTAAGCGCAGCAACCGCCTTCCTAGTAGTATCTTCCCCAACAATCAACGTCTCAACCCTGACTTCAGGTGTCTCCTCCAACTCCCCAACCTTGCCGATAGCCGGATTCGCTGCATCGCCTGGTCTAAACTGTCCAGTACCGGATGTCTGCCACGCGCACTCAGTATAGCCACCGGGACCCGGATAACGGCCCGCGCCGGCTTTAAAGATAGCAGCTTTACATGCCGTGGCGTTGGCGGGCGGGACGTAAAAGACGAGCGTAAAATGACGGAGAGATGAGGCCATTTTCCCTTGTTTGGAGTTTATTAATAATGTCGGAGAGTTGCGATGAGGTTGAGATTGGTGGTGTTACGATTAGGCCGGGCCGGGAAGATATGCCTTATATGGTTCGAGAATATTCTTACTCCACGCTTGCGATCCAATCAATTCGAAGATACATGGTTTCAGCTGATGTAGGTCATGTGACGTAATAATCCCAAGATAGATGTCAAGATGTCAGAACATGGTGTGGTCAATTAGATCTATTATGGTTGTCAGCAAGGCCAGGGAGGAGGTTAAAATTGCAGTGAAAAATCCATCTGCATGGCAAGAATGAGGCTCTGCTCTGCGTGCGGTTTGAAGATCCTGCTGATACATGCGGGCATGAACGTCCCCTGTACCTATGACGAAGCTCCCTGTAACCTGGGCCTGCTACAGGTTCTCACGATTTACAACCGCCACGGCAAGAGTAGACGTGTAAAGGTTGCATTGAAGCATCCAAAGACCCTTCTATCTGTCAAAACCTGATGGGTTACCCTTGATACCTAGTGATATAACCCAGATCAGGATCACACGGACGGAAATACCAATTTCCTTAACACCTCTCAACAGAACGTCAGGTCGTTTGCATACAAACTGCATTGATGCAAGCTTCAACAATGCTATTAGGATGGACAAATAACCAATATCGTTGTGTTTCTGTTCCAGAAAACGCAATTATTAAGATACGTTTAACTTGTCTAGCATGATACTCTGAGACTGTTTTTCTCCATGATGGTAGACCAGGCATCCTCAACTTCATCAGGTACACGACGGCCATTTCCCATCCTCTTCCCTGATACATGTTGTGTGTGCGCAGTATCTCCCATGACTCGGTCCAGGAGCCGATCCATAGACCAAAGTTCTTTGTAAATCATACTATCTTTGCAGGCTTGAGGGTCCTCTTGGTGACTGTCGAGATCTGATCTTGTTGGGGGCCAACTGGAAATTGATGCATGCTGGTCATTATAGACGCTTTCAAATGTTGAGACTGTTCGACTGCTCATCGCAGGGTCTTGCACCACGGTGACAGATCTAGGAGATATTCCATGATCCTCTAGGACCTTTCGGACTTCGGATGCATCAGCTCCGCAGTCGGTAGAGCGGTCCGAGACTAAAATAGTAAAGCCACCATCGTATTTCAGCTTCCCGCTAGTCTCGTTGACTTTGAGCTTGTAACATCGTTCCGCCATGGTCTTCAACACTTGTCCCTCCGGCTTCCCCTTGACTTCATTAAATATCGGAGAATATTTCTTACTAGCCTTTACAGCATCGTAAATGAAAGGGGTGCAGGGTCCGATCCCACCACACAGAACAAGGACTATGTTCCTCTTCCGTGTCTCGGAACTCGTTTGCTGTTGGACTGCCCATGTGAATACTGCTTCAGGAATAGCTAGGATCGCCGAGGCGCATAAGACGATCACATCGGTCGAGTCAAATTCATTGCTGTCTTGTTTCTGGAGTGTCTGAATGTATTTGTCGAGTTCTTTGGCGCTGTAGATCTGCTCAAAGGCTAGGAACCTCGATATAATATTGGCTGAATTGAATAGCTCTTTGGACTCTTCTGATGTTGCTGAAGGCATTGTAAATATTAACGGGCGAGACGTATCTTGTTTCAAACTCGGATGAAAGGAAGGAGGGTAGATGAAAGATGATATACCTCGGTGAGTCGCGAAGAGTTTCCGTTATTGGTTTCTAATATCCACTCACCGAGACAATTTCCCCTCATCAGTACTTGTTTGAATCATCTTGATGACTTGGTTGATAGTATCTTGACCAGTTAGAGATTCTCTTTACTCATAATTTGATCACTAACACCGTCTTACTCCAGTCACTTTGCTTTGTGACTAACACGAGTTGTACGTAAGAGATGCGGGCTAGTCCTGTTTTGGAATACCACTGGCGTTGGCGCAATAAACAATTGAGATAAAGATTTCGTAACTGATGACCTTTGGATTGTGATAGTCATCAAATTCTCAGTCATTGATCAATTCTATAGATCTCATAGACTTGTGATATATAACGTATTTGGCGACGCCACTCAGTATGCGTAGAGTGATGTGACTATACTGTTAGAGGGATCGATCCTTATTACCAACTGCACACAACAAGCATCAATACATGATAACGATATACTTGAGGCCCTGTCTGCCTTTAACGTCCAGTATATATGAGTAATATGTGTGATTAATATCTCCTAACCTTTAACTACAGGAACCAACCCACAGGCTTGCGTCGAGCCAAGGCCGGAAACAAATCTGGATGACTGTCTGATAGGATCAAGCTTCAGAGTGAGCTTGTGGTCCATCGTAGGTAATGAAAAATGAGCTTTAAGAGTTTCTGAGATTTACATACAACTCTTTGTTACGTGCAGCACCTTATACTAACATTCAGATGGATAATTAGGCTAATAATCTCTGTTCAGTCATTGGTAGACACACCCTCGGCTAGTGCGCCTCCCCAACCTTTCCAGCGTCCCCCACATCATTCCTCTTCTCTATAGCCACTCTTCAATAACAAAGTCACTATGACCCAAGATCATGCACAAACCGATACATCAAAAACAGTTCTCCCGCCTACAGATGCAGAGTCTAAGAACAAAAGCCGAAAAGATGTTTCCCTGGTCGATCGCTTCACATGGGGCAACTTCACCTGTACCCAATCAACCGGCGGCGTAGCCCTTATGCTCGCTAAAACACCTTATCAATTCCATGGCTTGCAAACCGTTGGAGTCGTGGTGTTTATACTCAATCTAGTCTTGTTTGTGCTGTTCTCTGCAGCCATGACTTGTCGGTTTGTGCGGAGACCTTCGAGCTTTCGAAAATCCGTCATGGAACCCCCAGAAGCCTATTTCACAGGTTCTCTATGGCTTTCCATGGCAACAATCATCATGGGCATACACACTTTTGGTGTTCCCCATACCGGGTCTTGGCTCATTGATGTTGTTAGGGTCCTCTTCTGGATTTACGGCGCCATTACCCTGACATATAACATTGTCATTTTTGTTGTTATGTTCTCACTCGCTCCTTTTACTCCCGGTAGCATGAGTTCTCCGATGTTTCTGATGATTTACAATGCCATGCTTACTGGAACTGTCGCCTCTGTCATCGCAGCGAATCAGCCTTCTTCGCATAGGATGAGTATCCTTGTTGCTGGGGTCGCATTTGAGGGGCTGGGATGGATATTGTGTCTTCTCTTCCTTCCTCACTTCGTAGGCAACATGCTTGTCAATGGCCTCGGTCCTGTGAGCCTCAGGCCAGGTTTGTTTATATCTGTGGGCTCGGCAGGTTATACCATCATAGCACTGATTGGATGCGCCAAAGCAATCCCAGATGGGTACGGATACTTTGCGAAGCACCCGACTGCTGCCGAGACGCTCAACATTATGGCATTGTGGATAGGTGTATTTCTGTGGTTATTTACCTTTTGGCTCTTTGCTATCGCAGCAGTCGCTCATATTCCCATCTTAATTTCCAAATTCAGCGGCGATAAATCTCGATCGCGGATGAGTTTTGCATTGCCTTGGTGGGCGATCGTCTTTCCGAATGTGGGCTTCACGATTGCCACAGTGTATATCGGGGAAGAGTTTGGGTCAGACGGTATTGCCTGGTTAGCGACTGTTATGACTATATTGGTATTTGCTGCGTGGGTGATGGATTTATACTTGCATCTTAAGGCAATATTGCAGAAGAGGGTTATGTAAAGAAGAAGTAGTGTGTACCTCGGCAGTAAACCTGAATTTTTATGTACTTTATGGCTCATATCATTTTTTCTGTGAAACGGCATACATCTCTCTCATTAGGATCAATGTGATCGCCTCATAGGTGCTTGTGAGGTATAGTAAGCGGCTGTTGTTGCCGGTTGTCTGACATATACGGAACACCGGATCATGAAGGGCAGGGGGTGAAACATATACACATTGTGTCGTACATGCCGGGTGTGTTCTACAGCATTTAAAGGTGACTTGGCATCACTTCTTCCTTGTTGGGAAAGAAAGTAGCCTTGCTTTTACTAACATGAATAGATAATTTCAAACCCGCTCGCTATATATTGCTTCGACTCCGTCGTAACCTCATTCAGGATCTGTAACGCCAACTAACTAATATCATAGTGAACAATCATGGGCTGGAACACTCAGAATCTGCCCTCTCGTTGACCTGTTCAATCCGACCGGTCTTGACATCATATACATACCCAGTAATCGGCACATCCAAAATCAAAGGACTCTTTCGCAGAAAAGCAACATCATCAATAACACTCTGTCGCAAATCAGAAAAGGGCAAAAACGCCATATGATCCACATCCTCGTGCATTTCCTTCCGGATCTTGGCTCGGAAATCCGTGTCGGAGAAGCTCTGCATGCCACATCCGGTCTAAAGCGTGGGGGAGTCAGCCGGGCCGGTTCAAGTTGGGAGGATATGGTCCGATGATCTGAACCACGTTTTCTTTTCTTTTTCTTCTGTATCTCCCGAGGGTATGGGTTTTGTCTTACATGGTGCATGATAATTATCTCACGCGTTCCGAGCAACTGCTGAGAAATCAAGATTGATCGTAGCGCTTCTACTGCGCGACCACCAGCTGTCACACCCATCCATGTCAGCGTTACACCAGATATCAATATATTGGAAAAAGAGAAGTACCGTTTCTGATGACGTGTGCATCACCGATATCCAGTCCAAGCACTTTTTCTACATCCAATCTACTGTCCATGCACGCTACCACTGCGACCTTTCTGGTGCATGTCAGATATGTCGAAATCTGTATGTGGTTGCGCATTACTTACCGACGCGGTGGACCAGGCAGATGGGACTGAGTAAACGTCGCAGCGAATTTCTGATTAGCAGCTTCAAATTCAGAAGCAACAGATGAGTAAAGAACTGGCGGTGCGATTGGAGAAGTGCTAAGTGCAGGCATCTTGGGTTTGAAGAGACCAAATGGCATGATAGACACTCAGATATATTACCGCGAAAGAGTTCGTCTGGATAGAAATATCAAATCTCTTTGATCAAAAGCCAAGACTCAAATCTTGCATAGGAAGGGCCGAGTGTCAAAAAGCGGGGGTGAAAGCGTCCTTCTTATATACAAAAAGCCAAGAGCCAAGAAAACGCCAACATCATCCATTACTCAAAAGAAGAATAGAAGCCAAACTCGAGAACAAACCATGTGGCTTTGTTTGCCCTTTCACCCGGCCATGTCAGCTACTCATAAACGCGGCGGACTCCGAACTCCCCGCGTGCACACACCCGTCTGAGACCTTTTTGTCTGAGATCCTGCACTCTTGACTTGATGGTGTTGATAGATCATACCATGGAAAAAGAGTAGGCAGATACAACAATACTACCGCCTGCCAGGTACAACTACAAGGATGAGTCGGGACCGGATGTGGGTAATACTGCAGCCATTAGAAAACGGGCTATTGATCTTTGTGCATATATGGAACCACGTTGATCGGCGATAGCCTCGCTCCGGGCCGAGAAGGGATGTCAGCTATGAGAAGATCAAAATTTCAGGTATCTCCTATTGCTTCCTGCCCATTCTCAAACTATCTTTCTCAATGGATATATGATGTTCAGACAGTTTGCTACTGATACTATAGAATTTGAACGGTGTTTGAAAGCCGAGAATGCCGAATGCCACCGATGTGCAGATCCCGGCATAAAGCCGTCTTACAAGGAGGATCTGGGAGCATCTGAGCTCATGTGATATGTTCCTCCCTTGACGGCCCCCAGGCATCAGAAGAATCTGCCGCTGACAGTCTATAACGCACGATCAGTCAGTTAATTCACGTCGCTTGGATGAAACCCTTGAGCTATTTATTTGTGGTGCCTATGACTTAAACTCCCTAACAGATAGTCCCCATTCATGACTGAAAAATGAAAGACCAGGGTTCATCAACACCTAACTATTATCATCCATAGCACTGCGGATGCACAAATGACCATTTTACCCTTGGCAATATAAAGCGAACGTGGTTTTACACTGGTATCGCAAGGTTTTCGCACCTCTGATGGAGAACCAAAGTCATATTAAGATTATTGCTCTTCCTAGGACCTGTACCTCTTGTCCAGTCACACCGTGGTAAATTCCCGGGGCAAAGAGCGTTGCCATTGTGAATCCGTAAGTAAGGGCAAGACAGTTCGCGGCAATCACTGCTGCGAGGCTGCATGGAGGGAACGCCACTGTGAGTGCGCATGCAACGGTACCAGCGAAAGAGTAACCCAAGGTTTTCTCACAGGACTGGCTGAATTCTTTTGCAACATCAGGCAATATGCTTACAAACTGGAATTCCAGAAAATCTGTCTGAAGATGCTGGCGAAGTGCAAGCCATACCATGTCGGTTCCCCTATGCCGGGTTCCAGTGACCACCAATGGAAATAGCTCCTCGGCAAATCTGAACGGGCTATCTACCACGAGTGGTTGATACGCTGGTATAACAAGATTTAACACGGCGGTCCGTCCGAATTCAGTCGTTTCGATCAATGCCTGCCTGTCGGCTCGCATTCGAAGACAGAGTGTCGGGAGATCGTGATGATAGCCGCCAAAATTAGGTCCAAGAGCATTCACGGCTTGGCTTTCCTCAAAAGCAGTATACCAGTCGTTGTCCGGGTGCCAAACATAGAAATAATGGTGTGCTTCATCCTCGTCGCCCCTTGTGCCATCGAAAGCAGCCATCTCATTCCGGACGAAGCGATGGATGTAGCCTCCGAAGCCACCCACTCCCCACCCCTGGATATTCATGACGTTTCCAATGACGAGTTCGGACTGGATAGATTCGAGCGCTGCACCGACGCGGCGAATGCCTCGGGCGACATCCATCACTGCAAAGGTCAAGGTGCAAAGTGCTGCAGATTGGAAGTAGTTGATAAAGCTTGGAGTCGAGTTGAAAGCGCCGGGTACGAGTCGAATCTCTTTCCGCTCGACGAGTTCGATAAGACGAGGTATGCAATCCTGCATCTCCTTGAACGAGGCTTTTTGTTGTCTCGCTGCTCGACCTGTTTCCCATTGGACATACAATCCGTACAGATATAGCACCGCTTGCGGTCCATGTTTGCGAACAAGCACCCTGATTTGTTCCCGGGTGAGGGACCCGATGACTAGAGGGACGATAGTTGCGTACATCGTACAGTATTGCGAACACCGGGGTTGGCATTTGAAGAAGAAGAACCTTGCTTTTCTGTGGACAGTCGATTCCTAGGAGCAATACATTTGTTGAGTTCACGACTAGAGTATGTTTGGACGACGAGGGATAGTAGCAATAAAGAGGGGACGGTAAGCCTCAGCCTTGTGTCACTGTAATCAATGTCGCAGCAACCAACCAAACTGCGCCATGACCGACTCGTTATGCGTGCGTGCCCAATTTCAACCTAGCACGAATACTGTGTTAGCTAGCAGCTTGATCCTGTCGAGGAATTTCAACAAGCCTACAACGCAAGTATATAACGATATAGCTTGCGGCAGATCTGTGTACAAACTACTCATGTTTGAGACAGCAGGTGTTCTGTTTTTATAATTCGTATCTGTGGACTCAAATGATTGCTATGGCACCGCAACATATATATCCAAGATTAGACGCATGGCATGGCCTTGCCCGTAATGTCAATTCTCATCTAACAGCATTTTGTCCAGTCACAAATCTTTATAGTAACTCAGCCTTGGACATTCTTTCATTTGAGGTTATTGATATCTATATTGCCCTTGTCCTTGTCCTGGTGGCATGCCGCCTGGCGGTCCTTGCTCCCAGGCTTGTTTTTGCCTTGTTGCATCCTGGTGCCAATAATCGTGAACTGTCTGATTCTGCTCAGCCATCCGGGGCCATATATTTCCTGGTAATCGTGCGTCCATTGGTGGTTGACTGGCTTGACTGTTCTCAGATGGTGGTTCGCTCTTTTCTGTCATTCTCTTGTGAACTCTTTCTGATGCTTGTTTTCGCTTCTTGGATTTTCTTCGTCGATCGCAAAGGATGATTCCCATGATGAGTAATAAAACACCGACTGTTACATGATTAGTTTTTGATCTTTTCCGCTTTTTAATAGACATACCCAATACTCCTAGAGCAATGATGATCTCCAAAGCTCCAAAGATCTTGCCTCCAGGGAAACCTCCCATATTGACATCTTGGCTGGCTTCCTGCGTGACTGTGACGACAGCCGCCTCGGTAGTTGAAGTGACATCGGCTTTCGCGGTTGGTTTGGGAACAATGGTTGTGAAAATCGTGGTATACTCGACTGCAGAGATGATACGGGAGAGTTGTAGATCGATAGCCTTATCATCCATTTGAGCGAAGGGAAGAAGAGTCGTCGAGTTCGAAACTTTAGTCGGTAATGTTCGAAGATAAGTCGCTACCAGAGCTGAGTGATTGTATCGTATAATTACAATATTAAAAAGGTAACCGAAAAAAGGATCGTAAGAAGAAGAAGAATAAAATAAATTATCACACCCAATAAGCAAAAGAGAAAATGAAAGTCGCTGCGTGATTCCAGATCAACGTGCAGAGGGAAGAAGAAAAGAAAAGAAATCCAGCTCAAGACAGCAGATGTCGCGAAAGATATGGAGATTTCTCAAAACTGACATGGCTTTAATTTTTGATGTAACTTTGCTCTCTTCTTCAGCTGAATACCGCCAATTCTTGCGAGTTTTGAGGCGAAACCGGGTGCTGCTTGAGGTGGCATTGTGAGACGGCAGATCAAACGCCATGATCCCTGTCCACCGACATAAGCAGCAACGTCACAGGCTGAATTGGCGCTACAAGGGGAAAGGGGGAGGTTTCGAAAAACAAAACACCAAGAGATTTGTACACGACTAATTGTTACTATGTATAATACCAAGCCGGCTGCTGAAGCTTCCGTGCGGAGTGCAGTCTTTTAAGCTGTTGTTTGTCCAGTTTCGGATTTTTGTTGATTCTTGGCAACAAAGTCTTGGCTGAAAGAAATTCGTATTACGACGACTTGTGTCTGCAGTAGAACCGTCTGGACTCTTGGTCGCATATAGGGTTTGATATAGATATCAAGCGGCAATTAATAGCCCTCGTGACCATCTAGACTCTCGGCTGGCCGTAGCCAAGGGTGTGGTAAAACTAGATGTGGTACCGTGACAACATGTTTCCGATTTCATGTTGTTGATGATCAATGCGTTGTTTTCTGCGGATGACAGTGCACCGCCCTACGGCTGTGTTTGAGTTGACAGATGCATGAAGCTGGTGATGTGGAAAGTCATCGTGTGTTGGTGTTTCTGCGCGGACCAACAGTTGCCGAGCTGGCGGGCCAAGAAGTCTCGGGCCGGATAAATGAAATTCCTGTTCTTCCGAGGTAATGGTTCAACACGAGAGCAACAGAAAATAAAGATAGATTAGCGATGGATATATGGATAAGTATTGATATTGCTGATATTTTTCAATCGCATGAGTAATCACGTATTCAGAATCGACACGTAAGATCGTGCTTCGATTATGCAAGCTGATCGTCTGTGCTCAAGCACGCAAAGATTGGGTATGTAAACAACAAATGGCGACGAGTAGCGGTACCATCAAACAACCCGCCTCAAAATCAGAAAGCGTATTATCAAGGTATTTTAATGAAATTGTTCAAAGTTAAGTTGGAGTCAGAAATTAGTCATAACATTGTCTTCAATGTATAAACATCACAATCTACGTCAACAGTCTTTTGCTGCAGGGTAACCTCCTCGCAAAGACCAACATGCGGTCTTCGCACCGATCTTATCTTAGCTCAGATTCTGGGGAAGAAGACAAAGAGCCTGATTCGCTCAAACCAACTTCTCGTCTCCAAATGACCAAGTCTCTATTCCGGATCAAGACGGAATTGAACGCGTGTCATTGGATCTCGGGTATCTTTTTTGACGATATTCCCATCTCTCCAGACTAACTGCCGCCGAGATGCGGGGGTGAACTAAGCCGACTATTCCGGATGGTCAAGGTTAAGAATGTGAGGGGAGCCGGTTATGAAGATGATTTCGACAGTCCACTCGTTATTCTGTGAACCGCCATAGTTTGAAGCTAAGGGCGGCATCACAAATCCAGAGACACAAACCATCACGACATCATGGCAGTTGTTGACCTCCTCTTTACCTGGTGGTCCATCCCCTTCGGCGCAGCCATTCTACTCGCTTCATATCTCTACTCATACTTCATAACATACGGTCACCTTCGAGATATTCCCGCGCCCTTTCCAGCACAATTCTCAAATCTATGGCTTCTCTACGTGTGCAGACGCGGTGAGCGATATCGCGTCGTGGACGAGATTCACAAGAAACTTGGTCCTGTAGTTCGCATACAGCCGAATCATACTTCCATCGCCGACGCGGACGCCATTGCGACTATTTATGGTCACGGCAATGGCTTCTTGAAATCGTGAGTGTAAATCTCCAATGGTCGGTACCCAGATCTAATGAGTTATAGTGAGTTCTATGACGCGTTTGTCTCAATTCGAAGAGGTCTCTTCAACACCCGCGATCGAGCAGAGCACACGCGCAAGCGAAAGCTCATCTCGCACGTCTTCTCTGCCAAGTCCATCAGTCAATTCGAGCCTTATATTCACGCCAACCTCGACCTGTTCGTCAAGCAGCTCGATAAGCTCGTCGCGTCAAGTCAAACGACCAACAAGGATGGCAAGCCTGAAGCTCTCATCGATTGTCTTCCGTGGTTCAATTACCTCGCCTTCGATGTCATCGGCGATCTCGCATTCGGCGCACCATTCGGAATGCTGGCCAATGGTGCTGATGTAGCCGAGGTCCGGGAAACGCCTGACAGCGCACCAATTTATGCTTCCGCCATTGAGATTCTGAACAGGAGAGGTGAAGTCAGCGCGACGTTGGGATGTTTTCCTCAATTGAAACCTTATGCTCAGTGGTTACCTGATCCGTTTTTCAGCAACGGCCTTAACGCTGTGAAGAACCTTGCTGGAATTGCCATCGCGCGCGTCAAGAACAGACTCGACAACCCACCCTCTATTGAACGCAAAGATCTTCTCGCGCGACTCATGGAAGGGAGAGATGAAAATGGCGAGCCTCTGGGTCGGGAAGAATTGACCGCTGAAGCTTTGACGCAGCTCATAGCTGGCAGCGACACTACATCCAATTCGTCATGCGCTTTGCTCTACCACGTTACCCGAACACCAGGCGTACTTGAGAAACTACAAGCTGAGCTAGACAACGCAATCCCGTCGGAAGTATCAGTGCCAACATACGATATGGTCCGCGACCTGCCCTACCTGGCAAACGTCATCAACGAAACCCTTCGCTACCACTCAACATCCGGCATCGGCCTTCCTCGCCAGATCCCCCCAAACTCACCGGGCGTTACCATCAAGGGACACTATTTCCCACCAGGCAGTGTTCTCAGCGTCCCGACGTACACGCTTCACCACTCCAAAGAAATCTGGGGTCCTGACGCGGACAACTTTAGACCGGAGCGCTGGGAAAATGCCACGGATCTTCAAAAGACGGCGTTCAATCCCTTCAGTCATGGACCTAGGGCATGCGTGGGAAGGAATGTGGCTGAGATGGAGATGAAGTTGATTGCGGCGACGTGGGCGCGGAGATACGAACCTGAGTTGAGGCAGGGGGTTATGGAGACTAGAGAGGGGTTTTTGAGAAAGCCGCTTGGGTTGGATATTGCTTTGAAGATGAGGGAGTAGATAATTGAGGCGGGGGATGAATGAAGTCAAGAGTTACAGCGAGGCCTCGAAGAAAGTGACGTACCATGAGGCATGACACTGTTGAAATCTGCTTGTGTATTTATACTTAGAAATCGGGCTGGTGTTGAAGATTCTATCAATTACTCTAAATGTATGTCTAACCAACAGTACTCCTTGGACGATCTATAAATCTGTAAAAACATAATTCCCACCTAAGAAAAATTATCATGTTGACGCTTACTTGCCAATAGCCTGCAATTGCTTCCTGTACCAGACCTAGATACTCATCAGTGACAATCCCTTATTAATCAAACAAGTTTCACTTACAATCTCAGCACCAGACCCAATAGACTTGGGTCCGAACTTCTTCAAAAGCCAAGGCGTCTGGATCCGCTTTGCAAAGAGCTTGGCATCGTCATCCTTAACCTCTTTATTCAAGATGATATTCGATGGCAGGAAAGGGTTCACAATAGCAGGTCTACCAAGACCGATAAGATCGCAGGCGCCTTCGCTCAGAGCAGCTTCCATGCCCGCGCGCGTGCGAAATCCTCCCGTCACCATCAATGGGATATCAGGAAGTTTGGCGCGCATCTCACGGGCGAATTCGAGGAAAAAGGATTCTCGAGCTGCTGTGCTTGCAGACTTTTTCTCTCCTGTTCCTGTAAACATCTAAAATAGTTCATGTCAGTGCAAGAGCAAGGCGAGATGTGTGAGTTGGGTCTTACAGTTGGGTTCTCCCAGCTTCCACCGCTGACTTCCAAAAAGTCCAATCCAACTTCAGCAATGAGAGACATCTGCTCCAGACACTCTTGGAGTTCTTTGGGAGACTGATGATCGGCAGAGTTGAACTTCAAACCGACACAGAAACCTGCTGGTGTTGCGGCGCGGATGGCTTTGGCGACGTCGACGATAATCTTTGCCCTGCCTGCCGGTGAGCCTCCGTACTGATCTGTTCTCTTATTGCTCTTTGCCGACAAGAACTGAGATAGAAGATATCCGTGTGCAGCGTGAATTTCAACTCCGTCAAAACCGGCTTCTGCTGCGATGCGGGCAGTTTTGCCGAACCGCTGAACGACATCTTCAATCTCTGCAACGGTCATTTCCTTTGGCGTTCCAAAAACGACGTTGGTGATGATCTTGGAGATGATGTCGTTTCCGATATCAAGTGGCACAGCGCTAGGAGCCAGGTTCTTGGCCAAGTATGATTTCTTTCCAGCTCCGAGTGGCGATTGGCGTCCAGGATGATTGATCTGCATAATCGTGGGAGTTCCTTTTACACGACAGATCCCAGCAAACTTCTTGTATGCTTCCACAACCTTTTCTTCAGGAAGACCAGTGTCGATGGAGCAGTCGCCGAATCCACCAAGGTACTTGTTGTCGACTTGCACGTTGCCCGTCATGACCATACCCCAGCCGCCTTCGGCCCACGCACCGTACGTGCGTTCCATCTGTGCTGTTGTAGGAAGATTTTGACGATCGGCCATTTCCTCAGCCAGGGCGGCCTTGATGAGGCGGTTTGGGAGGGTGAGACCGCATGGTAGCTGGAGAGGCTTGGAAAGTAGTAGATCTGTCATTTTTGTCGATATCGAATTGGCTTTTTTTATGGTTACATTCTAAAGAGCTTCTCATCAACGTTATGTATAAAAAATCTCGCCATCCGTCGGACCCTGAACCGAGGCCCGTGTCCGTGAACTATGTCCAAAAGGAGAAATAACTCCAGTGGGCTCGGCCTGTTGTTGGTCCGTTTGCTCAAGCCATGGAGACATTATTCATCCGATTGAAATTGCTAGTTAAAAGAAGGAGGAATTGATGCAATTTGTTTTGTTTTTGCCGGCCCAATTCAAAATTCCTAGTATAGGTAGGTAGGTAATATACGTAGTTGTCAAATCTGATGGTATGAACTAATTGGCTGACTCTGACATGGTTCTTGAAAGTGTCTTGCTGACTCATCTCACTTGCATTCCTAAGATTTTGGTCGATAGCAATGAACACCCTAAGAAGCTGAATATAAAATGACTAATTCTCTCTCCTGGGCTATTATCCCCTGGATTTGTGGGAAGGCTATATTATAGCTAATAGTTAGTAGGAAGTGCCTGTTTTAGCAATAACCGTAGGATTGGCCCCCAAAACATTGAATCCAGATCTCTTTATCTGCACAAAGTCATTGGATAGGCAGTTTCCAAAAAAACAGGTTTAACTCAATACGCCAAGCTGTAGGCTGACGTGCAGCACCGGCCGCTTCCTCATTCATCTCGATCATTGCTCTGCGGTGGCACAGTAGGACTATCTACTCTAGATGTTATACGCTAAAATGTCCCGATATATTCTCTTCGTTTTGTAATTCATATCAGAAAACGCAACCATGTTGAAAATAGCTGGGTTCCTCTACCTTTTGATTTTTATCTTTTTCACAAAGATACAAATTGTCCACTCAATCTTCGTGGACGAACCAAGCGTCCCACAAGAACAAGTTCCCATGGCCGATCCATCATACCTCGTAGACCACAACGCTACCAACATCAACATCACGCCTCAGGACAAGGCTACATTGGAGCGACTTCACAATTGGCTAAAGCACACCCATTATACAGGCGAAGGAAGCGAACTCGACAAGCACATTACTTCACATCTTGAGGGCACTAGCCAGTGGCTGATCGACTCGCCTGTTTTCCAACAATGGCATGGCGGTAATGATCACGGCATCTTGTGGATTCGAGGTGTGCCTGGTACAGGCAAATCTGTACTTGCAGCAAAATTGGTCGCTCATCTCGCTTCTGAAGAGCGCCCTGTACTGCACTTTTTCTTCCGTCATACTATCCAGTCCAACCACCGCCCTGAGTCTGCCTTGCGTGACTGGCTCGCTCAGATATTGCCTTTCAGTCCTGAGCTGCAACTTGCGCTGAAAGATCTGGCATTCGGAGATAAAGGTCCAGAGACTGCAAGTGATATACCGATGGCAGAGTTGTGGGATCTCCTCGAGCTTGCCTTGAGGAGTATCCCTAGGGTCTACGTCGTGGTGGATGCTTTGGATGAAATGGACCACGAAGTCATGGAGCAGTTCCTGCACTTGCTTGATCAGCTCGGTAACCTACATCCAGAAAGGGTGAAGCTCATCATTACAAGCCGTCCTATTGCGACAATCGAGAAGATAGTGAGGAATCTCAGACTACTGGATATCCGCCTGAGCAATGACCTTATCGCACCGGATATTAAGATGTACCTCCGACACAGGTTGGATAAAATCTCTATGGCATCAGAGAGTCGTGAAGCTATTGTCGCCGAACTCCTCAAAAAGGCCGACGGTCTGTTTCTCTATGCCAAGCTAGCCATGGACACTATATGTGGACTGGAAACTCCAAACTATGAGACTGTAACAGAAACGCTCGCCAAGACACCTGTCGATCTATCTGCAATCTACAGCAATATCCTACGGGAGCACATGGCTCGCATGGAGCTCCCTGAAGGATTCAGTATTTTGGTATTGCAGCTCGTTACCCACGCCATCAGGCCCTTGCGTCTCCTTGAGATAGCGGACCTTATCAAAGCCACCAAACCAGAGTACAGCCACGACATTGGAACCTTGAAGAACCACGTACGAACTTCCTGCGGTCCTCTGTTGGAGATTCTTCCAGATGAGACTGTTCGAGTGGTCCATCACTCGCTGACTGAGTACCTGTTCGGACTGAATCGGTCACCATCCGACCATGATATCCCAGTATTTCAACCGGGCCCAGTGCACAATGTCCTCGCACAGTTATGTTTGTCATATATGCAGGCAGGATGTCTGGACACGGTAGAGTTCGTGGAAACTATGCCAGACAAGACGTCCCGAGAAACCCTCACGCATGTCAAGAACCCTGAGGTGTCACCATTCATGTATTATGCAGCTACCAACTGGCCCTTGCACATGACAAAGTCCTTCTCTCAGGGCTTTCCTCAAGAAGAAGCAAACAGAAAGTTATTTTCGATTTTTACCACGCCTGAATATGCGACCAGGTTGGCTCTTATAATGAGCCGCGACAATCCTCACGACCGTCCTTACAACCAAGTGTTCTGGGAGAGGGTATCGCGCGACCAGAAGATGGCGTTGGAAGCTAAAGCGTTACTATCTGCAATTCATCTCGACCTTCTCAGCTTTGCTGAACATCTTCTAAGCCTTCCAGACTCTCGTGTAGTAGCTTTCACTGGAACTCTTGACCTTCAACCCCCGTTGCACAAGGCTATTATGAAGGGGAACCTGGACATGGTCCGTCTGCTCACCAGCAAAGGGGCCAACATAAGCCACTACAACAGTTTCGGCGAATCGCCTCTCCACATGGCAGTTGGCTCGAGAAATGGCGAGATGCGGATACGCCCGACGATAGTCAAACATCTTCTAGAATGCGGTGCCAATCCTTGGCAAAAACTTGGGAAGGATGAAGAGCATGACTTTGAACCTCATCACTTCTTCGATTTTAGAGAGAAAAATGGAGAGACCGTCTGCTTCACCGATTTCATACTCCCGCCTATTGATTTGGCCTTCACTCACGGCGATGAAGAAGTAGCCAGATTGTTTCTACCATACATCAAATCAGAGAGACAAGCCAAGTCAGCTTTACACTGGGCACTTGATGAATGCAAGTATCCTGGGGTTCTGAAGCTAATTATAGATCTTGGACTCTTTGATGTCAATGCTCCCATCGTAGGTGCAACACCGCTTTTCACTGCTTGTATACGTTACAATCCAAAAGCGGTATCTGTGCTACTGGAAGCCGGAGCAGATCCGAACATTGGCAGGGAAGATGTGTGGATCAACGACATGCAAGAAAAAGGGGGAGAGAACGTTCTGCATGGCCTGGCTGCGCCGGGTTACTACAGACAGGTCTCGCGATATGAACCAAACCGAGAAGATGAGATGGAAACCTGTTTTGCATTAGTTCTCGCCGCTGGTGCCAACGGTCGGTGAAACATTTCCCTGTAGCTCTGTAGAAAGTGCTAATCGAATGACAGTCAACCACACTAACGACGATGGAATGACACCTCTTCATCAGGCTATGACACCTCGCGTTGCTAGACTTCTGCTTGATGCTGGAGCTAATCCTCTCGCTATGAACAAGGACGGATTAATGCCGCTTCATGTGGCAGACAATCTTGATGTGATGAAGGTACTCCTTACAAAGACAGATATCAATGCCAGGAGTCGCAAGGGGAGAACTGTTCTACTCGAAACTTCCTCCGACGAGTATCTCTATTCTGCGTCCCGAAAACAAGAATTGTCACGGAAGACAGCTCTCAAACTTCTAGACCTGGGTGCAGATCCTAACATCACTGACAACAATGGAGATGGGATCTTGCATTATCTTTTCGAGACAGGAGCTATTGGCGAGTCAGATGCTGATATCCTCTTGGAACGGCTACTCCAGGCTGGCATGGATGTCAATCTACGTAACAACAAAGGACAAACAGCACTGCACAAGTTGGAGGCGTACACTCTGGAGAAGGTAACAGCACAACTCAAGCCTTTACTTGAACAAGTAGACGTGGATGTGAACGCGTTGGACGACGAGGGGAACACATTTCTCTTTAATCTCATCGAGCGAATCCATAGCTGGTTCTCATCACCGGAGATTGATGATGAATTCATTGCCATGATGGTCAAGGCAGGTGCGCGTTTCGACATCACTGACGCTAAAGGCCGCACACTGCTGCATGCTTTCATGCATCACTGCCGGTCTGGAGAAGAGAGGATGCTAAAACTCCTAATTGAGCAGGGTGTCGACCCTACGCAGACGGATAAGCAAGGGAACACCCTATGGCACGAAGGGGCAGCTCGATTCTGGTCTGATGCAGTGTCACCCAAGCTATTTTCAGCCATTACAGCCATGGGTGTTGATCCGAGGAAACGCAACAGCCGAGGGAGATCCATGCTACATGTCATGCTCGAGCGTGAATATCTTGATTCAATGAAGCCCTCCCTTGGACGGTCTGACAATGAACATCTGTTTAAGTACATACTGGATCAGAGTCTGGAGGATATCAACAAGCCAGACAACGACGGGATAACACCATTACATATTGCATCAACGTTCTCAACGGATCTCACTCGAAGGCTTCTCGACGTTGGAGCCGATGTGACGCTAGCCACTCACGAGGGACTCAACGTCTTCCATATCGCGTCAAGATGTCGACAGAGTAATACGATAGGTCTTCTCATCAATTTGTTCAAAACAGACGGACTAGAATTGACATCGTTCGAAAACAAAAAAATGGCGAAACTAGTCGAACCACTCAACGCCGTAGACAAACGAGGTTGGACTCCGTTATTTTATGCTTGCGCATCTGGTCGGGCTCAGTCCGTCTATCTTCTACTTAGCACCGCAACAGCCTTTATTCAAGCGAATGAATTTCCGGGCACAGCCTTGGATGGCTGCATGGAGTTCGAGGATGAGCTCAAGAATTGGCAGAAAGATACTTCTCAGCCTGACATGGAACCGGGAGCTTCTGCTGTGTATATCAATGGGACAGCGCGTCCTATTAGGCGTGAGCCGGACGAAGGCGAGGGCTCTTACCAGATGGGACAACTCGACGAAAGTCTCGACCTTCTCACTGAGATAGGAACCCTCTTTACCCCCCCGTTGGGCCCTGATGATATTGGTAAAGGTATCGTTATAGCCGCAAGCCGACAACTTGACTATACAGTGGAGTCTCTCGACCGAGTGAGGAAGTCTCAGAGTGAAGGATTTCTACCACGGACCACAGAGGAAGTCCGACAGAGCTTGAAAAGAAGGAGAGCACTTGTGGCCGACGTGGAGAAAAAGCGCCAAGACGGCCTCAGCTTTTCCAAACAAATAGAGTTCATGATCGACCAGAGGCTTTATCAAGCTATTCCTTCATACGTCTCAGAGTACTCCCCTAGACCTGAGAGTGGGGAGCTCATGAGAGTTCTCAGCGAGCTGGCCAGAAGCGGCTATTCATTTGTTCTCGACAAACTGCTTAGAACAAACGTCGTTTCAGACCTTTGGTATGATCTTGACGCTCTCAAAGAAGGCAAGGTGGAAAAGTCAAGCAACGATATAAACACCCTCTTAGTTGCTGCTTGTATGTCTGAACAGCCCAATGATGTCGTTGACCTACTGCTCAGGAAGAAAGCTACGCCAGACAAGAAAGTTCTCATGGGGAACGGGAAGAGATACGTCACTGCTCTGCATACTATCGTCAGACCTGTTCGAAATCAATGGTGGCAGACAGAGCTGGCCCTGCCATTCATGCTCGAGCGCACTACAGACCTCGAGGTTCGAGACAGCGACAGACGCACGCCTCTCAGCTTGAGTTTGGAACATCACAAGAAACCTTGGTGGACACCTCGAGCCACTGAAATACTCTTAGAAGCAGGCGCGAACCCTTCAAGCGTTGACGATCAGGGAAAGTCCTGCCTTGATCATGCCATTGGCAACCACCACGCTTTCAAGTTACTTCTTCGTTACGGAGCAGAACCTGGCTCTGAGACACTAGGTCACGTAATCATGAACAGGGACGTGGAACTGCTCGAGTCAATGCTAGACTCTGGTGCCAATCCCAATATTCGAAATGTCGGAGCAAGCAAATACTCCTACATCGGATTGTATCCTCTGGATCTTGTGATTACCGGATGGGGTGACAGATATGACGCAGTGCGCCAACGTATGATTGAACTACTCCTTAACCATGGGGCAGATCTCAACCTTTGCTATTTGGAAACGACCGTGGCCCACAGGATTCTTGAAAGAAGAAGCGGACCAAGTGACTGGACTCACAACACAAGGAACTACTATGCCGACGCCATCATCAAGCATCCGCTGTTGAACGTTGACCTCAAGGATGCCGCTGGCACGCCGTTGCTTCACGCTGCTTATAAAGCGGGCGATTTGGTGTCGGCGAGGGCTCTCATCGAGCGAGGCGCTGACATACATGCCAGAGACAGCTTTGACAAAACTATCCTGCACCAATCCCCAGACTTTTATGACCTGGACGACAAGACTCGCAACCACATGGACTTCATCAAAATTGTGACCGCTAGGGATCCACGTATTCTGCGACGAGTAGACAAAGATGGTAGAACCCCGATTCACTATGCAATGTGTCGAAATCCTCCCTGGGAGGAAATTGAGTTGATGATGAATGAAGGCGCGAAAATGTACGCAAAGGACGTGAACGGAGAAACTGGTCTGCATACTCTTTTCAAACAGGAATGGAACTTGATCGTCGACGGAGACAACAAGACATATGTGGATGAATCCATAGCGCGACTCGTTGATATGTTTCTCAACAACGGCGTAGACGTCAACGCTCGTAACGTAGTCGGTGATCCGCCGGTGTTTGGTTACTTCCGCGAAGGTACCTTGAGAGCTACGACAAGGCGGGGAGAGGAGCTCCGCAAACGAAAAGATGTTCCAAGAGAAGAAATGACAATATTTGAGGAGGAAAAGAATCACGTTGAGAATATGGAAAAAGAGATCTCTTTGGAGCAAGAGAAAGCTCTTTGGACCTTTTTCGACCTGCTTCGTGTGGAATGGACTGTTTTGAACGACAAGAGACAATCACTGCTCCATCTTGTAGCAGCGAGGCGTGCTGAAGACAAGGATTCCAAGACGAGAAAGTTGCGGAGGTTTGAATTCTTGCTGAGTAAGGGATTGGATCCTTTGGGAGAGGATGTTGAGCATCGGACGGCTTTGGATATTGCGGCTGCGAATAACGCTGAAGAGATTTTGGCTCTGTTCAAGTTGGAATAGTTTTTGTCTCTGATATGAATACAGGATGTTTGATATTTTAGCTATCAGTCTGACACTGTTGATATAATCATTATCTTTCACCAAGGCTTGTTCGATGTCTGAGTTTCGTTTGATATGATTGTTCAAGAATGTATAGAGGTTGCCTTAGGTAGAAATGATGCTCTGGTGCTGAGTGTTCATTGTTGAACGTGCCTATCAGCTGCTGTCAGACATCAAAAACACCCACGGTTTTGTGGTCTAACGGTATGACATCGGATTCTGATTCCGGTAGCCAGGGTTCGACTCCCTGCAAGACCTTTCTTTTTGTTGTGCTAAAAGCCATTAGTTACGATGGATTAGATGGAGTTTTTCCACTAGGCTATACTTAGGATAAGAAAAAAATGTAAAAAAATACAATATAGCAAGGAGTTCAAAGAAGTGTTGTGAAATTTTAAGAACACGAACAATATTGAAAATTAGATAAGCTGCTGGACTGTCGGGAACTCGTCTGATAGATCATTTGCTATCGTTATGTGACGGGAGTACCTAGGCTTTACGATTGATCACTGTAATAGCGCTGTACAATTTCTAGCAGGAGTTGTAAGTACTCCTGTAATTGCTCGCATGGTGGTTGTAGAGAGCTCATACCAGCTAGACGCACAGACAAACGACTCATCATTAGACGCAGCTCAGAGGGTAATGATCAGATGAACTTATGTAACGCGGTAAAATGAAGATTACCTAGATAATCTAGCATACAATGCACGTTTTTCTTGACCACTGGAGAGAGCCTGGACTCTGCCCTCTCTTCTTCATTTTTAGATAAGGATAAGCACCATTTCTCCCCATCACCTCGACCTCAAAACGTGCTGCCAACTACAGCTTCGCCTTCGCGGGTCGAACACTCTGTGGGTTGTGAAAGACATCCCTAGGGTCCCATTCAGCTTTGATAGCTTGTAGCCGCTCAAGGTTTGGACCCCAGTAAGCCCTCTGCGGATCTTCAAGAAGAGGATCAATGTATCCAGGATATGTGCTCGGCGACTCAGCAGGAATACTGCTTTCGATGACCCGATGAATATCATTCAGGAGGCTCTTCTCCTCATCAGTCAATGGTGCCCATATATTGTACAGATAAGACTGGTAGAACATGACTTTGTCTCGGTGAGCATATGCTGTTGAATCCCAAGCTGGCTCAGCGACCTTGCCACCTGTGGCATCAAAGATGCAGAACCACTTGAGTTTGGATTGACTCTTGTTCGCAGCGATGAGCTTCACAAGCCTTTCCGTGGCATTAAACGACGTCGCATCTTCTGCAGTGAACCCGAGACTTCGAGAAAAAAACTCAGTGGGGATATCGGAAAGCGTCAACACGGCATTCTCGTATTGCCAGCGCTTCGTGTTGACCCAACTAGATTCGACGGGTGTGAGTTTGAGACCGAGCCTTTCTGCGATACCAGAATTGTCAAAGTCTTGTCTAGTTCCAAACCAAGTCGCTGTAATCTTGGAACCCTCAGGATCGAGGGTAAATTCTGTCCCAATGCGATGATCAAGCTTGTTATCGGCTACCATTTCTCTCCATCTCTTGAACTGCTCCACGATACCATCTGAGTTAGTGTACGGGGTGCGATGCGTGAAATGTAACGTCTTTTTCGGCTTCTCAACCGTCTTGATGACGAATTGGGTGACGATTCCGAAGCCGGCCGCTGCTCCTCTGATAGCCTATTACATCAGTCAGAAATGACTTCTTGAATGGAACAAGCGACTTACAAAAAACAAATCCGGATACTTGGTCTCACTTGTGGTTACGATCGTTCCGTTGGCGGTAACAACTTTGGCCTCGACAACATGGTCAAGAGTAGCTCCCCACATGCGCGACGAAGGACCAAGGCCGCCCTACAAGATAGGTCATTAAAATCCGGTGTTGACTGATGATAGAATTCTCACTCACGATAGTAGCGTGTCCACCGATACCGACTCCAGGACAAACCCCATGAGGAAACGCCCGGTCACCCTTCTCATTGTCAAGTAGATCATCGATATCGCCAAGGAGACTGCCAGCGCCAATTGTGGCAAGCCAAGTGGTCTTGTTTAGACTCACATAGCGATAGTTGATCAAGTCAAGAGAAAGAGAACCATTGTATCCTCCGGCACCTAGATCAAGTCAGCTCAGGTTTCAAGCGAGGATATACGCTCTGGGATATACCATAGTTTCTGTAGAAGTGTCAGTATAGAGAAAATACCAGAGACATGAAACTTACGCATATGAGTGACCGCCAGATCTGGCCTGAACCTTGACGTCGTTATCAGCAGCACACCGAACGAAGCCCGATAGCTGCTCATCAGTGCTGGGTCTTGCCACAGCAGCAGGTAAAACAATGCGTCATAGGTTAAAAGGCGACGCCCACTGGAAGTACTCGCGGTTCTCCCCACTGGCTGGATATCTGACGCAGTCATCAGCTCCGGCACAGACGCTGTCCAGGCATTTTCGCAGCGCTGCTGGCGGTGCTGTGAACTGATTGTCTGAAGGCTGGCGTGCCCAGACAGCTGCGCCAACAAGAGCAGGGAGGATGACGTTGGGGAAGACTCTACCCAAGTTGAATTTGCTCTTGAGCTTTTGATATTGTTTTTTCGCTTTGTCAATGACTGCCTCGTCATCCGAGGGTTTGCCATTGGCTTTGGGATCCTTTTCGACAGGAGGCATGATTGCTGATGAGGGAAGAATACGAGTTGGACATCCAGATATCAAAGGAGAGGACCCGAGCTTTTAATTATTTTCATTCATGCTCATTCATGCTTGGAAGTTTTTGAAGAGCTGAGTAGGTATCATATTCAGCTGGCTTCTGACAGCCGCCAAAAGCCGTGGCGTTGCTAGCGGAATGCAAGATAAGGCCCAGACCAGATTTTGTCTTAGATCCTATAGATGGATGTAATGAACCTGAATCAGGTCGTTTATCCATCTCTCGCTTGAAATTCATCACAAAATGATAGTTGAGTAGTAAGCTGAATGACGAGAAGAGGCTTTATGATAGACTTGGAGTGATTATGAAGACGTTTATTTAGTAAAGCTAGGCCGGGCCGGACCGAGCAGCATGGTCCATTTCTAGAGGCTAAGCTACATATGTGGATTATTTCAGGCGGCAAATGGAACCGAAACATATCAGGCAGCCACAGGCATGGACGACGAGACAAACTATACTTAAGCGGAGCGAAACCCGACTTGGAAATAAAAATGACCAACTAGGAGGATCACAGTGACACAACACACTTACGGGAGGTATATGCTCTTCAGCTCCCCGGCCCCTGATGAGGTTACCGACATCTAGAACATGTTGTGGCGTGAAAGGAAGCTGAATCATGCTTGGCTGGGAAAAATCATCAAAATTAGGCCAGGCTTTCTTGCTTTTTCTGCTTTCAGGTCAGTCAGTGTCGTCTTCACCGCAACTTTAGCAGAAGGAGTAATAACCTAGTGACAGTTTGTTATACTTCGCACCTGGCTGTGCTATAATACCGTAGAAACTTATGAAATTGGGTAGTGCCTGTGGATATAGACTAGTGAGACTCTGCAGTCTCTATTGGTTCATTGATACCAAACTGTCTGACATTTTACCTTTGGTCGAATCAAGAAATCTCCTGTGATCCACATGCACTACCTAATTTCATGAGTTTCTACGGTATATTACTTCAGACTACCTATTTCTCATTGACTATAACCGTGAAACAATATTATTCTCTGACATATCAGTAATAGCATTGTGAAAAATGCATAAAGTAAGGTTCGGGATTGAGGGTCGTGGTCGAGCAAGCTGAAGTCCAAAAACAATCTCAGAGGTGGTAAAAAATGCAGTGAAAAACCGAAATTCAGACATCGGACGGGGTTAAAAAAGCAGTGAAGCTGGAAGGCAAATAGCACTGTAAGCTTTTAGACAACTAACGGCGTAACACCATCTGGCAGACATCTGACTGTAGAACTGAGACACAATATTCGAAAAGACCAGTGTCAAGGTTGAAGTTTCGATCTCCATATTTACTTATTGGGATCACTGTGACAAGTTTGATATACGATGTCGTAAGAATTCTAGAGACTTATCGTGAACTGCCAAGAATATAGACATTATCGGCAAATTCGATAACGGCTGAAGCACGGCGGAATGGGTAAATATCAAGATAAGAAATCCTCTTATACAGAACCGCAAGGAGGTTGAAAATACTTTGCAAGAGGATAGTAGGGTAAGTCTGCACTCCAGTACGCATAGCTCTTTCTGCATCGCGATCTCGCGCAGAAAGCTTGAGAATGCTGAGATAGCGAGATATCCTGACGTCCTTCTCAACCTTGCTTTGCATCTCTCGGCTGTTCTGTGCTTGTATCTTGGCTCTGGTCTCGACTATCAGGTCGGTCAACATCACTCTTGAGAATGACATCATTGACCGAGAAGCTAGCTCCCAAACACAACGCCATCAAAGGCACTGTGATGACGAAAATGACTCTGAACCCTTTCATACGTGCGCTCAAGATGGCACTTTCGTATTGCGTGGTACTAGAGTCATTAGATGACCATGTACCATCTAGAACACTTTCGCGAAGCCAGTCAGGAATAATGTTGTTCTGCTTGAGAGACTTCTCGAGTACTGCGTAGTAAACAGCTGTGGAGACTGCTATACCGACAACACCACCTAGTGATCGAAAAACGTTGCGGGTTCCTGTTGCTACAGCGCGGTCCTCATCCGCAGAGTTGGCTTGTAACGCCACAAGACCTAAATACATGTTAGCTATTATCTTGATGACATGCAGTAGCGAGATGGAATGTTATTCTAGTCCTCACCCGGTTGGTGAACCCATCCTATTCCCGCTCCTTCGATAGCTAGAACTGTGATGTATGTTGCAATATGCGTGTTCTGGCTGAAAAGAAGTTTTAAACCAGCACCGAGAGTCCAGATAATAAATCCAGCTCGTAAGATGGGCATATATCTGGGACGGAATCAGTACAATATCCCATTTGTATACTCATTGAACTTACCTAGCATATCTTGCCATTATAGGTCCCGAAGCAGCACCAGCTATACCTTGCGCAAGTAGAAATGGTACAATTAATGTGGCGCTCTTTAACGGCGTGAAGCCGCGTACAGTCTGGTAATACAGCGGAACGAAGTACTGCGTTGATTGCCACGCAAAGTCATGAAGAAAACCTGTAAGGATAAGAACTGATGGCGACATCTGCTTAAAAAGTCGCAAAGGAATAATGGGAATTCTGGCAAAGAAGGCTTCGATGATTACAAAGACGAGAAGCATGATAATACCGACAGTAAGCATGGAGATGGTCTTGACGTTCTTCCATGCCCACATGCTTCCACCTGAGTTGATAGACATCTATGCATATGATTAGAATGGCGCCATTAGTCACTGTCACCAAGCAGGCTCACCACGGTCAGTACAATACCAGCAATAGAAGCCAGTACGCCCCACCAATCTATCTTTCGAGCCTTGTCCTTCAATCCTCCAGAGACTGGTTTCAGTGGTAGGAATAGTATGAGAAGTACAAAGCAAACAGCTCCCATGATGGCAGGGACCCAGAATGCCCACCTCCATCCATCAGTAGTTATTTGAATCAGACCTGCAGCAACAAAAGGACCAGACGCAGCTCCGGTGCCGATAGCCAAACTAATGAACCCTTGATACTTCCCTCTAGACCTTAAACTGACCAGATCGCTGACGATGATAGCCACTGATGAACTTATGCCGCCACCACCGATACCGCTTATAGTACGACAAATGTACAGCCAGACAGGCGTGCGAGCGAAACCGCACAGAACACCGCCAACGACAATGCAGCCCATTGAGAATAATAAGACGGGTTTACGTCCTGTGATGTCTGATATTCTCCCATAGAGTGGTTGAAATGAGAGCTGGCCTAGCAAGTACGATGTTCCAACCCATGTAACTGTTGGGCCTGCATCTAGAGCCTCTGAAATTGTCGGTAAGGATGTTGCAACGGAGTTCATATCCAGATATGATATCAAATAGCAGAAACAGAGGCAAAAGTAAGCCAACAGGAGCCGAAGAAATGGTAAACGTTGCGCTTGGTCCTGTAGCTCAGCTTGACCAGTGTCTTGTCTAATATCGGACTCAGTCGTTTGTTTCGAAGAGTCTGCATTCCGAGCATTCTCCATCTTGGAACTCCCAGACTCAATCGGAGACTGGTACGGTGCAGCTTGTATCGTGTCCATGTGCTTTGTGGGGATCGTTGTTCCAGGTTTTGGGAGATGTAGGTTCGAGAGATGAAGTCTGTGGATGTAGAACGTCAAACGCGTTTGTTCAAGGAACAAGGCAAGAAATGTCTCTTCACCAGTAATTACACGCAATTATACGGAAATCACGGCATCTATATATGTCGACTATCGAATCAGAGGGGTTGGAAGATTGTTTGCGCGATGCCAAGCCAGACCCCTCACGGCCTGATATTCATGACTGACCGCATATCAAGGAGCCACTATGACAATGCTCCAAACAAGATATGTCTCTATTATGGCAGATGCAAGAGAATACAGGAGGATTTTACAGCAGGGATTAAATTTGCAGTGAAATCATGCTCCGAGGAGATCTGCATTTCAAGCTATGTGATCGAGACATACATCTAGACACTTTCAGGTGTGATCAAAATTGCAGTGAAATTCTTTTGGGATGGTGGGCTGTGATAAGTGAAGACTGTCTACCAATCATTTCAATATCTGGTCACCCTGAGTATGATACAGGGTCCGGAGTGTCGCTTCATATAGTTGTTCTGGTTCACGAATGCATATGGGCGAGGCAGCAATACCTCGTGCGCTTTACATTTGATACGATAATAATACCAAGCTGGAAACAAAATGCATCAATACTCCATATAGAAGATACCAGAACTATCGAAGATTCTACTTGAATGACTGAGTGCAACATCCGGCGGTTAGCACGCAGCCTACCAGTGCGGTCTAGCTAAAGCCTATTCTTTTGTATCATAGCTCATGAAAACTTATTGCCTCTGATACTATTTAAAGAACGAAAGTTGAAACGTGACCGTCGAGTTGTCAAATGGCAGAGAACTCTGCGACTCTGATGCAGGTCAAGCCTCGTTGCGTTGAAATTACAATGCAGTCGATAATACTTTGGTGAGTAGAGGCTCTACTAGTATCAGTTCATGACAAAGTCCACAAACGCCTTTACCAGGCACTAAAAACATGCACATTCCAATCAACTCAAATCTAGAGAAAACTCAGGGTCCTTGTCGACGTTACAAACGGATCGGGTAAAGCGCTATTCCCAGCTGATCGACAGGAACAAAGCCATTGTCTCATTCCATCGCCACTAGCCTCAACCTCATCGCCGCAAATGGCATCATCAACAGCCTCTTTTCCACAAATAGCTTCGCTTGTAGGCTCAAAACTGACACTTAGAATTGTCAGTGGCCCATATCTTTCCAGAACTATGGGTTCGCACCTGCAAGGCACAGCCGGCTTGCTGGAATGCTGTCGACCTCATTCCTGGCCGATGTACCCGAAAGGTTAACGGCGTGTCGGCATCTCCTTCCAGGAACCCAGCAAACAGGAACTCTGAATTGGCCAAGACGATGGTGGAAAGTTTACAATAGACGATGAGAATTCTGGGCCCTGGGATGGTCGTTGTGGCTGTTGGAGGCTTGAAGGTATATAGACTCGGCCTTCCAGTGCGACACATCCCTAGGGGACTGATCTTGAAGTGCTCGCCATTCATTTTATCCATTCATTCATTTTCTTTACATGCACTTCGTCAAAATGAAGCTGCTTACACTCATTATCACGGCCCTGGTTGGCCAAGTGGTTGGTCTGGCTTCCACAGATACCATCACCTGGGGAGGTGATAACTCCCGAACAGGATACCAAACGTGAGTCTATACTCAGTCTCAATCGCACCAGCTTATTAGTACTGATAATTCCATCGAAGTAACCATAACATGGACCCTGCCATCGTTGGCAGCCCTCAATTCGACATAGTCTTCAAAACTGCCCTACCAGGCCGCTACATCAACGCCGCCGAGCAAATCTTTTCTCAACCACTCGTTTACACTCCTTCAAACGATACAAAGCAATTTGTCTACCTCGCAACCACACAAAACAACATTTACAAACTCGACGCCAAAACCGGCGTTATCATCGCATCGCGGAATATCGGCATTCCCTTCCTTACAGCTGATCTAGATGGTTGTGTCGATGTCAACCCGACCGTCGGCGTCACTGCGACAGGCGTTATTGATCCCGACACCGATACGTGGTACATCACCTCCAAGACCTATGTCAATCAGACTTACGGGCCGACGCCACAAGGTAGGCCAGCAGGACGGTACAAGATCCACGCCATCAACGTCAATGATCTTTCCGAACAGCCCAACTTTCCTGTTGATCTCGAGGGTACCATCGCGCGCAACAATCCCGAGCGCATGTTCACTGGAGGCATTCACCACCAAAGACCAGGTCTGCTCCACACCGGACAGTTTGTCTACGCTGGCTTCGCGTCGCATTGTGTGCAGTACAACTTCACCGGTTGGATCATGGGTTGGGACAAGACCACCGGACAAATCGTTGAGCGCTGGGCTTCAGAGGGTATGGGCGTCAGCAACAATATCTCTGGAGCGGGTATCTGGCAGTCTGGAGGTGGTCTTGCCTCTGACAATGCAGGATCCATGTTCTTCGCTACTGGCAATGGGTATGCCTCGCAGCTGTCGACTATTCCCGTCAATGGATTCACTCCTCCTACTGCTATGGAGCAAGCGGCTGTTCACATGTCCATCAACAGCGACGGTACACTCTCAGTAGTTGACTTCTTCATGCCATTCGAAAAGCAGGAACTTGACGGTGCAGACAAAGATCTTGGAACGAGTCCTCTCGAACTTCTGCCTAGTCAATTCTCTTGCGGCGATATCAAGAGAATGGGCATCGTCACTGGAAAGTCTGGAAAGACTTATTGGCTAAATCTTGATGACTTGGGCGGTTATCGCAACGGCCCCAACTCAAAGGACAGAGTCATCCAGACCTTTCAGAATGAGAATTCCGTTTATGCAGGTGCTGGTGTGTATCCTCTTGAAGGCGGGTACATCTACATCAATGGTACGTTCATCCCACACAACGTCAACGCTTGTCAAACTAACACTTGTAGTTATCCAATATCCCACCCACGTCTTCAAGTTCTCGTGTCTCAACGGTGTGCCATACTTCACCAAAGTAGCCGACAGTCCCACCAACAACGCCTACATCCTCGGCGTCAGCCACGGAACCACCACATCGCTAAATGGCCAAGAAGGCACAGGTCTTCTTTGGGTATCCGACGTTCAAAACACAAACTTCAAGATCTACGACGCAGTCCCCCAGAACGGATACCTCAACGTCATCAGGAACTTCACAATCGTCGGCATCACAAAGTTTAGCAGACCTGTGTTTGGAGATGGCATGGCCTACATCGGTACCACTGTCGGCTACTTCTACGGCCTTGGTTCGACAAACAAGTTTCCTCTCAACTGCACTGCTTCGTTGGACTTTGGAACTGCCAATTTCCAGAATGCCACCAGCCCCAAAACTATTAACTGCACAGCGCTCTTTGATCTGTCTGTTACAAACATTAGTCTTGCGGATGCGACAAACTACAATATCACAACTGCACCTAGTCTGCCTCTTTCCATGTCTGCAGGGGACCAACTTCAGTTCTCAGCGCAGTTTTCTCCTCAAAGCGTCGGTCGCTTGGGTGGAATTGTTAATATTCAGACTTCAGGCGTTTCGGACGCGTCGTATAGCAAGACTACCAAGGTTAGACTCACAGGTATCGGCACGAGCTCGAATGCTTTGCTGGACGTCAGTCCCAAGTCTGTCGTTTTCACTGGGCTTGTTAGCGGCTCGCAGGGCACCACGCAGAGTATTCTTATTGGAAATGACGGTACCAAGGATCTCCAGGTTGCCGCGGTTCTGTACACAAACATATCCTCATCCGGTCCGTTTACCACTTGGAAAGGCACGGGCCAACTTACCGTGGGCAAGTTCACACTCTCTGGTATTCCCAACTCTGTTAGTGGAGGCAACGATTCTGCTATTACTGTCACTCCTGATACCTCTACTTCGGGTAACTTTACCGCTTGGGTCAAATTCGTCACCACCGGAGGCAATGCCACAGTCTCATTGTCAGCAGCAGCAGGTGATCCTCCAACAGCTCTTCTCGAGTTCCAGACACCAGATGGAAGCGGCTGGGTTAGATATGACCCCAACACTCCCTTTACGTTTGGTAACGTCACAGAGAACACTTCAAGGTCATTGAAATTCCGAATCAGCAACACCGCTGCTCCGGGTGGTGTCAAGCTTGGCCTTACTGTCTCTAAACCTCCCTTTGGTGTCCCTGGCATCGTCCGAGCAGCCAACCAAGTTGATCTCGCCGAAGGTACACTGATTGCTCCTGGCAAAAGTCAAACGGCGACTCTTACGTGCAATGTTCCCAAGAGTCAATGGAACGTCCCATCTTATAATGGCACCTCGCAATGGACCATCAATACCAACGACCCAACATGGAGTTTTGAGAAGCGCGCAGTTCAATTCTTCTGCAACGCCGTCTCCGAACAAGCCGCTCCTCTTCTTCCCAATGGCCAGGGTCGATACCAGTACGTTGGTTGCTTCAAAGAGAACAACCCCGGCCGTCAACTGTCCAACCTTCTCTACGCCAACAGCTCCAACACGAATGAGATGTGCATCAACACATGCGGTGCAGAAGGCCTCACCTTCTGTGGCACGCAATATCGTGATGAGTGTTGGGCTGGAAACAAGATCCCCAACCAAAAGGTCGACGATGCGAACTGCAATTTTGACTGCGCAGGAAGTTTGAACCAGTATTGCGGTGGTAACGGTGTTGATGGAAGCGGCGCTTACATCAGTCTCTTCGCTGACACCCTTCAGTGGGATGGAAGCTTATCATCCAGCGGTAGTGGCAGCGGCTCGAGCACACCTCAGGGCCCATTTGTGAATCCTGGTGTTGATGGGTATACTAGCATTGGATGCTATACCGAGGCGACTTCGGGTAGAGCACTACCTAACGGACGAAGCGTAGATTCGCCGACTGTTGCCGAGTGTGTTGATGCCTGCAGTGCTGGGAACTTTGTCTACGCCGGAGTAGAGTATGGAGGAGAGGTGAGTACCCGATACGGGATGTCTGTTGACGTTGCTAACCAGGGTTAGTGCTACTGTGGTAATTCTTTCACAGACGGTTCAGTGCCCGCGCCTATCGCAGATTGCGGCATGCCTTGCAATGGTTTGTACCCATCTATCACTATTGAGATAGATTGGCTGATGTTTGTTTAGGCAACTCGAGCGAGTATTGTGGTGGTCCTAACCGTCTCAACGTGTATCAGCTCAACTCAGCTTACAGTGCTTCTCTACCGACGTCTCTGTCTACCTCTTCCACGAGTAGTAGTGTCACCTCTTCAACTTCAGCATCTTCAAGCACTTCTTCGACTTCATCCACAACGTCTAGCACCTCTTCCTCTAGCACATCAAGTGCGCTGAGCACAAGCTCTGCATCTAGCAGCAGTTTCACCTCTTCGTTATCTACTTCTTCGTCCACTTCATCGCTTGGCTCAACCTCGTCTACAACTTCAACCGCGAATTCTAGCGCTTCTTCTTCCACAAGCACCAGCTCTGCGTCTAGCAACGCTTTGACAACCAGTAGTTCAACGTCGAGCATCATTACAACAAGCAGTACCGCGATAAGCACTTCCTCTTCAGCATCCACATCAAGCAGCGCGTCAACAAGCACTTCTCAAAGTACGAGCAGCGCAACCAGTGTGGCTGGTAATGCCGCCGGCGGTGCTAACGGAGTTTCTATTTCTACTTCTGGAAGCACTACCAAGACCTATGCATCCAGTAGTTCCATAGCTAGTAGCAGTGCCACTAGCATCTCATCTTCTGGAAGCTCAAGCAGTACTAGCAGTACCTCTCAGTCTACATCTTCCACAACCTCGACATCCTCATCAAGTGCCATAGCCAGCACGACGACAACATCGGGAACTACTTCCAGTACATCCACCTCGAGCTTGAGCACTTCATCATCTTGGACAACATTTTCAACTGCTTCTTCTGTCAGCACCCGCTCTACGACATCTACTACAAGTTCCACTACAAGTGCAGCAGCTTCTACTAGCTCATCTTCTTCGAGCGCGACATCATCTGCTACGACTTTGTCTGTGATCAGTCGTTCGTCATCTACCAGCGTGTCTCTGGTGGCTCCGGTGACTCAGGTCGCAGGCCTCTCGAGTCTTCCTTCTGCTGGCACGTCTGTGACAGCCCCTTCACTGAGTTCTCAATTGGCGGGTGCACCTAGTGCCTCATCAGCTGGGCTGCCAGGTCCTTCATCGGCCGGTTCATCCGTCGTCGCCTCATCGTTGAGCTCTCAGATTGGAGGTGCACCAGTTCCTCCGTCTGCTGGAAGTTCGTTGACTGCCCCCTCGTTGAGTTCTCAGATTGCAGGCCCAGGTCTTTCGTCTGCCTCTACCATGATTAGCTCTTCTCGCTCGACATCCACTACTTCTTCGACCTTGTCCTCATCATCGTCAGCATCAACGTCAACTACAACCTCCCGCGCTACAACAACGAGCACCACAAGCTCAACGACTTCCAGCAGCACGGCAACCTCCAAGACCACATCCTCTGCCAAACCCGCCGTCACAAGCCCGTCAATCTCCGACACTGTCGGGACATGGTCGTTCCAAGGTTGCTGGGCAGAGCCACTCTTTCTTCGCGCGCTGAGTGCCAAATCTACCGCCGCCGACGATATGACCCTCGAATCATGCGCCGCATTTTGCACAGGCTACACTTATTTTGGTACAGAAAACGGTCGCGAGTGTTACTGTGGCAATTCTCTCAACATTGCAAGCTACCAGGCTCTCAACCAGAAAGACTGCTCCGCGACGTGCGCAGGTGACAAGACCGAGTTCTGCGGCGGAACGCAGAGATTGCAGCTTTACAAAGCTGGAAAGGCTACACCTACAGTCGACCCTGGCAACAAAAACTTTGCGAGCTACTCTTGCGCATCTGAGCCGTTCATCGGTCGTCTGCTTTCCAACCTTGTCCTTACCGACTCCAACTCCATGACCGTCCAGACATGTCTCGATAAATGCGCCAACTACAAGTACGCCGGTGTTGAGAACGGCCGGGATTGCTATTGCGGCAACACGATTAACTGGCAGGGCCTTATTGGACAGGGTAAGAATGTTGCCATGACGGATTGCAACATCACTTGTCCTGGTAACAACCTTGCTTTCTGTGGTGGTTTGGCAAAGATGAATTTGTACATCAACAACTCTGGTGCGATGAAGTTTTTGAGTAAGCATAGGAGACGGCATGCGAAGGGTCTTTTGAGGTAAAGGAGATTATTTTGCGTAACATCAAGGAGGTAGTCTTAGAATTCTTTGTAGATTGTCATTCATGCTAGAAATACTCGTTTCTCAAGTTACATCTATCCTGTGTACAGTGACATTTCTCCCTAAGAAAAGACGAGAGCAAGCCCCTCGGCTTCAACTGCCTCTCTGATACCGTCAAGCTTCTCAATCCTTTCCAAATGCTTATAATAAAAAGGATATTCTTCCTTCTTCAGATCAATGTCTACCTCACGAGTCCAACGTGCAAAGACGTAGACATTAAAATCCACAGCCGTCAACGCCTGTCCAACAGCAAACTCACTATCCTTATAGCCATTGTCAATTCTCTTAAATGATTCATGGATAAGTCCCTTTCCTCTGACGCGAATCCCATCGTGGGCGGATATATCATCGCTGAACCTTCCCGGTCGCATGAAAGCACCATACCCAAGACCGTGCAGAGTTCCTGATAGAAAGGCCAGCCACTCCAGGGCCTTGGCATTCTGAAATGGCGTGGTACCCAGAAGATTTTCCTTTGGGATTAAAGAAGATATGTAGCTTAGAATAGCGGGCATCTCGGTGATAATGCCTTCATCAACGGCCAAGGCGGGGACATAGCCTCTTGGATGAATAGCGCGGTATTCTGCATTGGTAAAACTTCCATCTGCAGCCTCATAGCCGTTTGGTCCTGGTGTAAGACGAATCTCGTTGAAGGGAATTTTATAGTGTCTCAGAATAGCATGGGGAACAAAAGAGCAGGAGCCATTTGTGCGATAAAGAGTCAGCTTTGGCATGTTGTTAATAGAACCCATGGCTTTTTGTCGATATAGGCTGGCGATGGTGACTTTTTGTTACTAATGTTATGATATTGTACTATGGTTATTACGTTTCTTATATAGCTTTATGAAAGTATCTGATTGCGTACACCTTTCATGTTGTTCAGCGTCATGACTGCGGCCTTCGGACTGTTATTGAATCGAGCTGACAAATGTCGTATTGAAGGATTCTGGTCCACTTTGTTGCATGTTGGCGAGCGTGAAATTTGACGCCCAGCCTTACAATCATCTCTTGCCTACAAAGTTATCATTATAAAGGACCTTATTCATCTGAAATAGTTACACAAGCGATGCACGCAGTCACCTTCAATCGAACTTAAACACATCATTTATTCAAGAGTTCGACAACTAAAGCCAGAAGGATAGCAGCTACAAGACAACTTTTGCCAAGGGTCAAGGGTTAAATCACGCACGCTGAAAGGCGTGATACAGTCGCATCGAGGTAGCTGCTGGATAGTCTCGTACACCAATCGAAAGATAGGTCCCGGTGTTGATGACAACTTATTCCGAGCTCTGCTAATTCCATGCAGTCACCTTACTAACCCTGCAGGGAAAGTCACATGCCCTCTAAATTTCTAGAAAGTCTAATGCTACCTTTAACTTTTCCCTTCTTTATATTACGAAATAGAGTCAATACCTTCATATGACCTTATACGCTTACAGGATATATCTTTGTTTTTTTTTTCCTTTAATTAATTTTACAAATAAAAATGAACTCGTATTATATATTACGAATTCTTTAATTTGCCTACAGACTGAAGGCTGAGTTGGAAGAATAAACTCAGGAAAACTGAGGAAGACGAAAACAAATAGTCTTAATAACGTTTCATTTTAAGCATCTATTAACTATCTTATATCCAAGCCCCTCTACTGAATGTGAGCCTTGAGAAGCTCCTTGACTTGCTCCTCCGTGACACCCTTGACACCCAACAACTCGTTATCAAGCTTCTCGAACTTGGGAACACTCTTTGCGTCAAAGATGCTTCGGAACAAGTAAGGAGCCAGCGTGGGCCAGTCATAAATACCCTTGGCGACGTTGGCATCAGACTTGGCAGTAACATCGTCAATCTTGACGTGCTTGACCTTCCACTCCTTTCCAGGGCTAACTTCCTTTGCAAGCTCGAGAATCTTGTTCTGTGTGAGGACAGTATCCTGGATATAAACGATGCGGTCCTTGGTCTCTTCGGGATGAGTCAAGACACCCACTACAGAGTCTCCAACGCTGGCTAGAGTGGTAGTGCTGAACTCAACGTCGCCGTCATCCCAGATGCTAAGCTCTGGCTGCGAAAAGTCGAAGAAGAAGTTCTTTTCGATACCCCAATCGAGGAAGATGCCATTGTACACAAAGGTGTAGCTGATCTTGCCTTGCTTCGCAAGCTCGATAAGTTTATTATCAATGGCAACCTTTGTTCCAAAAATGGGAAGTTTCTTCACGCTTTCAACAGCGAGGTTGGAACCAAAGTCTGAGGGGATGAAACGCTTTACGCCAGCGGCGACTGCGGCGTCGATGAGGAGGTTCTGGCTGGGGATAGCGAGACTTCCGACTGCTGAGACAACGGCATCTTGACCCTGGAGGGCTGCGGTAAGAGAGTCGATAGAGTCATAGTCGACTTTGACTACTTTTGTGCCAGAGGGGAAAGTGCTCTTTGAGTCGGCGCGGGTGAGGACTGTGAGGTTGAATTTGGATGAGGAGACGAGGGCGTTGAAGATAGCTGAGCCGAGATCACCTGCAGCACCAGCAAAGGCAATGTTCTTGAGAGCAGACATTATGGATTGTATGAAAGTTGAAGTTGATAGTGATGTTGGTCAGTTGATGGTAGTCGAGTGTGATGAATTAAATTGATTTATCTTGGGATGTCGTTGCTACATATATAGTTGGCTGAACATGGTAGCATTGGGTTAATGATGTGCTTCCGTGGAAGTATTTAGTAATTACATAGCTTTCATCATACCATTAATCAGGACAGAAACACCATCAATTGCGATATATGCTTAACTAACACGCTAACAAAAACAGGCATTATCGGACTTCGCTCACAATGAACTTCCGAGGGTTTCAGCCACTTCGATTTAATCTAATCTGCTTACATAGCTGAGCTGAAGAGTAGACGTGGCTGTGTGTGGCGTAGATCGGTGCGGGATATAAAAGTGGGATAGCCTCAGATGGGGATGGGAGAGACGGGATAGCCGAGTGGGATAACATACCACGGATCTGTCCTTATCCAAACCTTGTTTCTCTTTTCACGACTCACCATTGGTCGAATACCTCCTTCCAGACCCAGTCTTCAGCCGCGGACCCCGAAAACAGCATCCCACCTATCCATCGGTCATCCCACTGACGATTACCAAGTCAAGCCTCAAAAGATATTGATATGCAGCAGATGTACGTAACTCTGCAGCACTCTTTGTTTCCTTTCTCCATCAATATACCAATCCCACTCGGTTTCTCCCCCATTGCATAGTTATTGCTTTGTTTTCATGTAATCCACATCCCATCCAGCATGGAGCTATCCCACAATGAAAACGATATGTCAACAGATACCAATAATAGGTTCGTTTCTATATATGCAGCACTGCAGGCAGTAGTTTAGCAGGTGGGATATCCGAGACAAAGCCTGTCGCTAATCGATTATCTCTTATCAGATCTTCTGCAGAGCCTGTTCCTTCGCGTCATGTATGTCACTGCGGGAAGAGCTTTATTAGAAAGGAACATCTCAGAAGACATCAAGCCACACATGGAGAGCGCAATTTCATATGTCCCATGTGTCAGCGCTCCTTTACGCGCAAGTACGTTTTGTCACCGCTTGTCCAATCGTCTTACACCCCTGACTCGTATTCTAGTGACTTGCTAAGACGTCACTTGTCACGGCATGACATGCCCACAGCTCCCGATCCTCGCAGAGGACGAGCTTGCGATGCATGCCACGCTAACAAAACAAAGTGCGACGGTGGTACAAAGTGCACCCTGTGTATCAAGAGAGGTATAAGCTGTACATACAAGCATGCTTCCAAGAGCAACAGCAGGAGTAGTAGGAGCCCTGTCGACGATGCTGCTTCCAACACAACACCCACCTCTCTTCCTGTGCCAGATATTCCAGATGTCACCTCCATCCCACCTCCTCTCGTACTGGGAACACCACAGATTTCTCCTATCGATGAACTCAAGGCCGCCTTTAAGCGTATCATGAACGACGTGAAAGCAGGCAAGATTCCCATCGGTGAACCAACGCCTATTCCCGCGCCGGACCATCCCTGGATCGAAGCAAATTCGAAGGAGTATTTTGGTCGACTTCACGAGGCTTGGCCCGTCCTCCATGCACCTTCATATACCATCGGTATGGAAGATTCATTTCTCGTGGCTGTGTCTGTGGCCATGATAAGTTGCTGGCTGAGATGTCCAGATGAGTTTGGAGAGGTGGTGATGGAGCTGCATGAAACTCTTATGAATGTGTTTTCTGATTGGATGGTAAGTGCTTTTCCTGTATTGGTGAGATGTACCGTACTCATGATTACAAGTCAAATACGATATATCGACATGAGCCTGAGAAGGCTTGGCCGACGGAAACGTATCAAGCTGTCGTCCTGCAAATCATTTTTGCTCTATACCACGGGGTAAGTACAGCTTTCACAAAGCTGACGCTCCATTTACTGACTATGGTATTAGGACAAGAGGTTGACTGCGAAGGCCGCACTGTTACGAGGCACACTTATCACGTCAATGAGAGAGATCGACTTCTTCAACAGCGATCTCTCAGCAGAGCAACAACGAACCCATTACCCAGGAACGTTTGTACCATGGCTAACGGTCATGCGTGATCGATGGAAGCGGTATGTTCCCTTCTCCCTTGATATTTGAAAAACACTAACACGCTGAGACTCGTCGTCAACCTTTATAAAGTCGACGTCTACTACTCTCTAGCTCATTTCCAAGCCCCAACACTCTACAGGGAAGAGCTCGACCTAACAATGCCCGCAACATTCTCCCTCTGGAACGCCTTCGGTCTAGACATCTTCTTCAAACGGCTCCCTTTTGAGCCCACCGACAGATCCAACTTTAAGCTCACAGAAGTCTGCACGAATCCAAACACTCCTGCCAAGTCACTTTTGCTGTTTGAAGACGTCCACCTCGCCATGTGCGGTTTGTCACCCGCGATATGGAACCACGCACAGATCGTGCGCAGGAACATCGAGGCAGGACGCTCGACGCATAATTCCACAGCGTCGTTGACGTGGCAGCTCGAGGCGTGGAAAGCGGATGTGGAAAGGATACAACACCAGTGTTTTCAAACGTACCACGGTGCGGGCATGGGGGACTTTCCGTTCAACGCGTACATCGCAGACTTTGACAACGAGCCCCCGAGAGCAAAAGCCGCGGCCATGGCCAACGTAAAGTGTCTGGCTTCGGATTGCATGATGATTTACCATCTGCAGAGTCTCCAGCTCTACTCAGACACGCGGACGATCAACGCCGTGGCAAAGGCTCAAACATCACCTCTTCTCACAGACCGCGAACCCACCATGCGTCCACGACTGCAAAAGATCCATAACCAGTTAGCCGTCTGGACGAAATCAAACGAGAGTCGAAAGGCCGTTCTCCATGCCCTGGCGGTGCTTCTCGACTGCGAAGCAGCTCTGGAATCCAACTCACCTCAAACGCAATCCATCGACCCGACAGCCTACCTCGCCATCTCTACCAGTGCCTTGGTAGTCTGGGCGTGGCTTTTGTTCTGCGAAGCGGCTTGTTCGTGCGTTCCGAGTCTGAATCACATCAACATCGGGGTCGATCCGCCAAACCTACAGAACATCAGCATTGCGAGACTGGACACTTGGGTACAAACTGTTGGAACGGCGGCGGTGAACAACATCCCGCTTTGCAGGTGTGTTGCCGAGGGGTGGATGGCGAGGTTTAATGCCCTTTTGCCGCTGGGGAGACGGCGGTGGGCGTTGTGCGATGAGGTTGCGCCGATTTTGAGCTCTCTTGGCGCTGGTAGCTGAGAGGGCGATGATGATGATACCCATGATTTTCTTATGTGTATATATTGCATTATGCATATTGTATTTAGTCTAGAAGATCTATATATTGCCTTTGGGCAGCAGTTGCTCGCTGGTGGAGCAGAGAAGAATATACAGGGCTATGAATTTGATCGTTGTGCGTTAGGAATATCTAAACATCTGACTATCTTTGTTCTGGAACAAGCTTGATGGTTATAATACTTCACTCCATCATTCAAAGGATTGTGCCACTCAGTTTCTTTGTGGCTGTTGATAATACCACCACTCATCCAATAGTACTGTTACAATGCATGCCTCGAAGCTAGAGTGGAATTTGATCCTATTGGTCACGTATTTCGTATAGCAAGTACAGCGACTACGATGGATCCGAATCCTAGCTCGACCACCACCATGTAAGTATCAAGTCCAGAACATTCTCTGTGCGCCATACAATGATTGAAAATAACTTATAACACTGCTGGCCAGGCCCAAGGACCTTTGAAGTATTCATTCTTCACCGTATAAATCAGATTTATCCTTAACCTCACGGCCATTCTTGGAACAGTTGAACTGAAACAATCTCACCATGTCTTCCAACAAAACATCACAGAATCTTCGAACCGAAGTCTCAAAACTGGCACGACTTTCCAATGTCCAAGGCGGTCTACCTCCTCTTATGAGAGGTCTTCCTGTCATCGCGTTGATGGCTGGAGAGGCAATATCAAAAGCGACAAACGGTCAAAACATAATCGAAGAAAGGTTACTGGGGGCGGATGAAGCAGTTGTACTAGATGCACCTCCTATAACAAATGCCATGACGGGAAATTTTGGAAAGCCTGGGGTAGACATTATGTGTCAGTCGTGTGGTATGAAGATGGATTCTCGATATACACTACCCGCTTCTGAAGCTCTAAGAACGCAAGGTATACTCACGGTTGGGACAAAGCAGTGGAAACACAAGACTGGTCCTCGTAATACAGTTATCTAGAGATCATGATGGTGCGGGTATTCTTGCATGATATCAGAAAATTCTCTTCTCTAAAATACACAAGTTCTAATCCTATCTCTCATTCGTCTCATTCAAATCCAAAGTTTCACCATCTTTCACCAAGCTACGCAACGCCGGCTCAATATGCTTGTACATGGTATAATGAGTATCCTCCTCAAACTCCGTCAACTCGCAATTCGGTATATGCTTCGCCATGTACCGAATCATACTAATAGGTGCATTCGTGTCTTTTACACCATGCCATATAAGAATCTTGTCATGATCGACATCCTCGAGTTTAAACCCCCAGTCTTTAGAAGTCAGCAGTCTGGCCTCATGAACTGTCCCGCTCGCGCCTTGACGAAATGGCTCGTCGAGAAGCATCTTTACGAGATCCTCGACTCTTTCCGCAGGCGACTTCTTGTTTCCAGTTTCGGACTTTTGCCTTGCATCTTGAGCTTCAAGCCATTTTCCAATTCTTCTGATAGCAGGTCTCGTCAGGACGAGCCAGCGAATAGACCGGTGGAGCACGTTCAACAAACCCCCCAGTAATGCCGGGCAATTCCTTGCACAGAAACTCAGGATGCGACGAGATATGTCCACATGCTGAACACCGGCGGCCCAATGTGGTGCACTCGCGAATAGCCCAACACTGATAACCGCACGCTTGGGCAAGGCGTAGGCACAAGCCAGAGCAAACGGACCACCACCAGAAAGTCCAAATACTGAGAACCGAGTGATTTTCTTTGCTTGGGCCAGTTCTAGCACATCTTTGGGCCAGTCAACGATGCGGTAATCAGGGTTAGGTGATGATATTCCGAAACCAGGTCTGTCGAGGGCGATGAGACGAACACCACATCGCTGAGCCATGTCATCCACAGGCTGTGCCTCGAGTCTCGATGACGGAAAGCCATGGAAGTAAAATACAGGTTTTCCATTTGGATTTCCGTATTCTGCAAAGCCTAGTTGTCGGCCATCTGATAAGTGAAAGGTTTGGTGTGTACGAGAGGATGTTGTAATGTAGCGTTGTAATGACGGTGCCATGGAAGATGGCACTACTGTATGGAACGACTTTCTAAACATTGTATGAAGAGGATTAAATTATTTGAGAGAATTCCTGCAATGAGTTGTTGGTCGCATAGTTGTTTTAAGTACTTTAGTCTAAGAATTGAATGATCCATGCTGACGGGTACGCGATACGGAATACGGAATACGAGGCCAATCAAAGGTCATGACTATCTAGCAACTGTATTCTCACTTGGACTTGTGTCTCATGACCGCCTCATTTGCATTTTTTTATCGTCGCTAATGTTCATTTGCAGGTCACCTTGAAGACTGTTGCTCGCATTTCCTGGCTCCAGTCTAATGTTAGTTCTCTAAGTCTCTATCTGAGAGTGACGATAGGCAACCTACCGCATAGGTATGTAGACGGAGAAGAGCTCAAGACTCAATTTTGGAATATAAAAAATAAAGAGCATAAGAGTCTCTCTTAAGATAGCAAAGATTGACCTGACAATATCGTCTCTTGTATTTTCGCAATCAAGTCTTGCTGCGTCCAGAGGCCTAGGTATGAAGTTTACCCAGTTTTAACGGAGTGTAATACTAGTTTTCGTTTCTTCTATTGAGCCGTATCGATCTCATGAAATATGCCTCAACATGGTATTTACTATTATCTGAAATTCCTTTTATCCATATATTTACTGCCAGACAATTTGTACATCCCTCTAAGCGAGGTACTCATCGGTCTTGACAGGACCCTCTCCAACTCCAGTGCAAATAACTCGGCTCACACCCTCCTTCAGAGTGGAAGCAAGAGTCCTTTCGAACTCAATGCTGGACCTGGCGCTGGCAGCACCCTCCTTGAATCCACCAACACCCTGAAGAGCCTGGTAGAAGGCACCGACGATGATCTCGGCGTCCTTCTCCTCGTAGTAAATGACACAGTTGGGGCCGGCATCGAAGGTGTAGGCGGCAACGGTCCTGCCAACCTTCTCGTTGATGTACTCGACAGCGCGAATGGCAGCGCGGGAGATGTCGTTCATGTAGAAGATGGGAGGGTAGGTGTCGGCGCAAGTAGCGTGGAACGAGTTGGACTCGCGCATGGTGACCTCGGCGAACTTGGGGAAGTCCTTGTTCTTAATGGCCTCCTCCATGAGAGCCATGTTGGCGGGGACAACGTTTGTTATTCTCTCCTTGAAGAGGCCAGAGGTGGCAACGGTTTGCTGCATACCAGAGGTAGAAGAAACACCCTTCTTGGCGGCGCTGGCAACGAGGATCAGAGCCCGCATCTCGGGCCAGTGCGATGCGGGAGCGACAAGTTCAGCCTTGGAGTCACTGCCATCTTCCTTCTCTCCCATCCTCCAAGCGACGTAACCACCAAAGAGACTTCGGCAAGCAGATCCGGAACCTTGTCGGGCGATGAGGGAAAGGTCGGAAGGCGAGTCGGGGAGCTCGTAGAGGAAGGCAATGGCCTGAACGAGCGCGGCGAAACCAGCAGCGGAAGAAGCAAGGCCGGCGGCGGTAGGGAAGTTGTTTTCGGAGACAATCTTCAGGGGGTAGGTAGAGAGCTTGGGAAGCGAAGAGTCGGCCTCCTCGAGAGCGGCACGGCGGGATCGAAGCTCACGGAAGCAAGCCTGGGTTCGGGCGCCAGAGATGTCGGAAGACTCTCCATTGAGAGTAAGGCTGTCGCCATCGGTATAGGTGCTCGAGCATGAGGCAGTTGTGAGGGTTCGGAGGTCGTCTTGCGAGAGGGTGACGGAGAGGGAGCTGTTGGTAGGGAGGTTGAGCTTCGCGTCGCGCTTTCCCCAGTATCTAAGGAATGTCAGTCAAAGGTTCAGGAATGCGATTAGGGAGTTGTTTACTTGACAACAGCGATGTTGACGGGGGCAGTGGTGCTGGCGCGGTAGATCTTGGTATCAGACATTGTGAAGAAGCGGGGTTTTGACGAGAGAAGATAGGAGACGTTGAAAGATGAAAAAGGTTGAAACAAGTCAGACAAGTGAATTGAAACAAAGAAGATAAAGCAAAGCAACAAAATTAGCTAGACTTCACCGACTTGTTGTAGCGGGAGGAGTTGGGAAGATGAGCCGCGGACGGCCTAATCAAAGATTATAGCCTCAACAGGTTTAGTGCGGGGTCTAGAAGAGGACCCCTGAATGGAGCCCCTCAACACCAAGCGAAGCGGGCTGTCAACTTGAAGGTTTGGCCAATGCGGTTGAATCTCAAGGTTGGGGGTTTTAGGATAGTGGTGGGTGTGCTTTAGCGGCTATAGATCATGCAGCTCTTTTTCGGACTCGTTGCAGTGTGCTTGTCTAGACAATATTTGCAGATATCTCAAGATTGGAGATGCACCGGGATCAAGTGTTAAGTGAGAACCTAATTTGATAGGCGAGATTAATAGCTGGTAGTGGCTCACTAACAGGATAGAAGTTATACAGTCTTCAATAAGCTGGTCAATAAGCATAGTATTCGAGTGATATTCAATTCGTTCTCAATTTGATACATAGTAGGGATTGAACCAGAGCGTATTCGCATTCGTGAACGTGTAAGCTTTAGATGAGAAACCTGGTGAGTGGTAGTTGTATGCATCATGGAGCCATTGGCACCTCCCACTTCCAGTAAAATAAGCAAGGGTTCATGCTAGATTTTATCATCAAGAATTAGTTTGTTGTTGATATTGATTCCTGCAGACTCTTGGTCCAAAAAGTTATAAAGTGACGCCGTATCTATAGGGTAATCTCATTTCTGAGGAGGAATTACCTGAGTTCAATATTTTTCTATGAGAAAACAATTTTATAATATTTCTGCTGATCAAGCCGGTGTTAGACCTGAACAACTAATCCAACAATAATGATGCTCATGCTGCAATCCTGTGTCTCTTATGACTGACCTAAGATCAGACCGAATCGATACGAACACACAGAACATAAATATGCACCCATCCCCCGCATCAGAAAAATTAGCCGCTAGAAGCCTCACAGACGAAATTAGTTAGTCACTTTATGGCATTTAGACAAGCCTCTTGGACTATTTATTTCTGTCATCCTAACTTTTAGAGGCTACTCTTTCTCATATCTATCGGGCTGCCAGCTTCTGCTCAAATGCACCAGCGCCTCCCTTTATCAGCAAATTCAATGGTAGGACAACAGAGGTGCACGTGGCATTGCATAGGAGGTTTTGTAGAAAAGGGAAATAAAGCTCCGAGATAATCAGATCGTGCATTTGTTAACCCCAGACGACAGGCCAGCTCAAGCTGGAGTGTGGCTGTGGCGGTGCATAGCACTACCAAGCCAATCAGATGACGTGGGCATGAATGTTCCAGGGACAATCGAACTGTTGACGTCACAAATTCCAAGCTTGTGGTATGAGATAATTGGATGGAGTGGTGACGGTGATCAGGCCAAGGATATCCTACCAAGGCAAGGGACAGAAACAGTCTTGGCCTGTTAATACATCCGTTCTATGACCTTATTTCCACGTCGAGTCGACTGTGTGTGATGTGCCTTCCCGCCTTGGCCTAAAAGCTTACTTCTACCTTTACTTCTACCAATTGCTACCTCACCACTCCTCGTACCTCTTTACGATCGCGACCATAATGAATCACGCTTTAAGGCGCGCAACCTTGGGATTGTCGCCAGCTGGAGGTCTCCGTGCATCGCGACTGCAGCAAGCATTTGCAACACACCAGATACCGGCTATATACCGTTGCGAAGCTACGCCTACGTTCAGACGCGTTTTCACAACATCGAAATGTTTTAGGCAAGAGGCTGCCACTGAGAGCGAACGGGATGATGCAGCTAGACGGGATGATTTGAGCGAAAAGGCTCGTAAAAGAGACACGAAGAAGGTCACTTCAGGTTCCAGTGCCCAAACGTTGGAGAATGATCGGCCGTGGCATAGAGCGGACTCTGGGGCAGACCCAGATGCCCCAAAGGACGTTCCCGATAAGCAAGAAATGAAGAAGGGTAAATCAGTCTCCTGTATTCTCAACGAATTTAACTAATGCCTGTCCAGGACGTCTTTTGACAACCCCAACCCGCCTCCTCAAGCTCATCCTACCAATGCCCTTCCACCCTGAACAAGAGCATGTTAACAGACCAGTAAAAGAGAATGTCGACGACACAGGCGAAACAGTTGAACCGCTGGCTCTTCTCATTCACCCTCACCAGCCACTATCGTACCTCGAACGATTAATCCAAGCCGAGATTCCGCCCGTTCAGTACAAGGGCCGCGAAAAGCTCCCCGACATTGTATTCCGAGCCGAAGCGGACCAAGAGGAACAGGGAGGGAAGAAGGATAAAGATAAGAAGAAGAGCAGCGCCAATGTTGCGTCCTATTCTGGACTCGGCCATGAAGGTCCTTCTAACAAAGAGGCCAACTGGGTGCGATGGAGTGGCAGCACCGAGATCGGAGACTTCATCAGAGATGCTGCTCGCGGCCGCGAATTTGCGATTAATGTCGAAGGCTTCGACAAGGAACTACGAGTTGCTGTGCCAAGTTTTAGAGACCGTACCTACTACATGCGCATGACTCTGCGACGCATGTCACGCGATATCGATTCCATGTCAAAGGTAAAGAATGAATGTGACGCTCTCGCTCACAAGGGAGCGCACCGTCTGGCACAAGGAGGTTTCGCAGCTCTAGCCGGATGGTGGGGAGTGGTTTACTACGTTACATTCCACACCCAATGGGGATGGGACTTGGTAGAGCCCGTTACCTACCTCGCCGGTCTGACAACCGTTATGGGCGCTTACTTGTGGTTCTTGTACATCAGCCGCGATCTTAGCTACAAGGCCGCCATGAAGGTGACGGTATCCAAGCGACAAGCCGCACTATACCAAGAGCGTGGCTTTGACCAGAACAGATGGGATCAGCTTGTCCACGAGGCCAACAACCTGCGGAGGGAGATCAAGATAATCGCCAGTGAGTACGATGTTGATTGGGACGAGAAGAAGGATTTAGGAGGCGAGTCAGTCAAGAAGGTCCTAGAGGAAGAGAAGCAGGGTCGTGATGGTACCAAGGTGACTGAGGGCAAGGACGACGACGAGGGCCCTGGGTCATCCGGCGACATCAAGAAGAAGCAGTAAACAATGATACAGAAAGGGAGTTGAGGGAAATTGGTGCACCGAACATCAAACATCAGATCATGGCGAATATGGTTTTAGTAGTGGGCTTCTTATTGGAGGCTCGGAAGACGCGACACGCTTGATGGTGTGGTGGTGATATGTCAGGAGATGTCTTTTTTGTGAATTGTGTTTCGGTTTCAAACGCATAGCGATAGGTAACAAATAATGCATTTAATCGTTAGGGAAAAAGTAATGCAGAATTGAACTGCGATTGATGATAGCTTCAAGTGATCTTATCTTATCGAATACACGCGGCGGCAGAATTCGATAGCCTGAGAGACGAAATTAGTCAGTCAGTTTATGATATTTAGACAAGCTTCTTAGGCTATTTGTTTCTGTCATCATAAGGTCGGGGGGTCAACTGAGTCTAAGAAAACTGATAATGATATGATATGATTGACGAATGGAGTTATCATGACGTATCGAAAAAGTGAGACGTTGATGCGAATACATACTGTGCTTGACACATCGTTTTGCCCGGAGCACAGTGCCATGTCTAACTATATCCGCTACACCTCACAACCCAACCACTTGGTATAAATGTCTCTCCACCACAACATCCAACCATTGCTTCGGCGTTTGTCACGATCGCCCCTCTAAAGGTCAGCATGTGTCCGGAACAGGCAGTCTTCTGGAACGACTCTCGGCGCATTCCAGACACTGACTCCATCACTCGGCCGTTCCCCTCTTCAAGCTCCCATCCCGGCCCGCACTAGCTACTTATAACCCAGAGCCGATCCTCCGCGCACCCACCAGCGATTACGGATAGGTTCAGTTACTTGTTAGTGACAGCGGTTCGCTGTAGTACGACGGATATGGCACCCCAAATCATTCGCTTGCCCGATGGTCAGACCTTCACTGTTACACCCGTCTTTGCAGGCCTGGGCTTCAAGAGCCACGAGCTCAACACCCATCACAATGCTTTTCCAGTTGGATGGACTGTAGTCCTAAATACCGAAACCGATTGCGACCAAGACGATAACAGCACCGAGAGACAAGATGCGAATGGGAGCGAGAACGGCGTCGCTCTCGATAACGAGCGGATCCCAAAGCGACATGTTCATTCTTTCAATAAGCCCACGCTTCAAGGCGACAACCTTTTCATCTCGTCCATCGCGAACCCTTCCAGCTCCGAGTTCAAACCCGCCGCGAGCCCCACACGGCAGATCGCCATGATGCTGTGGATTACACTCTACTGGTACTTTCACCAACCCGAACCTACGTCTCAGATGTCTGCGCAAGCTGCAGAGAAGACGCCCCAGGTGGCCAAGCCGCGGGGTGAATGGAAGATCAATATCAAGCGGGATGGAGTGCTACGAGGGCGCAATCTTATTCCCAAGCTTGAGCGCATGGGGCTCATTACCTCGGGACGAAGCGCTGTTGGGACGAGTCTGGACGATAACGGAGACGATTGGTCTAATATGTTTGTGTCGAAGCGAATGTTTTGGCAAGTTCCTGGACGGTTGTTCTTGTTTTCTCTTCAGCCAAACAAGACCGGTGCGATGTATGATTCGGTTCCGGGATCACCAGTTGGTAGTCGCCCGACTTCACCTTTACCAATCGAACCAGCATCACCCTTTCAGAAGACGTTTCAACGTCATTCACCGCATTCATCTATGAACCGAATTGATCATGATCTTCCGGGTGGTCCCATGCCGACCTCAATGACGACACCGCCGAGTTTCCCTGTTGGTCCTTTCTATTCCAGCTCACATCTCCCTACCTACTACCCGCCTCCTCCTCTCCAATACATCTTCACCAATAATATCCGCCACCCACTTAGACCAAAGCCACCAAGAATGGGCGAAGTGTTTTACACCAGATTCGTCCCTAGTGTTAACCAGTATCTCTCGTTCCGAGTCGCTTCCATCTCGCCCAATCCCGTGCCGTATTTAGGCCCTGTTGGACCGAAACCACCGGAGCAGACTCACTTGTCGAATATGAGCGATGCATCTCTGATAAAAATGTGGATGGAGAAGCCTCGCGTGAGCGCTTTCTGGGGCGAGTACGACGACAAATTCCTCACCAATATCCTCAACCAGCCAAACTCTTTCCCTGTCATCGGATTATGGGATGGAGTGCCATTTGGATACTTTGAGGTTTACTGGGTAAAGGAAGATATCTTGGGTCAGCACATTGGTAGCGATGCGGCAGATTGGGACCGAGGTCTTCACGTGTTTATCGGAGAAGAGTGGGCAAGAGGACGTGTTCCAATCTGGCTGACAGGGTTGGTTCATTGGTGTTTGACATCAGATTACCGGACAATGAGCGTGTGTCTTGAACCCAGAGTGGACAATGCAAGGTTAGTCGTGTCTTTCAGCGTTTTTGTTCATGACTAACAGTTGATAGGTTTTTGCAAGGGCTTGAGTATACGGGCTTTTCGAAAGAGAAGCAGGTTTCGTTTCCACACAAGCAATCTTGGCTTGTGCGCATGCGCCGCGAACAATGGGAGGGGCCTGCACTATAGGATTCTAATCTGGGGACTGTTGTAGATGAATGCAAGGGATTTGGCGACGAGAACACGAGAGACGACTTATGAGGTTGGAGATAATATATAACGAACACGGAACTCTTTGTGAGAAGTGGAAATGCAAACAGAAGATTTATATGGCACATGTATTTGTGTGCACTAACACGTTGATGACTGTTTGTACTGTTCAATCGAGTCCTTCGAGTCCTTTGACATGAATAAAGCTGTTCAATGAGCATGGACGTTTTCCCTTTCATGTTGCGACGAGCACATATAGGATTTGATATCGAGAATAATTGTATAAAGCCGCACATCTCTCTTTGACCTTGATCGCAACTCATCAACCACTGCTCACAATCCATTTCAACAGCATAAACGACAAAGTCATTTCGTAAGTATTCTCAAACTCTTTCACAGCAACTTTCCAACTCAAGAAAACCCCATTCAAAAACGGTAAGATGTCTCAATCAACACCCACTCAACCTACTAACAAAGACGAATGCTTCATTCGTCAAGCCTATCTCCGAGGCCAACTCGCTCCCGCCTTCCAACCACCCCCAAAAACGTGTCCGCGCTGCTCACACTCCTTCACAGGTGTCAAAACGATGTGTCTGCCCTGCCTCAAGATCACATTTGAAGAGAACGATAGAGATGCCCAGGACCGTAATAGACAGACGTTCCTCGATGCGTGCGAGACGTGCAAGAAGACTACTCTTCACCTTGGACCGAGCTGGTGCACAGACTGCTACGCTGCTAGTGACAATACGTTTCCGGTCTACTGCGAGGAATGCGTCGTGCAGAACAATGTTCCCTGCAGGGTCAAGGATGACAAAGGGGGTTTTGTGGATATGCTCAAGGTTGGTAGCCTGTGGTGCGTTGACTGTCACGGTCCAGCGGACTCGTGGGTCAGAATCGATGTTTGAGTCGGATACCTGAGGTATCGCAATAATGACCGGGTGTTCGGATGGACTAAGGATCGTTTATGGCTGATACGAGGCCAAAGTTCGATGCCGTGATATGGTGATTTGTAAGGACCTCACGTCAGATCTGGTAAGCGCTAGATCCCATAGACTTTTGATCGTAGATATATAGTAGCTGGACTCTATATAGATTTTGTCAGTAAAAACTTTTCCGCATCAATTCATTTCTGTGCCGTTTGTTTACTTACTGTGAGTATGTCGTCTTCAATCTCTGGACTTGAGGCGCTCGAGTGTGAGTTCTCAGTCCCAAATGACAGCACTCCAAAACTATCGCGCTGGTCAGATACACAAATAGGCCGTCCTGCACTTATAGTCACTCCAAAGAAAGAGGGCGATATTCAAGCAGCGATTCGTGTTGGAAAAGACAATAAGCTCACTGTACTCGTTGCGGGAGGTGGCCACGGGACGTTTGTCAGCGTGGACTCGTCAACGCTGTATTTGGACTTGAAGCATTTCAAGACATTCGATTTGAACAAAGAAAAAGGAATTGTAAGAGTCGGAGGCGGTGTTACTACGGGCGAGGTAGTAAAGGCGTTGGCGGCGGAAGGCTATTATACTCCTGTTCCAAACTCAGATGCGGTGGGTTTTGTCGGGTGTGTTCTTGGTGGAGGGAATGGTGTATTTGGTGGTCTCCATGGATGGATGGTCGACAATGTGGTTTCTTTCCGAGTCATCACTGCTGAGGGTGGTATCGTAGAAGTCAGTGCCGACTCCAAGGGCAAGGAGCTGGCGCTCTTCGATGCTCTTCGTGGTGCAGGCCATGGATTAGGCGTAGTCACAGAAGTGACCGTCTCAGCATTTCCCATTGCAGATCTCAACATGGATGACAATAAGATCTGGACAAGGACGCTCATATTCCCTGCTCCAGCAATCGACCTTGCCGTCAAGACCTTCCTGGACCTACGCACGCCTCAGCCAGAGGGTTTCTCGACGATGGTATTCGCGCGCAGTCCCCCAGGAACACCAGCAGCTGGCGCTCCGATCATCATCCTTGGGTATACGTTCTTCGGCCCAGCCGAAAAAGCAGAGAAGCAAGCAGCGCTGCTTTTCCAGGATGATGTTGTTGCCAGAGCAGTCATGGCAAAGACGGATTTCGTACCTTTTGCTAGCCTTAACGCCAAGAATGAGGTGTACAACTCTCACGGCGGCCACAAGGCCATCGAATCATGTCGTCTTTACAAGACTGACTCAGACGTTATAAAGAGCAGTTTTGAGAGATGGAAGTCCGCGACACAAGAATACCCGGACGCTCAACAAACACCTCTCATCATATCCGCCTTCAACACCGACAAGAGCGTGACCCTCAACGGAAACAACTTTATCGAGAGTCGCGACAGACCTCTCAATGCGTTCGTACCTGTGATTGCAAAGGACGAAGAGACGAATAAAGCGTTTATGGTTGTGCTGGATAGTATAATTGCAGGGTTGAGGAAGTCCGATGTGGGCGCTGGACCGAGAAGTTTTGCTAATAATTGGAGGTTCGAGACTGATGTGAATGAGATGTTTAGCGAGGAAATGTTTGAAAGGTTGAGGGGAATCAAGGAGAGTTGGGATGGGGAGGGTTTGTTTTGGTCGCCTTATTTTCAGAGTGGTTGATTGAGGAGGGTTTGACTGAGTTAGGTCTTGTTCAACGTCACTCACAACATGGCCTGAGCAGCAAAGAAACAGAAGCCATTCGCCAATATATATATTAAGAAAGTAAGGCATCAAAGGAAGATATCAGTATCCTAATCTATTCATGACTGCTGTTCTGTCCAAGATGAAGTATTAGTCGAATTTGGTAATTCGGACACTATTGATCATTAAGCTCCGTGTGGGGCCGTCCAAAGCGACCATCCGGCCCATCCTCCGGTTCCGATCTAACATACGTTAGTGATAATACTTCAAGTCTTCACTAAAGAGTGACGATTAATAGCCCATAGAAGTTTCCATACATAACTAGGTACGCTTTAATGAACAAAGTCAAAGAAGAAACACGTCTAGCTGTCTACTACGGCGTGTGACCTTTTTTCTCTACAGGACAGAAGTAGAATAAAGAGGCTAAGTATCTCCTTTAGCACTGACATAGAAATTTCCTCTCTTCTGCTTTGACAGCTAAAGTCTTCCTATATCCATCAATGAACAAATTCAGGCAAAAATACATCTGGGTTGGTTTCTATTGCAGAAGAATGTATAACCTTTTCTCTGCGGGGCACTGGGCTGCCAGCTGCTGTGAAACACTGCGCACCTAACCTAGTACCTACTGTTATTTGCTTCATGGAAGCTACCCAGACCTTCTTCTTACAACATCGCCTCATCCTTATGGAGGACCTCACAGAGCACCGTGGCCGAGGCCAACCCGTTGAAATATCAGAATTCGATAAATCGGGGAATTTCGTCCGTCTATGGAGTCATGAAGCTGATGACCGCGTTCGTGCCTATCTACCTACATTGTGCCGTCATCGTCGCTAACTGTCGCAGGTCTCTTTGAAGGCCGAGGCTCGCACTTCACTCCCATCCATGCGCGAGGCCTTCATGCCTGTCGGCTATCCTCATTCTGTGTCAAGCGACTACCTCAACTACCAGTTTTTTGATTCCATGCAAGCATTTTTCTCTACAATCACATCCCTTCTTGCCAACAGAGCGCTGCTGGAGGGTCTCGGCGTCGGGGATGCCAACTCGTCTGCGACCTTTGCTATGCTACTCACCGTCCTCAAGGACGCAATTTCGCGCATCGCCACCATCGTTTTTGCTCACAAGTTTGGCCTTCGTATCGAACCGGACGCCAAGCGCTTTCGCTTCCTCGCCGATCTTTTCAACGACACTGCATTTTTCATGGAACTGTACAGCCCTTACCTTGGCCCCTTCGGCAAGATCATCGCACTCACCACCGGAGAGGCCCTTCGAGCCCTGTGCGGAGTGGCGGCAGGTGCAAGCAAAGCGGCTCTAAGCGTCCACTTCGCCAAACATGACAATCTCGCCGAACTCAACGCCAAAGAAGCTAGTCAAGAGACAGCTATAGGACTGATTGGCCTCGCCGTCGGGACTCTCATCGTGAACTACGTGGAGGATCACAACGCTGTCGTTTGTCTGATGATTGTCCTCGTTTTAGCACACTTGTGGATGAATTATCTTGGCGTTCGCAGTGTATGCATGGACAACTTCAACCGACAACGTGCGACTATCCTGTTTGAGGAATATCTCAACAACGGCAACATTCTCTCACCCGAAGAGGTCGCCCAGCGCGAGAGCATCCTATTTTGGCGACCCATCGTGCGTGGGAGACGCATCGAAATAGCCGACAGTTACGGGAAGGCAATGAAGGGTCGTGTCATCGATGTAATTAACAATCGAGGTAGCACCCTTTTCATAGGCCCAGACATCAAGATCATGCTATGGAAAGACTCGACTAGTATCCAGGCACTCGACGCTTGGTTCGCGGCTGTGAAGGTCGCCCGACAGGGAGAGAAATGGACAGCGACAGCGACAGGTCTAGAAGAAGGTGGTGGCCTGTTGGAAGGGATTCGTGCCAAGGGGTGGAAATTGGGAGCGCACGCTCTCGAGACATCTGCGCCTACTCGCCTCAGTCTAGAATCAGCAGCCAAGAAAGACAAGTAATTTACGTAAAAAGACATAAGTTGCCTTGGCATGACAAAACTTGCCCAGGACGAGTGACTTGATTGCTCTGTAGATATTGCCTTTTATCGACCGCTACTATATCGCACGGAGCTACTCTAAACAGAAGTCAGTTAGTCCAAACAAGCCCCCAAAAAATAAAAATACATAGTCGACTAGTCAATCGACCCTTGCACACGTATATCATACATCATTTATACAACACTGTCAAACAACCATCATGCCAAGAAAGCCCATCGCTTAGCTCTCATCTTGACGCCTTCCCATGTGTTCAACTTTGGCCGCACATCAAGATAGAAACTCGGTCCACCTCTAGCATCAGGTCGTCCAGCGTAAAAGTCGATAACGTAGTCAACTCTTGTACCGCAGCGGTCGATGACCCAGTCGTGACGATCGAATGGCGCCGTGTAGCCAATCATGGTCTTGAAGCGAGCCGTGGGAGTCATGCGGTCCATCTTGTTGGCGAAGGATTCGAGCTTGGGACCACCGCATCTGCTGTCGTTAGTGACGCTTCTCAGGAACACATTTTTGCAAAACTTACGTTGTTCCCTCGAGATATGGCGCTTCCCACTCCTTGATCTCCTTCCAAGCTCTTTCATTGACGGCATTGTGAATTGGCACAACGGTCTTCATATCCGCTACTCTCGCATCATAACCCTTGCGCTTCATTGCTTCAAAGAACATCTTCTCTGAAGGATACACCCAATTTCCTGAGGGATCCATACCGGTCTCCATCTCATGGTTCTTCGGCCTCGCGGGTTCCTTGTCGTGATCGACAGGACACGCCGCAGCGTTACCGGTAGTTCGTGGGATAGTAGAGACAACGCGGTCTGTATCGAGGCCATCGTTTGGTGTAGAGTTGTGCGCGGGAGTGGATGTAGGTGCTGGTGAAGACCACAGATATGATGTGAAAGTCTGGGTCCAGGATTTCGGCTGCTGCTGCGCTGTGTGGTCGACGGGGCATTTGGCTGCTTGCGCTTGAGCCTTTGCGGCTTCTGCTTCACGGGCTTGGGCGAGCCATGCGTCGCGGGTCTTGTGGTCTACGGGACAGGCGTCGTTTTTGTCTGCCATGGTTATTATGAGGGCGTGGTGTAGAGCTCTTTGGCGGGATAAAAGTTGACTGGTAAAAAAGATTCAATTGCAAGGGTCGAGAAAATGGCGTAATTGGTCGTGGGGATCCATGGCTAGATCGTAAATGCGCCGGGACGGATTGGCTTTGATGGAAATATGGGCCTGGGTCTTTATCCCGCTTGACAATCCGGATCGGTGGTCGGAGGTTGACATTGCCGACTTCATTTGACTTGTAACTGATGCATCTAGCAGCCATCACTACCAAACCATTCTTTCACCATCCGCAAAGGGTTTCATTAAATTGCGGGAGCTTTTATTAATAAGATTACGATTTGGCCTACCAGGCTATTGTGCTGAAAGCGGGTATCTCAGTAGGTATTTTCCGGTGGCCAGCAGCCTGGTAACCATATCGTGTAACTGATCAATATCTGATCAATGATCCAAGTACAAAGACCAGAGTACAAAAGCCAGTAGAATTTTGTTTTATGCTGTAAATTGATGTTTTAGCTACCTACCATTTGATGACTAGGCCTTCTGTCCCAGGTTCAGCTAAAGGAGAAATGAAAAGCTGGCGGTCTTTGACATTGACAGTGTGATTCACTGCCTGATTCAATGCTCACAGCTCCAAAGGGTAGATTTTTAGGCAGGAACTCCTGCCCGTATAAATGCGAGACTTTTTTTATACGCAATACTTTCCTTCTGCATCATCTCAATCTGACACTCACCATGCCTCGACGAAAGAAATGCACCCCCAGCTTCACCCGCTTTCCTTATCTTCCTTTGGAACTCCAGGATGAGATTTGGAAAGCCGCTATAGAGATCGATTTTCCGGCGGCTCACATCATTGATATCCATGCACAATTTCGCAGAGGCCACAAACGTCACACCTGGATAGAGTACCGGATGAATAGCCTGATCGAAACAAGCCACAGTCGTGGCCTTGGAAACCCCATGCATGGATATCCTCTCCTCAAAGCACTAATGTTTACCTGCCAACGATCCCTGATGATTGTCATGAGATTCACCAAGAAGTGGGAAAGTATAGATACTTCTATCCTAGATCACAATTCCGTTACCTATACCCTCAATCCCGACTATGCCCACTTTCACTATAGTGGAATGTTGCAGGCTTCAGAGTCCCGGAAGAAGATATATACTTCTAATGACCTCGTTATCATTGGCGATCCATGGCGTATAGGCCTAACCCTCGATCAACGCATATACCCTCCCGAACTGCGCCCCCAGAACAACATTCCCGCCAAGTATGCCGCTGTTCCTTACTTGTCCAGCGACTCGGCCTGGTCGACACCGTTGCCAGGATACAGAGGGAATTATCTGGCTGGCATCTTCCGCGTTTTGAACGAACTTCGCGTTCTATACATTCTCCTTCACCCAAATGACATCCGCAGAGGAGAGCGATTCGAAGTCTTGAGCCTCTTACCAGCGATGAAAGAACATCTCGAAAAATACAAAAGAGCACCCGGGGAATCTTTGTCCAAAAAGTTCTATCACCAGAATCGGGTCTATCGTGAGATTTCGGACGTGCTTTTGATGAAGCTGAGCCAGCTTCCAGGATTGCCCCAGTTAGTCACTGACCTGGAAAGGATTGTAATAGAACAGAGAGCGAAGAATGGCGGCGACAAGCCTCCTCTGATCATCCGGTTCATGACATGGTAGCATGGAGAAAACATGACTGTTGTGAAGGCAACAAAGTGGTAAGTTAACCTGTGCTGTTCATAAGCTCTTGGAACATCTATTAACACCCCAAAGCTTAGGATCTTACCAGAACAGCCAGGCAAGGAACGGAAATGGGGTAGTACTTGTTGTGTCCCTCAACCTCGGTGATGGCATGGGCTACGATTCATCATCTTCCGCAATGATCGAGGAATAGGCCAGTGCGCAATGTTTATTCGGTAAAGACTTCTCAACAAGTGTTTGTACGAGTGTATCGGGATAATGGGCTATTAGGTTTACTCAGGTGGAAAGTCAATGGGCAGAGATGTATCCAGTTAAGGTAGACAAAGTCAATGCAATCTCTTGCGGAAGCATAAACTCAACATTCGCTACCCAACAGTCGCGACAAGTAGTCAGAATCTGTCTGTTCGTAGACGCCTTGTACATGGTGTAAGCGCATTACAGGGAATAGCTTCATAACTCCACTTATACGGAGACAAAGAGGTTGATATCGATTTATGACATATACAAGCACTAAGACTAGCCTTGGGCGGCACCCATTAAACGGGTACCTGGATTAATACTGCCTGATTATGTCAATCTACAGCTTCTTTTGGCGGAGATCGAGTCAGGTTGTTGGCTTCAACCAAGGCGTCGGAGTGTTTGTGCACAGGCTGCCAAGGCCTGGTCGCGCGAGCAGCGCAGGTAAGATCTCGATTTACCGCGATTGACACTCGAGAAGAATTCTATCAAAGCCCACCATCTTCTGATCCTATGCGAGATGTGCTCGCTGGCGGGCCAGCGCTTGTTAGAGTTCCACATTTCAACCATCGCGATGAAATCATCGAGGATATCGATGAAATCATAAGGATGACATCACAATGACCTCTATTCACTACAAATAATAGAGATCCCAAGTGATAAAGCATAATAATTCATCACTTTCAATCTCATCATCTACAGCAAAAGCAACACAAATCTTTTCTCTCAGACAAATCTTCCAAACTACCTCTCACACATCTTCCAAAATGACCAACTACGAGCAGATCGCCAAGGAGGCCGAGCAGGACCTCAACACCTACCAGGCCAAGACCGGTGCCGCCCGCCCTGTTGGCGGCGACGACGCTGGTGTTAACACCATGGCTGAGAATAAGTTCGAGGGCGCTCACGTCGAGTATGGCGATGAGCTGAGCACAAACGCTGGCTACAACAAGCGCATTCCTCCTTCCGAGGGTGGTATCACCGACGACAAGGGCCGGTAAGCATAACTCACCATTATCTACGAAGCACAGCAACTTACTCTTAACCAGACAAGCCCGCGGTGAGCAGTACGAGGGTGAGGGCGGTCCTCTTGACAAGCTCGAGAAGGCCAACGATGAGCGTGGTGGTTACAACGACAACGATGTCGTCAACGCCGGCTTCAAGCCTTCCTCCGGTCTCGGTACCGCTGATGAGCTTGCCGAGAAGGGCCAAGAAGCTATGCGTTCCAACGTTGGCCGCAACCCTCCCGGTCCCGGTGGCTCTCACTGGAAGGGCTCCAAGGATGATGACAGCGTCCCTGACGCCAACTCTGCCCAGGGTTACGTTGCTCCCGACAGCGCTATCGAGACCGCTCGCGGAGACTTTTAAGTGCAAAAAAGGAAATTCTAATGGAATGGAAAGCAACGGAGTGAATGGATTGATTAAGCGAGTTACTGTACGATTATGATGGTAATTTAAAATCGACATGATTTATGACCACAAATACAATAATATGGTGATGGTTAGATTGCGGATCAATGGTGATAGCTCGGAGAGTTTGGCCCCCACTATAACTCCCGCTAGCAGCCCGCCCGAAGTGACTGTCACTTTAGCGGGCATGATCAGCGTCATGAGGCCTCGACCTTATCTCGTGACCCAGCCGCTAAATGTGAAACTCCGACTTGTTATCAGCAACAATTGCGACCGCCACGACAAAAACTCTCCTTTTCCTCGTCGAATAGCAGCCAACGCAATGTTGTTTGCGTTCTCAACAAAAAATTCAAAGTGCTGATAGTCCGCCAGAATGCCCGGTTTATCACCATCTTCCTCTGGGTTACTTCCCATGCCTGGCGCGCCGTCATCTTCATGGTCCGCGTATAAGGCGAGAGCGGCGGCGCTACTGGGACATCATGACATGAAGGTCGTTGTAGCCTTTTGGCTCTTTGGTATGATCCAGCGTTGATCCAGTTGATTCTCGGCTGACATGTTTAGGTCTTATCAATAATGTCCTCTACGTGATTATCCTCTCGGCCGCTCAAGACCTTGTCGGTTCGCTGCCTAAAGGCGTCGTCCTTCTCGCCGATGTCGTCCCCTCGTTCCTTACCAAGTTGATCGCACCGTACTTCATCCATCGCATTCCCTATCGTATGCGAATCCTCATATTCATCGCTCTATCCGCAGCCGGTATGCTCATGGTTGCTCTGACGCCGCGAACCCAATCCGTCGCCATCAAGCTTGTCGGTGTAGTCCTCGCGAGTATAAGCGCCGGCGGCGGTGAGCTCAGCTTTCTCGGTTTGACACATTTCTACGGGCCGATCAGCCTCGCAGGTTGGGGATCTGGAACCGGAGCTGCGGGCTTGGTTGGTGCCGGACTATACGTGATGTTTACCGACTGGTGGGGACTGAGCGTACGTAGCAGTCTGCTGATATCCGCGTGCTTTCCTGCCATCATGTTTATCAGTTTCTTTGTGATATTGCCTCTTGGACCTTTGCGGGAGGGTACAAAGGATTACGATGCGATTCCGGATCTGGAGGATGAGGACGTGGATCATATGGATCAAGGGACTGCTTCGTCTGCGCTGTTGGCTCCTGGTCCATCTGTCGCATCGACTGCGTACTCTGCGCGCAACAGTCAGGAGTCGCTCACGGCGAGAGACAGACTGAATAAGGTAAAGAAGTTGTTTGTGCCGTACATGATGCCGTTGCTTCTGGTGTACGTTGCCGAGTATACGATCAACCAAGGAGTTGCGCCTACGCTGTTATTCCCTCTTGAGGAATCGCCTTTTGATGAATTCCGGGCATTCTACCCATTCTACGGATTTCTCTACCAGCTTGGTGTTTTCATTTCACGATCATCCACCCCATGGATACGCATCCACCATCTTTACCTTCCCTCGATGCTCCAGATCGCGAATCTTGTCCTTCTTACACTACATGCGATGTACTTTTTCCTACCCTCCGTCTACGTCGTTTTCATCATTGTGTTCTGGGAAGGCCTGCTAGGAGGTGGCGTCTACGTCAACTGCTTCGCGGAGATCATGGAGAACGTGCCAGCCGAGGATAGAGAATTCAGCTTGGGTGCGACGACTGTGAGTGATAGTGGGGGAATTTCCATCGCCGGACTTGTAAGCATCGTGATGGAGACCAAGTTGTGCAATTACCAGGTCGCGCATGGACGGGACTGGTGTCGACGCATTTCTGCACAAAGTGATTAGTTGTTGGATACATGGCGTTTGAGCAATGGCATAGAGTGGTTTGTTTGTAGATGTGTATCGCATTTGAGTTGATAGAAGCCCTGATATATGCATTGCGCGTTTTGAGATCCACCTCATTGACTTGTAATCGGCAACGCGTAATATGGAGATAAAGAATACAGAATTGCGTAATAGGCGAGTATAACTCCATCCATGTAATATTTATCTGATCGTCTCAACGATAACCGGGACCCCATCTTGTGAGAGCCTCGAACGATTCAGGGGCAATGATGGGACTTTATAGGATTGCTGTCAGCTTACAGCACTACGTTAGTTACCGTACCGTTTGCAGCTTGTTCTCCGGAGTCTGGACGCAAAAGAGCTGCGAGCCGAATAGGTTTATGGGGAGCCTGGACCAATGAATCGGAAACAACCCCTGGCTCGACAGGTTGAAAGTTCCGCTTTCCCTGTAGGGCGGCAAGAGGCTTAAATTGCATGTGACGAAAGAGGGAAAACAATCAAATCCTGGATCTTTTGTTAAGCGCGAGTTGAAAACTGACCGCTGACGATCAACTGCTGAAGAAAGTGTTCTGACAGGTGCCAACTGTGTTGAAAGGTTGACCAGTCATTCGTCCCATGGTAGACGGAACAACCCTTATGAGATCATTCTGTAACTCATCAATGCATATTGTTTTACGAGAGTCCACGGTAGAGGCGACGCCTTGTGGCTGACGGGAAGACCGGTGATCCTTTGCGGCGCAGTTCGAAATGAACAAGGTAACAAGATGAGAGGTACCATCCTTCAAGCCGAATCTTCCGTGGAATGATTTTCTGACGGTCTATTTATACGAGTTTTGCTGTTCAGCCAAAGGTCTATCATACCAAGCTAATACAAGGGCATCGCCGCCAAGCTACGGACTAGTGCTGACCGGCTTGGCAGGTTTCACCCATGTGAATCGCAATTGGAAAGAGTGTTGATCCAAATTGTTGTTTTTGCGTAAGCAGGCGGAGCATTGCATTTCAAACTCGGAATAGTACATAGATTCTTTCTGTCGCGGGCCAAGATATAGCTGGTATGGCGGGATGAAAATATTGGTTGTATACAAAGACATGGGTGAGACTTTGGAAGGGATTGAAACATTATACCCGTCGGGAATGGTTGGTTCTTGCTCCGTCTTTCTCTCTCTCTATCTCTCCACGATTGAGATTGAGCTTAACGTTTAAACGAACTGGGGGGCTGGAAGAGGTGAGCCGAGTGTTTTGGTGGAGTCGTGTTGGTCGGTCTGGGATGGAGTCTGGAGATGAGAGTTTACCGCATCTTTGGATGACAGATTCGACCGTGCGTGCAACTATTGAACTGTCAAAGTCTTGACTACTGGTAGCTGAGATGCTATCAGTCAGCTACCAGGATATATACCCAAGGGGACTTGACAATGTCTTGTCTTGCCGACAAATATTGTCTCAGCCTTTCGGTAGGGAGACCAAGACTGAATGCCAGCTTGAGACCAACACCTTTTAAGGGAGACACAACGGTCGTGTTGTACATTCCGCCTATTCTTCAAGGACCTTGATTCGAATACCGGTTATTTGGATATCGTCATCCTCGAGGAATTCAATCAATTCAATTCGATTATAACTGGAGTTGTTCTTTGCTTATTGTCCCATTTACAAAGAGGGGCTACTATTCAAATTACTATCCATCCATGGTAGAGAAGAAAAAAAGGCCAAGCCCAAATTTCCGTTTAGCGGGAACGTTGCAGATAAGCTATTGTTTGATTGGCTGAGACAATGCATCGCAATCAAGGCCCAACCATGCAAGTGGCTTCCCGAAAGGGAGTGCTATCCAATGTCTGATCGAGATGTGAGATATGTCTGCAGGGGGGTTTGGTTTTCCAGCTGGAGATATGGGAAATGTTGGCAGTTGGGTCTATTGTCAACTTGTTTTATTCCAAGCCGGTTCATCGTCTTTTGTATGCAGAGGGTTTAACTGAGTTTTCCGGGTAAAAATAATGTATTGGATGATCAATTGAGTTATCATCTTAGGATTTGGTGGTACCAGGTAAAGGGGCTTCTAAAATAACAGATCTGCCACTACTAAGCTTAACAGGAACTTTACCTATTGGTTTAGACTAGAACAAGCCTGGAGGCATCTACTTCAGGGGGTTGGGAACAAGACTTGTCCGTTCTTGACAATTGCCTCAAAAGGATGAGAAGGAAGAAAAAGGAGACAAACGACACTCCGAGTACTGTGATACTATACTTCCTTTACATGAACCCCCTGATTCACTTGGCAAAAAAAAGACACTGCATTCATATCGCCACCACTGGATGGATGGGCTTGGATCCAAGCCTCACATCCTTCACCCAAAAGGCGTTTAAAGCCGCCCATTCATTTTAGCGTAGCCCATGCCATGCCATGCACTAAACAACTGCGGGAAGTGCAACCTTGCATTTGCATCGCTGGCTCTTTCTCACGGGCCTCCTTCCATCAATCCCGCCTCCATAACTCGCTTGCCCCCTTCCCCGACCATCTCCGTCACCATCTTTCTCCCTCCATTTCTTCCGACCCCTCCCCTGTCCGCTTTTTATTTAATTTAATCCATCCCACCTAAGTCTCAACGAACGACGACGACGACGACGACACCCCCCCTGTGTCTTTTGTGGCCTTATCTGAATCTGGTTCCTTTTTTATCTCTCGACTCCTCTCTTCTTTCCTCTCTTCCTCCTTCTTCACCGTTCGTCTTTCTTTCTTCATTACAGCTACCATATTTTTTTCGTATATCCCAAGCGACGTCGCGTGCCGCTTCGGGTTTGGTTCTGGTTCTTGTGTCGTTGTCGGCACCTTTCATTCTCTCATTTGAATACTTGGGAAAATACGCGCGTCCGAACATAAAAAGTATCGCTTGCCCAAAATGTTTGGTCAAGTGCGTACGAACCGGTCGACGGTCCTTATGGCCGGCACCGTCATCTTCTTGGTCGCTTTTGTTAGCCTGGCCTACAACCATCTCGACAGGTGGGAGCCTCCTGCCGATGTGTGAGTTTTCCTCGAGAAACCTACCCTCCTGGCGAGATCGACTGCTAACGATTGCGCCGCAGCGCTACCGATACCGAGACTTCCATCATTGGCGATACCCATGATGCGCCTCACCACGATGAGCCTCAGAAGACTGAGCCTCAACACCACGACGCCATGTCCAAGCCCGATCACGCCTCCAACGCTTCTACCGAGCTTGGTGACTACTACTTCAACTACATCATGAAGGCAAAGATTAAGCCTACCGATAAGAAGTACTCTCCATTTGGAGCTTTCCCCATGGAGCTCCCCGGAGATGCCAAGTGGACCAGCATGATTGGCGAGGATCTCTGCATCATCGATCTTGACAACCGACCTTTCAACGAGCCCGGCCAAATCTTCTCTGAGGGTCTGATGAGCTGGGACCGTGCTGACGAGACCCACGGTCTGTCTCTTGGTGTTCTGAACCACTGGCTCTACGGTTCGTACAATCCTCTTCAAAACAGTTTTCGTTTGCTAACCCCCTCAAAGCCAAGAACCACGGTTACAAGTACTACTACGTTGATATTACCGACCCCTTTGAGGACCGCCGTAACTCGTGGAAGAAGCCCCCGATTCTGTCCAAGATCCTTAAGAAGCACAAGGCCTGCATCTTCCTTGACTCCGATGCCGTCTTCCACCACCTCGACCTGCCCTTTGAGTGGCTCATGAACTACTGGCAGCTTCACCCCGACACCAACTCTCTGGCTCTTGCTTACGACCCTCACCACAAGAACAACATGGACAAGTTCGACAAGGTCTACCTCAACACTGGTTTCATCGTTCTCCAGAACAACGAAAAGACCTTTGAGATCCTCAAGGAGTGGGAGGACTGCCCCAACGAGGGTGGCAAGCACCCCGACTGTGTCGAGTTCCGAAAGAACCGCCCCGGAAAGCCCACCGATCAGGGTGGCTTCGGTACCTACATCCGTTACGATTACCCCAAGGACATCAAGGATCTTCCTTGCACTGAGGCCAACGGTTTCCCCGAGAGCAAGTCTGGATGTGACGGAAAGTTCATCAAGCATCTCTGGACCGGAAAGAAGGACCACATCAAGGTCGTCATCGGCCAGCAGGTCCCTGGCGATCTGCTCGAGATGTTCCACAAACAATTCATCGAGGAGAAGCCCAAGTTTTTCATCTCTGAGCGAGATGTCATGAGCTGGACCGACTAAATAATGAATATGCTTTAATGAGACGAGAGTACTAGAAAAGACGGACATGACAAAGGACGGCTTTCGAATCTTTTTTTTAATACCTGTACTTTAACTATACCATCCAGGAGAGTGGTATTACCTTTTACCCTCTAAATGGGCTTCATTATGGTGTTTTTGGGAGTGTTTATGGTTTACAAAGGGCCAACTTTGGCTGTTGAATCCGAGACATTTGGATCTTTTTTCACACCATATGCGATGCGATGTATGTAATGCATTCGAGTTTCAGCATAACTCGGTTTATGAGTAATAGGGAATTACATGAGTTTTGATGTATGTGTCGATGTTTGTCGTGATGTCAGTACTGTTTGCATTAGTGAGCGAGGATAGTGATTGATCGATATACGTAGTAGCTGTAGTACAGAAGCACGTGGCCAGGCCCGTACAGACGAGAGTTGCACGTTTTCGAATTGAATTGTGTATTACAGATAGCGGAGTTTATCATTTAAACACGACAATGTTGTTATATATTCTTGGATATGTTTGGGCTTGGCGTACCATTCATGGTTTTGTTTGGAAGACTCCTAGCCTACCCTATACCTACGCTTCTAACAACTTGACAATTTCCTCTGGATGATACAGTCGTCTACAATCACAGTGAGACTGCCGCCTGTATACGGAGGATGGTCACCACGGAAAGGATATTGAAGGTCGAATACAGTTTACCACTCCGGCGGTCTGGGCATTCCCTTGTACGAGAAAATTATTGTCTACGAATCAAAGCTTCAACGGCACCAAGGACTGTGCGTTTCTACATCACGGGCATCATCTCCATGATATCAACAACCTGGCAAGATGAAACCATACCATCTCGATTTCTAAGCCATGTTAGACGCGAATGACGCGAAACGCTACAGTGCGCCATAATGAGGACATCAAGTCGTCTAGATGTCCCATGTACAGAGGAAACTGTTAGAGGTGATGATGCCAAAGCCGAGGTTATTAGACAGCAACACCGACTCTGACGAAACGAAGTACAGCACAAGCTTTATAATCAGCAGATTCTCAAAGGAAAACAATTAAGGATTACTTTCCGCGCTTATGATCATTAATCCTAAACCCGAGCTGTTTGCGAATGTTTTGGGCTGCACCTCGTTAAAAACAAAAGCGATCAGTAATCATACAAAAGCCAAAACGGGGAAATCGCATAAAGACTCCTGCGGGACACTTCCGCCCTTGCCCAACACACGCCGTCGGACTTGTACGGTTTGACATTTCAAATGCATGGGAGCTGTTGATAAGCAATTCGGTTGTACTGAATTGCAAAACGACAGATAAAATGCTCACTGGAGCACCGCGTCATTGAGGAACTAGAGATAGTATAGCAAAAACACCACATATTATCACATCATGGGAATCGTCACGAAACAAGACGAGGGAGACGTTTCGTTGGGGAATGAATCGATGACGGAACATGATGTCGAGGTTGCGAGACCGAAAGAACAACATACCGATACAGATGATTGGGATACGAGTCCTGATAATCCCTTCAACTGGCCAGCTTGGAAAAAGGCATTGCAGGTGGTGATGCTCTCCTCGTCTGCTATACTCGCGTAAGTACTCAACAACTCTCGTATCGCATACCGCTCTGACGGTACAGATCAATCGGCACATCAATCATGAGTCCAGCCCGCAACGAGCTCATGTCTGAATTCAACGTCAGCTCAACAGTCGCTCTTCTCCCTCTGACCATGTACGTCCTCGCCTTGGGCTTCGGGCCCATCATCGGCGGTCCACTATCAGAGACCATCGGTCGCTACGCAATCTACGCCGCGAGCGTTCCTCTAGGCGCTCTGTTCACCGTCGGCGCTGGCTTCGTGCACAACATAGGGGCTTTGTGCTTCCTGCGCTTCATGGCGGGCTTGTGCTGGGCGCCGGTCCTTGCTGTTGCGCCTGGGACGTTGTCCGAGACGTTTACGCCCAAGAACAGAGGGCCTGTTTCGGCGGTGTTTATACTCATGCCCTTCTTGGGACCAGGATTAGGGTGAGTTACTATCGAAAGGAAGTAGAAGTTTGAGCTGACCATGTAGACCCGTTATAGGAGCCTTTGTGGTGAATCGAAAAGGATGGCGTTGGACGCAGTGGACGTTGGTCTTCTTTTCCATCCTTGCCATGATAATCTCGGCCTTTGCACACGAGACTTTCCACCCGGTCATCAAGCGCAGACTTGCAAAGAAGAAAGGATTAAAGACTGACCCTCCGCCCCCGTTGGCTGCTCGACTCAGGATGTTTGCGCTCGTAGCCGTGGTGCGACCTATCCGAATGCTGCTTTTCGAACCCATCACCGGCTTCATCTGTCTATACGTCGCAGCCGAGTTCGGAACGCTGTTTAGTTTCTTCGCTGCTGTGCCGTACACCTTTGGAAGAGTGTACCAGTTCTCCATCGAGGAGTCGGGCTTGGTATTTCTTTCCATCGTCATCGGCTGTCTTCTAGGCCTCGTTACCGTCATCCTCTGCGATGTGCTCCTGTACCGCAAGCAAGCCAGCAAGTACCCACCTCACCAGATCCCTCCTGAGCATCGACTTTATCCGTCCTTGATTGGAAGTATCGGGCTGCCCATTGGACTGTTCTGGTTCGGCTGGACAGCGCGACCGGGAGTGTCGTGGGCGAGTCCCGCGGCGTCTATGATTGTATTCGCGTGGGGAAATCTGTGCGTGTTTGTTAGTACGATGCAGTACATCACGGATACGTATCACGGGAATGTCGTTGCGAGCGCTGCGAGTGCGAATAGTCTTGCGCGATATGGGTTTGCGGGTGTGTTTCCGCTGTTTACTATTCAGAGTAAGTTTGTTTACCATACAGTTGGATACATGCTAACGTGTTGAGTAGTGTACGAAAAGTTGGGGATTGATTGGGCTAGCAGTCTTCTTGGGTTTGTTGCGTTGGCGCTGTTGCCAGTTCCGTGGGTGTTGTTCAAATATGGTCCCAAGATTAGGGCAAAGAGCTCTTATGAGACGGTGCAGTTTGGTTGAGAGTTATTATTTGTTCTTATCTAGGCTTACTCAACAAAAGAGCTAGCTCCTAAAAGATACAGTGTTGTCCAAGCTATTGAGAATAGCTGTTATGCTTATTTCCCAAGCTCAATCAACTTAAAGTCCTTGTCCAAGTAATACCACAGATCGTACTTGGCTGGCCTCTCGGCAGCAGGAAGAATCTTGGATTCAGCAGGAAGACCGAACTTCTTAGTAGCATCCTTGCTCTTGACATAGCTCTTGTAACTCTTGGAGCTTGTCTGGTTGTAGTTGATCTCATTGGAGTCGACCTTTCCGCGCACGAGATCTTGCCAATCGCCGTGGCTGCTCTTGATGGTCTTGGCCATGAACTTGGCATCCTGGTAATCTCCTCCTATAATCTCGAGGACCTCGTCACCGCGGGGGACCTTGTAATACTGGAAGTGTCAGCGATGAAGGAGAGAGAGTGGGAGGTACGTACGGTGAACCAGTCGTAAAAGGTCTTTGCGAGACCTGGGCGATACTTTTCGAGATCCTCAACGGCTGGGAATGTTAGTTTGGTATTAGATGGGAGTTAATGACTTACTGTCGACGAGCTTGGCGAGAGGATCCTGGGTGTCGATGGCGATGACCTTCCAGTCAGTCTCACCACCCTGAAAAGTCAGTAAATGTATTTCATCGTGTATCGCAAACTTACGTCGTTGAGAGCGAGTCCGCCAAGAACTTTGACAGACTTGACCTGGCCAACGTGCGCTGGGCTATACTCTGTCAGCTGTGTCACTTCACTCAAAGAAGAATACTTACACCTCGCTGATGTCGAATAAATCGATGGGATCATTGTCACCAGGGTATCCAGTAAAGTCGTGATCAAAGTTGGGACTCTCCCATGTCTGAGGGATAGACCCGTAGTGGAAGGGGTACGACTTGTGAGGCCATACGCTTTCCACGAAACGAGGCTTGCTTTTCTTGTCGTCGTGGAAAATAGGGTCTGTAGATGGTCAGACTGCTTTCTGCCGTAAGATCAGGGTGAAGTCGTACTCAGAGGTTCATCGCGACGGGTCTCAATCTTTCCATCGGTCCATCGAGGAATTTCCACAACGTAGCTCACGATGCGATTGTTTCCCTTTTCAGGATACAAAGGAATATCGTGCCAAAAGGAAATAGGCTGGCCATCCTTTTCAAGCCATACACGCCAGTCCTGAACATATCAGTTATAGTGTTCAACTGAACAGTGAACACACTTACAAGGGTGTTACGAGCGCCGACCTCTCTCAATGTAAGAGAATCATAGTCAAAGGACTTTGCCCTAGGCGCAAGAGAAGAACCAACAACCAAGCAAGGCAACAAAGCCAGCTGAACGAGCGACGACGTAGCAACCATTGTGAAAGATCAGATGGGATTGACTTAGAGATAGAGTTACATTGGCTTCCATCTCGTCTTTTAAGCTTGTTTCAAACAAAGGCCAAGACGGTAAATCACTCGCGTGAGGTTCATTTCCTCTCGGTGACGAATCGGGATTCTGTTCGACGCCCAGACGATACGGGATTGTTAACCTTGTAGATCTGTCTAGTGGTAGATCCAACGGTGGTGCGAGGGCGATGCACGTGTAGATCTTGGTGGGAACAAGGGTGTGCACCAGTTGTTGTAAGCTGAGAGGCACGTGGGACATGGCGATTTGGGGGAAGATGAGCAAAACACGAGAAATAAGCTGAGAGTGTAAAAAATAAACCACCGGAGAGCAGGTTCAAAAGGCAGTATAATGATTGAACTATTTCGTTGGGAAAGTAGAGTCAAGTTGTCTTGATCCAGGTTAGGTTGAACTATTGCGCGCTAGATAATAAGGTTCTTTTTTGGGATAAAGACTCGTCGGAAATAACAAGTAGCTTAGTTTATTCAAGTTTGCCGATCAATGTTCGTATCGTTATGGGAGTATCACGTCGTGGATGTTGTGAGTCGATACTCGCTCATGTTCAACAGCGCGTGGCGACAACCACAATCGTGTTTCTTGTCAAACGTCGTGTTTGTCAAAAAGGATGTCGATAATGAGATTACCGTTTTAAAAAAGTACATCCAAACCCAAAACACCAACAACAACTCATCACACCAACGAGGACAAAAAAACGAACCGACAACGGCAGGATTCGAACCTGCGCCCCCGAAGGGAATTGCTAACTAGTCACGTGCTTCGAGGCAATCGCCTTAACCACTCGGCCACGTTGCCTCGTTGATTCGATGGTCAAGTAGATGCTAGTTTGACATCATGTCGCTTTTGTGCGGACTTTTGGTAAGGTTTGGTGGGTGGGTTAAGTTTCGGGGACTCACACATATCTAAAGTGTCCTACTTGCAACTACAGCATTTCTTCTGATGGTAATTCGATTCATAAATCTTGTTTTATGGGATTTGAAATAATTTCAGCTAGTTTTGATGAGTTTATCACTTGTTGTTTTGATATTGATGCAAGATCTGGAGTCACATGTTCAATTAAGATATGGTTTTGTCGCGTATAAGAGCTTCATTCATACCTCGCATCATTGCACCATCGTTGCACGTTGATTGTGCCTGTTTACTACCAACGAGAACTTCAATCATATCTTGGCTGTTGAGATTCTGCGCTCACTCCTTTTCAAAACGGAGAGGAATAAACCCTTGACATCAAAAGTTGGAATGATGTCTATCACATATCGCATTGGATCTGTCAGGCTATTTATTCTGTACATTCCAAATCTTGAAATTTTGCTACCCTAGGCCCACAGGTTGTGAAGGGCCTATGCGCAAACAATTGTGCTTCAACGTAGATTTCCAACATATTTACAGACAACAAGATAATAAGCACGAAAGTGGACAGAAGACTAATCATGATTTTGCATGTGCATGTGCTTGGTTGATCGGTTCGAGGAGGTCGGCCTTACCATCGACATACTCTCTTCATGAGCCTCGTTTCTAAAATCCTTGCGCACGTAATCTCTTCTTTTGACAGCGTGTACACACAAAGTATCAGGTTCGCAGCCAAATTTAATCAATTTGACCAAGCCGACGTGGTGACGTGGGCCAAATGTCATCTTGGGGTCTTGTCGAGGTTTCCAGCCTTTTGCCTGGCAGCCCAGCTTCATGATACCCTGGTAGTCTGCAAAAGTAAGCTGAGTATCATCGTACTTGGAATCAGGGTCCCTTTAGAGGTAAAATTTGTAGCAACTGGCTAGACTCGTTCTTCTGGTAATCGAGAACATGCTACATGAGGCGGGCGAAAGAGCAACTTCTGCGGTTACAATAGAGATTCTTGACATGTGGGGACGGATCAATCATGGTCACAACAACAGAGAACGAGGATTTGTGCAAAGTGTTTTCTATTCCAGTCATATCTCCTCGGCAGTCTTCATTAGACCTGCAGCTCCCACATTCCTCCTCCTGTCCCTCCTCCCTTTCACCCCCTGGCCATCCACATGAGGTACGCCATCCTTCGTCTGGATTTCCCTGTCGACACAATCTTGCCGTGAGAAGGGTAGCAGGCGGTCGCATTCGGGTGGCATTTCTTGGAAAGCGAGAATGACGGCTTCGACTGGCGGTTGCATCTTGATGTGAGCACAGAGTATGTCGGATAGTGTCGTCGAGGATATCAAGATGGAGGGAGATTGTTGTTCTGCTCGTTCTGCTTTGATCTGCCAGTCGCGCAGGCCCAGAGGGGAGAAGATCTTAGTAAGAGGTAAGAAGAAATACTCATACTTTGCCTTTACCTAGTCACAGAGTTAGTGTTGCCCTTGTTTTTGTAGCAGAGATGATATACCTAATGTGACTTATTGCTCATTGACTTGCAGTACTGAAGCTGGTTGTCCATATTCTCGAGAGCTGGGCCGCGATCTACAAGCGCTGAACTCCACAAGCTTCCTGCCACCAAAGAGCCACATGTCGAACTTGTAAGGTCTCGGCGGCAGCTATTCCACCAGGCCCATGAACTCAAGTTCAATCCCATCATTCACTCATGGTTTTAATGGTGGTGGGATGGGCGATCTTGTCGGGGTTAGGCGAGATAATCCCTGGCCTTGTGGTTAGCATGATTAAGCACGATCTATTCAAAAGATACTTACATCGTATTGATGGATCTTCTTGTAGATCGTGGACCGGAAGCATGTGAGTCATGCTGTTCCAAAAATTCCCTACCCAGACCATCCCAAGTCCAGGAGACATCTACTGCGACTCTTCGGTCATGGCCTCGGAGTACTGGAGCTCCAGCTTTCTCGTAGTACTGAAGCTCCAGCTTCATCTCAACGATCTGGGAGCTTATGAGTCATGCTCTTCATAGATCGTTCCCGATGCGTTCAGCATCCTCCTGGGAGACGAGTCTCATTCTGCATCTCGGATCGCTCCTTGACATGGCAAAACTCGGGAGCAGCAAGATGCTCAGCAGCAAGCTTGATGACCAAGTTGATCTTGCGCTCCTTGACATAATGGGCACTCTTGTAGAGATCTTCCGAGACCTGCCGCATTTGCTGATCCTGCGCCAATGCAGTATTAGTCCAGGAGGTACACCCTAATGGCGGTGCTAACACCGCCACGATGAACAGCAAAGAAGGCAAAGCCTTTGCAATGCTCAACTTTCGTTGAGCTCCACACTGTCCACCGGGGTCTACCTCCTAGGCCAATAATGCATTGGCACAGGATCAACAAATGCGGCAGGTCTTGGAAGATCTCTGCAAATGAAGCTGTGAGGGACTGTCCAAGCTCAGTACCGTCCTCCATGGAAGATGGCTGTGGGACGTCCTAAGCTCAGTACGGTCACAGAGCTCGCACCTGGGAAGAACACAGTCAGGCGGGTGTCAGGAGTTCCCTGAGAGGAGTCCATCAACGCTCCCTCTGGAGGAGAGGACATGTTGCGGTGTCCGGTCTCCGATTGTTGCTGCAACTCGATCTGCGTCAACAATGTGACGGTAAACTCCGATGTACCTCGATGAAGTCTGGGAACTTGGAGTCGATAGAGAGTTTTCTTTGACGGCTTTCGAGGATGCGGGACTGTCTAAGCCCATTATCGTCACAGAGCTCGCACCTGGGGAGAACACAGTCAGGCGGATGTGTCAGGAGTTCCCTGAGAGGAGTCAATCTTATGGTGTTTGTCGAATATCTCTCATGTTTCCTGGTTATGAGTTAGTTTGACCCTTTACATAAAGTAAATAGAAAATCTTACCAAGATCTGATGCACTTCTTATATATATGCGTTTTTCTGGGAATCTGCTTACTTCAATGCTAAAGTCCCTCCAGTAATCTAGAAAAACAATTCTATTCGTGAATATAGCTCAAAAGACAGATGTTTCGTCAGTGCTATAACGTCAATGACCGTAATATATGCTATCTTGTGTGCGGCTATAAAGTCTCGCTCCCATATAGATCCCGTAAGTTGTTTCCCGAGGTAGTAGATCATGAACATCTCGGACGGTATAACGCTCTCTCTGGAGGAGAGGATATATTGCGGTGTCCGGTCTCACGACGAGTAGCCATGTTTACCGGTCAGGGGTAGGGGAGACGAGGTAGTCAACAAAATAGATGAGAAGATACGCTGTATCCTTGAGCAGGGTTAACCATGCTGAGAAGTTTGTTGTTGGCGTAACCCAACCGCCAGTAGCAAATCTTGACGTTGAGGTATTGTAAATGGGAGGCAGGTTGGACTCGCTATGGAAGGCAGGATCAAGGCTGACGTCCTCACGCTCGATGGTAAGACAGTTGCCGCCTTTGTAGGCGACGACTCTACCTTTTACAGCCATGATAAACGGGTCCGCTGACTTCTGGGAGATTTCAGAGTCGTTCCGCTAGAGTGGTAGGATATATGCAATACCAGGTTTTTGCTGGGGTGTGTATAGATTCGTATCGACAGGTCCCCGCGCGCTCGACATGTCACGAGTCCGCCCAGGTGCTTCTTCTTGAAGAAGGAGCAGAAGGCGTTGATGCTGTCTGTTCCTCAGACGCAGAATCATGGTCCTTCGAAACATCGAGTAGGAAGGTGGGCACGTTGGTCTGCAGCTTGACAAGACCATGTCCAGGCATCATCTTGGTCGGTCGAGCCGACGTCTTGTAGTAGTCGAAGACCGATCTTGCCATCCTTCTCGAAGGTGCATGTACTGTGTGTTCAACAGTATTTTCAACAGTGGTAGCGCCGGGATAGCACCAAAAAGGTAGTTATGGCTGGGATTCGAACGGGAAATCTCGTGGCCGTTGAGACATTCGATCGTAGTAAATGCAGCAGGCGCACACATACAATCCGGTTTACCAGAGAGTAAGAAGGGCGTTCTCAGAAAGTGCATGTACGAGAAGTAAAACCAGCTTCGCCAAACTTGGGGTCGAATGTGAAGTCCTGTATGGTGTAAATCTTGTCCTCGTTCGAATGGCCCTTGTGCTTGATCTTGAATTTGAGACGTCGTAGTGGAGTTGCTTCGCCGAGGCCATCCGAAGACTCCCAGGTATTGTCAATTGTGCGGGAAACCTCTAAACAACACCCTTCAGAATCTCTGTTGGGAATTTGTTCCAAAGCCTATTGACGCAGGTAGGTGGCTGCATCCTAGTAGACTCTCTTCAATCCTTCAGGGAGAGGCCAGCATCAAGGACAAAGGTCAGTTGCGTTCTTACCCCATTGTGCAGATCAATCGGGAATCGATTGTACCTTGCATCGCATCTAGGTGTTTGCCCAAGGGAATGATGTCTCTTGCATAGATGGCTTGTATGCTTGCTCTGAGGATCGATTCAGCTAAGAACTCGTCCTTTGGCATGTTGGTACGAAAGTTGGGAGTGTTGGTGGAGCTCTGGTCTTCATCGCAGTGTATATGTTGAAGAAATGAATTGCGTGCGGTGGTGATCACCTTTGAGTAGGATGGTCTATGTATGTTGTGGTGTAATATGATGAGAGATGACAGTTATCGCCAGGGTGGTACAACCGCCGCATGGGTCGACTCAGACGGAATCGTGAGGAACAACGACACGAAACAGCCTTCTTCTTTCTAGATCCTATTTTGATTTGGAGGAAACAGGAAATTGAGAGAAAAAAAGAAAAAGGGGAAGGACTATGGTTGCGATTCTTTCTTCGCAATTGTGGGTGATGGTATTGTGGTCTGTAGGTGTGTGGCCTCCTCCAGAGAGGTCAGGCGAGTACCATCATCAAACTGACTGTGATCAGGCATGGTTGGCGACCGTACTGGATAAAAGATGTGAGGTTGTTAGGGGCGGCGGCGAGACCTAAAGTTTGTGTGGTGCATCGCTTTCTGATGTTCTGGTGCCTCTGACTGAGACTGTAGAGACATCAAGTACTCGAAGACCTCCGCTCAATCAAGATGGTCTCCGTCCAGGAAGCTCTCGAAGCCAGGCACTTGAGAGGTGCTGGGAGAACATAAGAGTGCATTGCTGGTATTTCATCTCGATCAACCTTGGATGGTTAGCCAGGGAAATTTTCGCACACAGTTGGAAGCCTTAACCAGATTCAGAAAGAATAGTGGCCAGGGGATGAGAGTGGTGTTGTCGAGTGAGCGTAAGAGCACACTGTTGATCAATCACCATCGAAGGCACAAACGAGACTGGTGTTGTTGAGCGAGCGTGAGAGGTCTTGTGCGATTGAGGGACAAGCCCGCAAAACGACTTTCTCGTTGCCCTTCTGAGACCGCTGTGGCATAGAATCTTTTTCGCTAGAGGCATCTTCTGAGCCAGATGGATCAAGGGCCTTACGAGAGCGATTGCGCTCGACGCGTTTTATTGCTGAGTCGCATGTCTCATATGTCTTTGGCAGCTCACAAAGAGTATGGCGCTGATGCAGACGATGAGTGTGTACTGTGCAGGTGGGTAACAGAAACAAAGAGCCTAAGAGGCTTGTCTGAGCACCATGGAGCAACTAAGTAGACTTCCACTGGCCAATTCTTCTGACTCCTGGGGGTCTGTTCATGTCGCTCTTGGCAATTCGAAGCATGTTGTTGTACAACGCGGTCGCAGTTACTGCCTCGGCATGTTAGCGATGACAAGGTGTAATAATGGGGAGACATACCGACATGGTGTTTTCCAACAACATTACATGAAACTTCCCAAAGGCAGTGACTCCCCTCACATCCGCCCCAGGGGTCGAACACCTTCGCAACAATGCCTTTGACGACAGTCGGTACTGAGGTCAAGGGGGCACTGTTGCGAGGGTGCTCAATGCCTCGGATGGACGCGAGGGAAACTACTGTCTTTGTGAAGTTTCATGTTGTGTTGAGCGCTGCTTTCATGGAAATCGCTCCACAGCGAGAGTAGGTCCGTGGCTGAGCCTTTCCTTTGACGAAACCTGGCACTGATCTAGTCGGCGTTTCGGGGGTGCTCAATGCCCCGTACGGACGTGAGCGGAAAAGTGTTGCTCTCTAAAGTGGCCTCGCGACGAAAGAGGGGACGACCCCAGTCGATGCCGAGGATATGGCGACCAACTGTAGGGCGGGAGCCAGCAGTGAGACCAGTGTCTTCTTGAAGTGGCCACAGATTGTGCGAACTTCGGTTGTAAACAGAAACAGAACACTGCCAGATTTGGCCTTTCCACCTACAACTCCTCCGTTGCAGGTGGAATCACCAGGCCTGGGTCTCCAAATATAGTAGACAACGACGGCAAAGAAAGAGGCAAAGAGCATCGCGGCGATGCAGACGATAAGGACGTCCATTTGCCATGTTCGTGTATCTATTGCGAATGGTATCCTGGCGAATTGCCTCCGTGTCGCTCAGAACCTCCGTTTCTTCAAAACAGACATAGACATGGGAGCCTCAGTTTCCATCATTGGCCCAGACGACTTGTCTGATCTATCAGAATGTTTTTTTTGTGTTTTTTGTTTTGTATTTTTTCTTGTTTTTGTATTTTTTATACTGTTTTTTGGTTTTTTATTTATTATTATTTTTTTTTGTTTTTATATCTGCTGACCGTGACGTATGAGGGCAGCCAGGTCTTGTCCAACTTGCGGACAGCATTGAAGGTGAAGATCGAATCTCGCAAATCTTCAAAACAGACGTACACGTGTGAACCATCTGTCTCCACGTGTCTCGCTCAAAGAAGCGAGACCCGCCGTCGTGGGCGGACTAATATCGAGTTAGAGTGAGATGTACTATAACACAGCTGGGGGAATACTTGCCTCTAAGAATGCTTGAACATCATCCACACCTGGTGAAGGTGTGTCACAAAGTCCCAGACGATGTGAGATATCCATCTCATGGGATTGTGCGTTAGCCACCGTCATCGCCCCTGGTGGAAGCAAGGCGGTGGCAGCCTTTCCCTTGTTTCGCTCAGATCGAGGTTGGAAAGTTGATGCTGTGGGTGACAGTCTGCCACTGACTTGGAGCTGACGTTAGTTGATTGCAAAGGTGTTGGAGTACGATGTCTCTTGCTGTGTGATCCTGTTTCGGAAACAGTGCTGTGGAGGGGGATGGAAGGGGGAGAAGATAGTGAAGATGAAGTAAAAAGGGAAATGAAAATGGAGTGGAAGAGGGGAGCGCCTGGAGAAACTGATGCGAAAGTGAGAACATACCTCTTACTCCTCCCACGCAGGTAATACCAGCGCGGGTCGCCGAAGATGAGTCTTGCGACTCATCATGTTTGTCTTGATCCCCTCTCTATTCAGAGGGGAGCCCGGGCGTTGCCAGGGTCGACAGTGCCTTTTGTTCATGTTTAGCAGTGTGATTTCTATTTATCCGCGAGAGCTAGTTGCATACCTTTTCAGTCTCCTTTCGGAGCTGCAGAATGGCTCCAGCTTTTCGCTGGGCGTACGGCCTCTGAGGCGTTGAACCTCCTGACTTTGGTACCAACGATTAGCTTCTGGACACGCGAAAGTTAGGCCTGAAGTCATGGGCTTGGTAGTCGGAGTAGTCGACCGAGAGCAACTCGGTCAGGATCAGTTCTGTGTATGTACCTTGGACCAGATCTCCTGGTGTGTGGTGCGCAGCATGATTATGCTGATGAAGACGAAGGAGAGAATGAGGGTGACGACGATGATAATGATGATGATGATAATAATAATGATAATGATATAGATGATAATAATAATGATGAAGGAGAAGAAGAAGGAGAGAAGGGAGGATCTGTGAAAAAGTGGTTTGTAGGGAGGTGGTTTATTTGGGGGAAAAGAAGAGAGAGGAGAGAAGAAGGGAAAGGGAATTATTTGTGGGGGGAGATGGGGGAGTGAATGGAGGGGAGTGCTCGGCCTTGAACGGAGTGAGCGAGCTTGTAGGGGTTGCTGGGTTGCCCAAGGGAAAAGGGCTGCTGCTAGGAAAGCAGGAGAAGTTGGGAGAACTCGAGTCACATACCTCGGGACGGGGAACAATAAGATAAAGAATGCACAATAAGAAGTTGCCATGTTCATGTACTGTCAGATTCATGCCTGTACTTGATATGTATTGTGAGTTTCTCGAGTGTTATTGTTCAGTGGAAGAAGTAAAAGTGGGAGATCCGTCAGGCGAATGGATTAGCTATGAACAATACTTAGCCCACCTCTATCAAGCTTCAGTTGTTCGGCACTGCAAAGAACAGACCAAACTCTTGATGGAACACGACTCAAGACTCGCTTCCCTTTGTCTAGTGAACCAAACTTGCATCTAGATCTTTCTTGTGCCTCGACTAATATCTCCCAACCCACGATACCAAAGAAGTGTTACCTATCACTGGGAATATAGACTATAGATCCAAAAATAACGACGAATAACTCTTCCCAAAAGCTATTTACAGTCACTTTACACCCCAAATACCCTTGCATCCAACCTGCGATCGAGTGAGTACACAACGAGCAAGATATTCCCCGATCTACTTCGTCGACAATCGATTCTAGCGAGACATGCGAACCCAAACACTATCATTAGCATAGTAAGACCAACGTCTATGCTACTATTCGTACCTGGAACTTTACTGCATCAAACGATGACTCGTGATATGCATGCATCAAGGGAAAGTATAATTTTAACTAACATCATCAACTTCACTTAGATACAACATCATGTGCCCCCGAGAAATGCACGCAGCCTTTAAAGAAGAACCCCGAGTCATTAACCTCGAGCAAACCATAAATCTTGCCCTCCGAGAGAGAGACTTTGCAGCCGCAAACAAGCTGGCGTTTATTACCGTTATAGAATTTATAGCGATGATAAAGCACCTTTCATTCGAGAAGTTCCTGACAACTAAAGTCGGAGTTATCCCAGGATCTTCTCTGGGTCTCGCCCATCAACAGCCACAGGCCTGGGGAAGATCCCTCCTGATACAGTACATGGAACAAGATGTGAGTCGAACTAGGTACTCCAGAGTTTAGACCGTACTAATTCTTTAGCGCATTGAGTTCCTTGAGCAAAAGAATGCCAATCAACAGGAAAAGTAGCAAGGCCGCCTCGTCCTGTTGCGCCTCGACAAGCTCCTGCTCAACTCCCAGAAGGCGTTCCCTATTAAGGAGGGCGCTTATCTTGAGCGCCGCAGCTCTTTCCAGGGATATGGGCTCTGCGGAAATCGATGACTCCGGGCGGTCGGCGACAGGTTCGGACGATTCACCGA